>JANEYF010003922.1:0-160762 GCA_029963845.1 Rhamnusium bicolor
AGAAATTGATCATAGCACAGATAAAGCACCAATACGACTAAAGTAGATCCAATTAAACGAAATTTCCAAGTATAAAGAAGAATTAGATAAGATGCAGATTCACAAGCTGGAAGAAAACGACATGCTGACTAAACAACAAAACACTATGGATTATCCTCGTTATTATTATATTTATTATTATATTCTCCTTAACATATGTTTTAATCCAACGACATAGGAAACGGTCACCTCTTACAAATATAATAATAACAAAATCAGAACTAAAAGAAAAAGAAGAGAATAAAGAAAAACAGTGATCCCTCCTGTTTTCCAACTAAGAAGACAAGAGTTATGCACTCATAACAACATTGATAACAGCACCACGTGTTACATCAATGTACATATGTATATAACCACAATAGATGTTTCGGGGATGCATCGGTCTCCGATTTCTGTTCTAACAACATCTTAGTTAATTAAGTCGAATTTTTTGTAACTTGATTTTTGTTGTGTGAAATAAAGTAATTGTTTTTAAAACCTGCATTTCGGAGTTTTCAAACAAAATTCGTGCGACAGCAAGTGTGACTAGAGACTCTCGTAGATGCGGGTTCGAATCCCGCCACGCTTGAAGAGTTTTCCTGCAAAGGTCAACAAGGCATTTAAACTCAGTTTTGAGAAAAATGGATATTTTGTGTAAACTCAAACAAATCTCCAAAGGTAAAATGTCATTGAGAGTACATTGATATGCATCTCAATAGCACACAGCGAAAATATCAACAAAAATATATGATTTCTTTGGTTTTATTTAAAAGAAATTATTTAGAATTGTTGAGTTTTAATTAAATATTATCGGAACAGCTGATGGTACAAGGGAATGTTTGCATATTCTGTGCTGCCATCTCAAATCCTATATTCCAATGTGTCATCAATATCGAATTTAAAAACAATATGATATATGGTAGCCGAGTGGGTAAAACTATTTACTCGGTACCGTATATCGATGGTTCAATCCATCCGAGCAACAAATTTTATTTGTAATTTGCTTCGAATTAAGATGGGAGTGAACTGTCGATGCCCTAGATGTGGTTCGGACTCCATATAAACTGTAGGACCTCGTCTTTCTTTACTCAACACAAAATCCTAGGATTTTCTAGGAGTTATTTCGGTGATTTGAGAGACTGATAAGAAAACATTTTTTTTAAGGACTTGTGCGGTTTTGCTACAAAATTGTGATCTCCAGAATTAAGATTCCATAGAACTTGTTTACTATTGCCGTGAAAATTGTTTTATTTTCAACGGAGTAATTTGTTTAGTGTTGATGCAAATTATCGATTTTCCCATTGAATTTCCAAGCTACTAATGAAATTTTTGAAAATAATCTGTTGAGTAATTGTTTCTAAATAAGATTTTAAACAGAATTTTGATACAAACTCGTTTTTCCTATATGTGGACTTGTTGAGTTTTGAGGAAAAAACTATTCGATTATTTAAATTTATCAATAAAATTATTATTCACGAAATGAAGGAAATTCAACATTTTATGAAGGAGAATTATATTTTAAAAACGAGAAATATTTTTAACAAACTGCTTCTGTAAACTAAAAGTACAATCTCTAACTCAGCTCCATTGATATAGTAAGATTTGTGTCATTTCAATAATATAAAATTTTTTATAAATGCCAGAGGACTGTAAAACTTCCTAGGCAAAAATACCCACCCAGTCGTCAGCTGAGCAATTTCTCCAGGCAGCCAAAACATGGATTTCATCCTCAGTTCACAGATTTACTATTCGTAGCTACTCTCCTTCAATATTAAAGCCAGATAATCTCATTAACTCTTTGTCATTTTAGAGCTGCATTAAATCAGTGACTTATACAACAACAATGATTTCTCTGTTCAGCATTTTCTTGTACCCAATTTGGATAAATACCTGACTGTCAAATTATTATAGAAGGAAGATTCTACATGTTAATAAAGGCGAATATATTTTTAAAACTCACTAGTGTATACTAAAATTAATATTTTTAGTAGTACGGATGTTATTATTGAATGTATAAATAACATCAAGATACTAAGTAGAGGCATGTCAGGTTTTAATCTAAAGGCATGAATTACTATTTATAAGTGTTTGAATATCAGTCGGAAGTCAAAGGTTGAATCATCCAGTTATAGGTATGTAAAATAAAAAATGTAGGTAGTAACTTATCTATACTAATCCATCTCTTGTGTTGTCCAATCATATCTTATTTCACTTTCATATTGGTCATAGCTTCTTTTTTCTCATATGTCAAGGTGTAATATTAAAGAATATACGCCAACTATAACTCGAACTTTATATATTTAGCTATGAATTATATGTTTTAGTGTTGTTCCGTAGGATTTTATCGGCAATGATGCGAGGTCAATCTAAAAGTCTTATATTCTAGTCAGTGGAAAGGTCGTTAATTACATATTTCTTGTTCCTTTACTTCAATCCATTCATATAATCTTTATTAATGATACTGTTTTTAAGAGTGATATAATAATGTTGAATAAGCCATTGCTTCTCCTACATTTACAGCATGTTGCGAGAAATAGGAAGTACACCCAAATCTTCATCTAATTTTAATTGTTCTTCATGCAAATAAAGAAAACTTCTTCGTTAAAAAATAAACGTGTTTTACAAATATTTCATTACGATCTCATCGTTCCCCTCATTGTCTTGCAAAATTCGACCATGCGGTTAAAATTATCTTTCATCCATCTTCCAATGAACCAAACACACTTTATAGGGATGTCATTTTCATATAAAATCTTGCCATTGCCTATGGCAAAATCGCAATATGATTTCATTTAGAGAATAATAACTCTTATTTATTAACACTTTTTTAAGTTCTCTTTTAAAATATTTTATTTGCAAATTCTTATACTTAACAGGTAAATGATTATACGCTTTTATAGCCAAGTATTTTGGACTTTGTCTATATTTTGTCAACCTATGTAGAAGTATTTCAAGTGTTGTGGTATTTCGTGTGTTGTATGAATGGTGATTATTAAGTGTACCAGTGCATAGTTCAGTTTTGCTATACAGACTCAATAATAAAATGCATGGTACCGTTAATATTCCCAATTGTTTAAACAAGGTTTTATGGCTATCTCACTTATTTAATTCGGCAATAAATCTTACGGCTTTTTTTTGTAATTTCAAAATATTTATACTATCGGTTGAGGCTCCCCAGGCAATTATGGCATAAGAGATTACAAAATGAAAATGTGCATAATAATATATAATCAAAAGTAACCGATTCACAATATCTCGTAACTGATTAATACAATAACAAACTGAAGCCACTCTTTTGCAAATACTGTCAATATGAATCGACCATGAACATTATCCGTTATATGTATACCTAAAAATTTAACACTTTATTCTTGTCCAATCGTACCATTTCTAGTTTTTATCAAGATACTTTCGTTGTAATTTTTTCTTAAAGTACTAAATCTTAGAAAGACAAATTTTTGGTTATTTAAAATAAGCCTATTTTTGGTAAACCATTCGTGAGCTTGTGAAAGTTTTACATCATCTATGTTTACCATATATTCTAGTTTTGAATCTGATATTAAAAAAGAAGTATCATCTGCAAATAATAAAGAGCCATCTATGATGAAGTCATTTACATATATTATGTACAACAAAGGACCCAACGCTGACCCTTGTGGTACTCCAATTGTGGTTTCAAGAAGATCAGACGTAGTGTCATTAATTTTTACGAAGTGTGATCTATCAGATAAATAGCTTTTAAACCATTTCAATGGTTGACCTGTTACACCGTATCTTTCTAATTTTCTAGTATGTCTAGAATGACAGACAAGATCAAAGGCCTTACTCAGATCATGAAATATGCCTATAATTCTTCCATCTTTATCTAAGTTTTCATACAAATTATTTAAAAAATTTTAATAGCAGCACTAGTAGAAAGACCCGTGCGAAAGCCAAATTGATTTTTATTAAACATTTTATATGAAATTTTATAATTTTTAGTGCAACATATTTTTCAAATATTAAAAAAAAAAAAAGAATTTAAGAGGGATATTGGTCGCTAATTTTCTACTTTAGAACCACAACCTGACTTATTAAATGGTATTATCTTGCAACTTTTAAATTTTTTGGAAAAATTCCTTGTTAATGGTTTCAGAATTGGCATAATACATTTTTTTAATAAATGTGTGGTAATATTATTTTCACCTGAAGAATTAGAAATTTTCAGATTTTGTACAATGCTCAAGACCTCTAACTCAGTTAGAGTGGTAATATTATTTTCACCTGAAGAATTAGAAATTTTCAGATTTTGTACAATGCTAACTCAGTTGCGGGTTCAAAAAAAAAAATGAGGAAGGGTTCAGGCAACATGAATTTCATTAGAATTATTTTGAGGTGTATTAAGAAGTAGTAAATGAGGTACATCGTTAAAATATTTATGTAAATGATTGCTACTAACATTATTATCACTTGTTAGAACATTATTGACGTCTAATGTAAGTTCGTTTTTATTTTTATTATTATTATTTGGCCTGATGATGTTCCATGCCATTGTTGATTTGTTTTTACTATTAGCAAGTAAATTATTATTACACATTTTTTTTGCTTTTTTTTAAAAGTAAAATTTTATATTTTCATCTTTATTTAAAGTGTCTTTTAATTTTTTTATTGATGATATTTTTAAGCCGTTTGTTATCCATTTCTTTTTTGGAGTTTTGATTGCTTCTTATCGATTTGCTTTTTATTAGAAATGCTATTTCAAAATAATACAGAAAAATATCACAGAACATAGTAAACTTGACATTTGCATTATGTATTTTTGATTCTAAAATATCATTCCAGTTTTCGTTCTTAAGCAAATCATTAAAGTAGCGAACATTTTCAGGATTACTTATTTCTCTGTACATCGCATTTTCTTCAGTATTAATCTCATTTTTTTTAATGTGAGATATTATTTGAGCATTCTGATCACTGATACCATTATTTATCACTGAACATTTATATAATATTTCATTTAAGTTTACACAAATGTTATCAATGCAAGATTTTATTCTAGTGGCTTCCTTTACAGTAGGCGTAATGCAATACGAATTTAAAAATGTCTAAGAGGTCTGTGAGATTTTTAGTAGGTAAAAGAAAATTGTATTAAAATCGCCACATATTATTATATTGTGTTTTTTATAATTTTTTAAGAGCAAGTTTAGGGCAATGTTTAATTTGTCAAAAAAATGGAAATATTTCCATCTGGGCATCTATATAATGTCAAAATTTCAAAGTGTTCGTCTTCTCCTACGGTGTATTCTACGGCTGTACATTCAAACTTTTTTTCTGTAGAAAGATTACATATATAATGTATATTTGCATAATGTAAACCTTTTTTTACATAAATGGCAACACCATCATTTTTAAAGTTATCCCTACAGAAATAGCTGCCTAAACAAGATCCATCCATTTTTAAAGATTGAAGTTGGTCTTTTTTTGCCAAAATTCAGAAACACAAAGAACATCACAATTTAAATTTTTTAAAAATAATACATTGCACATTTTGATGTACTATCTTCATACTATTTGTTCCAACCGTTCCTTTAAAAAAATATTTTTCGAAATTTTATCAGGAAGGTTTGTTTCCTCAGAATCTTCACTTATTTCCTCAGTAATTGCGGGTATCAAAATGTTATTTCTTGGAATTCCAGGATCACTTAAGGGTACGCATGTTACATTTGGTGAGTTGCACTTTTGATTTTTACAATTTAGAATATCACAGTCATTCATTTTAACAAACTTTTATATTTTTATTGCGCATAAGACATTGTTCTTAACATATAGGAGGCTAAATTCAATTTTCATTGAATTGACTAGAATTTCCAGTATTAGTTTCTATACAGTGTGGAAATTAAGTAAAGCATAAATTCAGTAATTCCGTTGATATTAATTTTTTTGAAAAAAAATCTCGAAGGGGTATAGCGATTTTAACCTCAGCAAATATTTTCAATCTATTTTCAGTTTCTTATGTCATTTATTTTTTAAGTTATGACGTCATCGACTTTTTTAAAATGACAACCTATATTTTTTATTATCGATTTTGGTAGTAGTTTTTATTCCGGTTCTGACCGTATAAAATTTTCAATATGTTATATTTGAAAAAAAATCGAGAATAACAGTCTTAAAGTTCAAATAACAAAAATTCATTAAATTGGGAAAATTTATCTAGTTGCCTAAGTTTGACGGAAAGTTATCGAAGGCACATTCGTTTTTATTTTGAAATTATACAAATAGTTGAAAAATCGAACTAATGTGATACACCGGCAACTAGATAAATTTTCCCAATTTAATGAATTTTTGTTATTTGAACTGTAAAACTGTTTTTCTCGATTTTTTTCAAATAATAACATATCGAAAATTTTATACAGTCGGAACCGGAATAAAAACTACTACCAAAATCAATAATAAAAAATATAGGTTATCATTTAAAAAAAGTCGATGACGTCATAATTTAAAAAATAAATGATATAAGAAACTGAAAATAGACTGAAAATATTTGCTGAAGTTAAAATCGCTATACCCCTTCGGGATTTTTTCCAAAAAATTAATCTCAACGGAATTACTGAATTTATGCGTTACAAAGTTCAAAAACAAAAATTCATTAAATTGGGAAAATTTATCTAGTTGCCGGTGTATCACATTAGTTCGATTTTTCAACTATTTGTATAGTTTCAAAATAAAAATGAATGTGCCGTCGATAACTTTCCGTCAAACTTAGGCAACTAGATAAATTTTCCCAATTTAATGAATTTTTGTTATTTGAACTTTAAGACTGTTTTTCTCAATTTTTTTCAAATATAACATATTGAAAATTTTATACGGTCGGAACCGGAATAAAAACTACTACCAAAATCAATAATAAAAAATATAGGTTGTCATTTAAAGAAAAAGTCGATGACGTCATAATTTAAAAATAAATGATATAAGAAACTGAAAATAGACTGAAAATATTTGCTGAATTTAAAATCGCTATACCCCTTCGATATTTTTTCCAAAAAATTAATATCAACGGAATTACTGAATTTATGCGTTACTTAATTTCCACACTGTATAACTAACTAATCCTTCTGTATAATTATTAAATTTAATTAAGAAATCATTTCATTCTCTATTGAATTTTTAAAAAGTGTGTGAGTGGTAATATTACTGATAGTAACAGGCAAACAAATTTTAACTTTTATTTAGTGGAAATGATGGTTGGGTGTAATATATCGTGGACGAAACTGAATAATCCACTATTTAGACAAGTTTTGAAAAAGTGTGGTAATGGGTAGTTCAGGGGCAATCGGAAATGACACTAAGAAAAACATATTTGTCACAGGGATGTGACAGTATTAAACAAAAAATTTATTCTGAACTGAATGACAAGTACGTCTGAATTAATAATAATAATAACAACATGTCTTTATTTATTATTGAACACGACAATAAATGGGCGAAGTTCAGTAGAGTATCTATAATAGATACTCTCTGCTCTTACACTTAACCCTAAAAATTAGTATGGATGAAGTCACCAATGCTTGCGGTTGAAAGGTGGGTGCATTATTATTAGGAATATGCTTTTACTCTTGTGATCATTAGTTAAAAATACATACGAGTATTAGTATTACATTTATCAATACTTTCAGCCCGCTTCGTTTTAACTGTGTATGTTACCGAACTTGCCAAAATAACCACAAGGTAAGATATTGTGTCATATATGCATGAACATATTTTCGCGGTGACACATCACCTAGCGTCAACCCTGGAATTGATGTCATTTATCGCTACTTCCCAATCTCAAATGATTACAGATATAACCTAAATTTGCACATTTTGAAATAAAAATCAACCTTTTGAGGATTTTTCTGACAAATGTATCACTAATTTTTAATCGGATTTGTTTCATACTTTAAAGAGGCACTGTATAGTAACTAAACAAGAGTGTATTATTGTTAATTTTAATTCGGAAAAGTCTGCAACATAAACACCAGTTTTTTTAAACATTGAAGGCATTTAAGTCTTTAAATAAAAATGAATACGTCTTGCAAGAAAATACTCAGGATGGGAATCAGATCTTAATATATAAATGCACCGTAGATGCTTTAATAGTAAACAATGACATATAAACTTGGGTTGTCAGGACACTCGGGACAGGATAAGATAAATTGCATTCTGGTGGCATACGCACTAGGCGTACACGTGCACGTCTATCCAATCACATATTTTGATCACATACTGCAGTTTGAACGCATTTTGCAGTTACTACGCGACTTTAATATCATTGTGCAACTTTCTGTCTCATAATGTAATTTTATCTTAATTGAAAGTAACTTAATATGAGAACGGTGACACAAGTAAATGCATTACTAAACGTTTAATGGTTAATATATTATAAAAAATACTGCAGTGTGAGAGTGGTTTGGAGAGAAACCTATATATTATTATGCTTACATAATATGTCTATTCGAAATTTCGTTGAAAACGTATAAACATACAGTAATTTATTTACCTAATTCATATACTGATTTGAATAAAAATCGCTACACTTAGTATGAGTTTAACCATTTATTTGAAATTTTTGCGGAAAAGGTATTTCAATGCAACAAAGGAATAATTATAATGTTACGTGTTTGCTATCCACACAAACACCTCTACTCGTAGATTCGTTGATTGAAAGTCCAGGTAATACTTACTCACTATTTTATTTACTAACTAGCAATTAACAACAATAGATTAATTACTGTTTTAACTATAATCACACTTGAACACTTATAAGTCTCTTTCTTATTTCTTTTTTACTCGTTCACGTTCAACTTAAGACTGAGTCTCGGCCCACCGTGCGTCTTATTTATACATTCATTCACACGGTCTAGAGCATTTCAGAATATTCCCGGCAGTTCATATACAGTATTATCTAACCAGTCTACACAGTCCAGTGGCGTAACACTGCCCCCTCCTTAAGCCTGAACGTCCCGATCAGGCAATTCATTGTTCCCTGCATACTTAGCTAGTCTCTCTATATGCACCACCTTCATCTTGGATTTTGAACTTTGCTGAATTCTATATACAACGTCGCGTCGTTTAGTCTGGTGACGACAGTGTAAGGACCTTCCCAGGGCGGGTGAAGCTTCGGGGACCTGCCTTTCTTTCGTTGTGGGTTATATAACCAAACCAAATCTCCAGTCTGGAACCCTCCTGAATTCGCCTTAAGATCATAACGAGTCTTCATGCGATTACTTGCTATGGCAATTCGGTCTCGTACCAGCTCATGAATGTTCCTTAGTCGTTAACCAACTTCATCGGCGTAGTTATTTATGGAAAGTCGCTTCTCATCTGGTGTGCTAAACACCAAGTCACATGGCAGTCTAATCTCACGTCCAAACATTACGCGAGCTGGTGTCTGTTTTGTTGTTTCATGAATGGAGGCCCTGTAGGCCATAAGGAAATGAGGTAAGTGACGGTCCCAATCCCTCTGATGTTTCTCAACCACTTTGGATAGGTGCTTCTCCATGGTTTTATTATATCTTTCCACCATTCCGTCTAATTGTGGATGTAGGGCTGTTGTTCTTGTCTTATGAATTCCCAGTAAGCGACACATCTTCTGAAACACTCCTGATTCAAAGTTTCTTCATTGATCCGAATGCAGTTCTAGGGGCACGCCAAATCGACATACTAGATTATCTACCAGAGGTTGAGCGACAGTGGCTGCTTCTTGGTTGGGTATGGCATAAGCTTCAGGCCACTTACTGAAATAGTCCATGGCAACTAAGATGTATTTGTTCCCATCATTTGTCACGGGGAATGGACCAGCTACGTCGATCGCAATTCGTTCAAAAGGAGCCCCTACGTTATATTGTTTCATTTGGCCCTTGCTTCTTGTCCGTGGCCCTTTACTTGCTGCACAAACTTCACATTTACGGCACCAAGCCTCCACATCTTGGCTGCTGTTCACCCAATAGAATCGTTCGCGTACTTTATTAAGAGTTTTGTTGATGCCAAAATATCCGCCAGATGTTCCATTATGCACTTCCTGGAGTACTTTCGGTATGCGACATCTGGAAATTACCAATCTCAAAGAAATTTCCTTCCCGTCTGGACTTTCCCAAGGTCTTTTCAACAGTCCATCCTCTACTCTAAGGGAATCCCACTGTGCCCACAAAGCCTTCAGTCCCACTGCCTTGTCTGAAATGTCGTTCCAACCAGGTCGGCCTCCTCTTTCTTTCCATTCCCGAATAGGACCAGTTCCTTGATCTTTTAACTGCTCTTCTTTTAATGTCTCTTTTGTCCAGTCGTCAGGAACATCAATTTTAACAGTGTTTACAATTACTATCCTTGTTGTTTTTCCACCCGGTGGCAGTGCTTGCAGTCTTCCCGACAGGGTCTTCTGGAGAGAGCGTCTGCATTTGTATGGGATTTCCCAGGACGATGTTCAATTTTAAAAATTGCACTGCTGCAGATTTTATATCCAGCGAGCTGGTTATCCTTCCGGAGTCTTCAAATGCAATAACCACTTTAAAGTCACTATTCAGTCCAGAAATAGTCCTACAAATACTGTCAAGTAGCTTAATTCTCCATGTTACCACTAATTTCTGAGAAGAACACTATGAAACGTTTTCGAATATTCCAGTAATTTCTCTTTCAATCCACTTCTGATATCAAATTGTTACGTGTTTGTTATCCACACAAACATCTATACTCGTAGATTCGTTGATTGAAAGTCCAGGTAACACTTACTCACTACTTTATTTACTAACTAGCAATTAACAACAATAGATTAATTACTGTTTTAACTATAATTACACTTGAACACTTATAAGTCTCTTTCTTATTTCTTCTTTACTCGTTCACGTTCAAGTTGAGACTGAGTCTCGGCTCACCGTGCGTCTTATTTATACATCCATTCACACGGTCTAGAGAATTCCAGAGTATTCCCGGCCGTTCGCATATAATTCCAGTCTCATCTAACCAGTCTACACAGTCCAGTGACGTAACAATAATTTCAACAAAAACTCTAACGTTATCTTAGTTTTTGCTGTGGTTTTTGTGTAAAAGAAGTGCATATTCTTCTTTGTAAAAATGAATAAATTCTAGTCAGTTCTGCGTTTACAATTCTGTCACAAACATTATCCACGATAAGTTGCAAATTATCGTCAGGATTATTGGTAAGAGGAAGACCAGATTTTCACTTAAGGAAATTGCCAACCGCGTAGACCATAACGTGATAACTATGACTTCATGAACGTCTCTGCAGATCAGGACTACAAATCGTAAAGAACACCATCTGAGAAGATTGGTTGCAAGAGAGAGATTTTCCACAACACGAGCCGTGAAAAATGATTGGATGAACACTTTAGGACAAAGGCGTGCTAATAAGATCTTTTGGGCTTCGTTCCTACCTTTAGTGACGAGTCTGAATTTTTTTTCTGGGCCCATGATGGACGGAGGAGGGTGAAACTAGCTGTTGAACGTTATACTGTTCTTACACACAGAGTGATGGTTTGGGGTGCAATATGTTTTAACAGTAGGTTACCTTCAGTTTTCGTTCAGGGCAATTTGAACGCGAACAGCTACATAACTAACGTGTTACAAACTGTTACAGTGCCATATCCTCGGGGGTTGATTACTCCAATCTAAAATAATGTTCGGCTCCACATGGTAAGAGTTACTACACAGTTTTTGGAAGATGCTACATGGTAAGAGTTACTACATAGTTTTTGGAAGATGTTAATGTGTATGTGCTTCCATGGCCTGCACGTCCACCCAATCTCTCGCCGATCTAACATGTCTGCGATATGATCGGTACAAGATTAGTTAATTTACCCCACCCCCAGACAATGTCAATGACAATCAGTTTCGTATACAAGTTCGAAATGAGATATGAGATACCCCATAACGACATTAATCATATGATACAATGTCTACCATACCGAGTAAATGAGTACATAAACAATCACAAAAAATAAAACAGCATTAATAATTTGGAGACATCAATAAAGCATTTATTTTGTAACCTAAAAAATGTTTAGCATTCATTATTCAATTATTAATATTTCGCTTATTGTGTATTTTGTTTCATTTATCTAGGAATCTACTAATTTTTCATTTTAAACATGTAAAGTGTCAAAAGATAAAATATATACACCTGGTTCATTTTCAAAATACACCTTACTATTTACATCCCGAAGTAGAAGTTTAGCAGGTTTATTAATGATCACGTGTACGCTGACAAATATAAACAACTGTTAATGAAAATGATATAAGAGGTAAGTCTTTGCAAGTTACACCATGTCCCTCACCAACGCCAGTCAATTACTTAAGTTATGTTAAATATAGCCTCCATTGTTTTTTTCCTTGATCAAGATTTTTTATTTGGCATTGGCATTAGCAACTATTTTTCTAATTTTACTTCCTCACCCCTCAGAGGAATTTATGTATTCGTGAAAAAAAGTTTGAAATTTTTTATTGCATTTCTGGACGAATCTCGACGAATTATGACGATACACAAAATTTCAGACAGAAAAAATTTTCTGTCTGTCTGTCTGGTTCGCGATAGCAGCTACAGTTTTTGAGATAAAGAAGCTTTCAAATTTGGTACACATGTTCTAGAGGTTAAGGAAGAGATTGAGCTCGTTGATGAGCAAAATCGGTCCCAATTTTTAAAACGTCAAAAAATGTGACTTTTTGAAACGTCAAAGTGACTTTTTTTGAAACGTCAAAATGTGACTTTTTTGAAACGTCAAAAATTACGTTTATTATAAACTCCACCACGCGTCGAGTTTTACTACTGTGAGGAAGTTCTGATCCACAAGTAATTGTCAGCGATTTTTTTATACGCTCATGTATACGGTGATCAGTATAACGTCCAACTCCCCAAAAAGACATGTATTACTTCCTCACCCCTCATAGTGAGGGGAAGGTTACACGCCTTCGTGAAAAAAATTTTGAACATTTTTATTGCATTTCTGACGAATGTCAACGATTTATGACGATACACAAAATTTCAGATAGAAAAAATTAAGTTTCTATTTCTATTTCTATCTTTACAGAAAAAATTTATTCGTAATGAAAGAATATAAATCAGATTTATTATACAAACCCATTATAATATGATGCTCAAATGTTTAAATAAAGCTATAAATTAAAATTATTTACACATTTTGGCAACACCATAACATTTGAATTTTGATTGACACTCCTTAAAATTTGAAATGTCTACAAAAAAATATTATTCCACAAATGTAACTTTTTTTAAAACGTCAAAAATTACTTTTATTACAAACTCCACCACACGTCGAGTTTTACTACGGCGAGGAAGTTCTGATTCTCAAGTAATTGGCAGCGATTTTTTTAACCTGTTTGAAATTTTCAAAATTCTGTAATGTGCAATTTTTTCTGCTCGTCCTGATTATGCAGTCTGATTTCACATAGAACCTAAAATGTACAAAGGGTGAGAAAAATACAGTTTGTTTTAATGAAACATCCTTATATTTACACTCATTCATAGAAAATTTCATGCTGATTACAAACATGTATAATATCTATATCCAGGGTAATCTACCACGAGTGTGCCAAACTTCAGAGGCTGGGAATTTATCAAAAAATAAATGAACTTTCATTAATCAACATATGTCCTAAAACGCATAATAAGGGAGCTACAACCCCTTGAAGGGGGTTGATGAATATCAATTTTTCGATTATAAGTCCAATATGGTGGTGATTAAAGAAATGAAATTTTCATGCATTACGGCCCCGATGTAGGCGCATAAAAGTACAAATTTCGTAATTAACAGCTTGCTTTATTGAGGTAGTTTTGAGGGGTAAGGGGTAGTTTTTTACCCTAAACTTTTTTTGACATCACTTCCGAAGCAAAACTTTTAAATAACATTATTTCCCATGCAATAACTCAGAAAAATGTATTTTTCAAAATTTCTGTCACACCAGCCGTTTTTGAATAATTTGCGTTGAACGGCAATAAGGTTTTTCACGTGAAATAAACAACATTTTTATTACAAAATTAAAAATCAATGTACAACACAGAAATAACGTACTTAATAGCTAAAAGAGTAACTGTTCAAAATGACCTCCTTGAGCACGAATACACGCCTCACAACGACGAATAACTGAATTATTAATTTCAACCATGTCACCATTGTTTGTGATATAAGCTATGCTATTATTGATCCTTTCCATCAAGTGCTGAATATTATTTATTTCCTCAAAATAAACTAACTGCTTCATATGCCCCTAGAAATAAAAATCTAGAAGTTTGAGATCGGGAGAGCGAAGAGGCCATAAAACAGGACCACAGTTACCAATCCAGTTATTTCCAAAATTCCGATTCAACCATTCATTCACATGTCTTATTGCCGTTCAACGCAAATTATTCAAAAACGGCTGGTGTGACAGAAATTTTGAAAAGTACTTTTTTCTGAGTCAGTGCATGGGAAATAATGTTATTTAAAAGTTTTGCTTCGGAAGTGACGTCAAAAAAAGTTTAGGGTAAGAAACTACCCCTCACCCCTCAAAACTACCTCAATAAGGCAAGCTGTTAATTAGGAAATTTGTAATTTTATGCGCCTACATCGGGGCTGTAATGTATGAAAATTTCATTTTTTTAATCACCACCATATCGGACTTATAATCGAAAAATTGGTATTCATCAACCCCGTTTAAGGGGTTGTAGCTCTCTTATTATGCGTTTTAGGACATATGTTTATTAATGAAAGTCCATTTATTTTTTGATAAATTACCAGCCTCTGAAGTTTGGCACACTCGTGGTAGATCACCCTGTATTTCTTTCACAAATAACAGAAATGTTCCACTTTTAAGTTGCCAAAGAAGTTTAACTTTAACTATTTTGTATTTTAATGTTTAAAAGAAAAGAATATTTCCGAGATTATTTCTGCAGAATTATGAAACTAACGATTCGTGTGTTATTTATAGCATTTACTTCATCTACTATTTTCTATTAAAGTTCTTCAACACTGTCTACCCGACTATGGTATAACCTACGTTTTAGTGTACCCCACAAAAAGAAATCAAGAAGCGTCAAATCAGGTCTTCTGGTATGCCAGGCAATTTGACCATGAGGCCCAATCATAAGGGAGATCTGTTAATTAAATATTCTCTAAGTACTTGGACATTATTGTCAAGAGCGTTATTTTGCTGCCGAAAGGGATGGCAAAATGAATGAAAATATCGACAAATCGACATCGATAAACATCGATGCGGTCAACACATCGAAAGAAAAACATCGATGTTTCGCAAATATAGTTTTTCCAATTTATGTGTGCCAGTGTGGTTGAAAATTACTTACATATGACAAAGACAAAATTACAATAAAAATTCATTTTATCTTTCATTTTTTAAATAATTTAAAAAAATTGAGCCCGTAGGAATATGGTTGATTGACCCTACTAAGGTCTATCCGTACTCAAAGAGAAATTCTTTCTTGTTTGTGTATTTTAAATACTTCATGTGGGTTTTTTGACGCCCAAGTCTGAAAATTTTTGATTAAAAATTCCTGTGGCTGTAAATGTTACTTCATAAGTCCAAGGTATATTTCTAAAAAAATCTACACTTCTGTCTAATCTTTGGATCATGCTGGTGCAGAAATCTCTTTATATTTATTTATAAAATCCTGTGGATATAATTGCTGAACAGGAAAACTATGATAAGCTTTATGGTGTTTTCTTTAAAGCAGCTTGTATCAAACCAAACAAGTCACCTAATTACTGCATTTCTTATAGATCTCAGGAATTTTCCACAAAATGAAGTAATATTTTCAATTCCATATTTTCAATTCCATATTTTCATTTACACGCCCTCTTCTATTTTCTTTCTGAAGATTCACTACTTTATTCCTTTCTTCCACATCCATTTGTGAAATTTGTCTGTTTGTAGCAAAATTAACAAAGTTTTGAATTTTAGTCTTCTGACTTCAATCAACTTTTAAAAAGTTGATTGAAGATGACGTTACTTTGTGAAAATCCATTTTGAAATTAAGTACTTAATTACAAGACGCTGGTTTTTTTCTTGTATAATTTTCACTTTTATTTATAACTTAAATTTACGTCTATTTTCATCCTACTCGGACATTTTCAGTTACTTGAAAATGTTCCAGTAGGATGAAACTAATCATAAATTTAAGTTAAAAAAAAAAAGTGAAAATTAGACAAGAAAAAAGCAGTTTACGTAATTATTTAATATTTACTTTTAACTATAATTTTACCATATATCATACTCCCAATAATCTGTATTCAAAATTGCAAGTAGTTGTGGAATAAATAAGGTTATTACATCATTACGGCAGGTCTCTTTTGACAGTTGATTGAATCATTTTAATGATATTTCATACTAAAACCTTGCACATGCATTTTACTGTTTCTTTGTCAACTTGTTCCTGTTTAACTTAGAGGACAGCGTCAATTTTGTCACGACTACTAAAAATTACACACACCTAAAAAAATGTCGTGCGCATTTTTTTAAAGATTAACCACCATTCAATGCTTCAGTTAACAACATAAGCGTGGTAAATATACAAGTTGTCCGACGCTTGAAATTATCTCTACCGGATCTAATTGTACCCTTTACTACTTCACAATTAGCCAGGCTACTGCTACATTTTATTTTCTGAAGGTTATTCTGTTCACGGCACTGGATAACCCTCTAATGGTTCATTGTGCATCATCATACATATTTTACTTTTATAATTTAGGTTGAAAAATCGACCTATGATGTAAGTAGGTATGTGGTAACTGTTAAATAGAGGTGTCTTGGGATAAAGGCAAAGGAAAGTCAAGGCAAAACATCGTGTTTCACTCATTGCAAAATTGTTGCATGTACACATATAATAATATTGATTATTACAAAAAAAGTAACTTAAATGGGCTGATACGATTTGTTTGTTTACAAATGTCATGTATTTCTAAATAGACAGGAGTCATACAAGGCACCAAACACCAAATGGTTCACCGACTATTTTAGAAATAAACGTTTTCTACATATTTACTACATCCTTTGTACTTAATAAATTATAGTTTAAAAAACTAAAAAAACACGCTTCAATAGCAAACCGAACTAAAAAATAAAAAATGAGAAGGAAGTGATTGACAAAAAAATTAATTTTATTGTAAAAAGCGTGGGGTGCTTCATATCAATTGTTATAAAAATATTTTATTGGTAGCTATTAATAAAACTATAGTTATCATAAAAATATAGTAAAAAGCACCCCAAGCTTTTTTACAATAAAATGAATTTTTTGTCAATCACTTCATTCTTATTTTTTACTTTTTATTTCGGTTTGCTATTAAAGCGTGTTTTATTAGTTTTTTAAACTATAATTTATTTTTTTATCTTTTAGTCATGAAACGAAAACAAATGTAATAGTCTTTAAGAATTTTTGTTGAAATTCTTTAATTAAATTTTTTTTCAAAATTTATTGATTTGAATTTATTTCGGATTTTTTTTATTATTTTCTTTTTCAAATTATTATATTGCTATTGTTGAGTTGCTGTATATTTTGACAAAACGAAAGAATTAAATGCTTTCAAAAAAAAAACATTGTTATCGTAAATTGGTAACTAGTTCATCTTGTATTTCAAGTATAGTATGATTTACGGTATTCAATTAGTGGTTAACGTTCTGCCAACTTATCATGGATGCGATATTTTGACGAATGCGCCGATCACACAACTTTGACATCCGTTTAGAAATTTTTTTTCAGAGAAATGCGTCGACACACATTCAAATTATTGTATTGTCATCGGTCCTTAATACGTGTGCAAATTTTCAATTTAATCAGACGTCTTGAAGTTAGTGAAAATTACGTTGAAAGATTCCGTTACATAGATAGACACATACATAGATATATACAGGTGAAGCTAATATAAAGCGTGTTAAAAAAAGAACAGTTTATATTTTACACATTTCAAAATAAAACAATGCAAAATGGCATTTATTTTAAAAGTATGTAAGAAGAAAGTTTTAAATTTGATATTTTTCCTTCTTTGCGGTGTTCTTAAATTATGTACTTAAACATGCAGCTATGACAATATATAATTACTTACAAAAATAGACAAAGTTAGTCCGGCTACTTGCCTGCCTGGAGATTTTATTTGTGATCGAATGTGATAATCCGAAAGCTGACAATTGTCATTATACAATTTTCTGCAATATCAGAAACTCTTGTAGTTGTTGTAGATCTTTCTAGATATTTTCTTCAATATATCGTTAATAATAATATGATGCCCAGGCTATTAAAACTAAACCATCCGCGAATCTTAGATGGCTGAGATTGAAACCATCGATGTTGATGTGTTTCTTGTTCCGTTCTAAATTCTTGAAAGCGTTTTTGGGGACTAGTGTAAATAGTTAGGATGAGATAGTGTTACCTTGCCTTATTCCACGTTGTAGTGGAATTTTATTAGTTGTGGTCGATTCGTCGACTTTAATACGCTTTTATACAGTTGTATAGATGTTTTTAATTATTTGCGTATACCTAGAAACAATTTTGTCATTTTTCCGGGACAATTGTTCTTTTTTGTTTAACTCGGAACTGTTTTTATTTCGTCTTTGGTAATTTCTGGTATTTCTACGGATGCCGTATTTAAAATAATTCTCCTTATTTGTAGTTTTTGCGTGTTAGATGAATATAGTTTGGTACAAAATTTCTAAAGCGCACTGAAGATCTCGTTTTTGTCTTGTACTAATAAATTTTGTCGATTCCTTATTTTCTTCTCTTTTGTTTTATCACCTGGGAGTTGCAAACGTAGTATTTTTATTCTACAGTTGTTTCTAATAGCTTTCTCTATGACCTTATTATTGTGATTTCTTTTATCTTTTCGGCAGTCCTTTTTTACCTTTTGTTTAGTTCTTTGAAACTGAAACTTCTTTCATGCAGTAACTCGATTGTGTTGGGATTTAATTTCGAGTCTCTGTGGCTTTTTATGTGAGAACATATTTTCTTAATCGAGCTTTTGTGATCTTGTCCGTAAGTTGATCTAGAGACTAACTGGATACATCCAGTTGATCAAATGATTCTGTTGGAGATAGTTCCAAGTGAATATCGTTGCGACATTCCTCTTCTTTCAGTTTCAAAACGTCTCCAGTTTGGTAACGTTGTTTCTTGAAGAATTCGTTTCGTCCAGTGATCTCTTCTAGTGTAAAATTTATTCAAAACGGACACATCTGTACATGTTTATTGTTGTTGAAGAGTATACAGTGAATTTTGTTTTTTGTTATGTTATCTGTGCTTCGCCATGTCCATTTACTCTGTTTTGATTTTTTAAAAAACGTATTAAGACAGTACAGGTTTTCGTTGATCAGATAATTTATTAACATCATTTCTGCCGCCCAATCTAAAGTATCCAACGTATTTTGTGGCTTCCTGGTTTCTTTATCTAATTTTGGCATTGAAATCCTTGGTAATTATTAAAAAATATACCCTTTCTTAGAGATTTGCTTTATTCAAATCCTCGTAGAACCTTTCGATTTCTTTTTTATTTGCCGAGCTTTTCAGTGCATATTCATGGACAACATGTAAGATGTATCTCTTATTTAGGGCAATCATGACATGATTTATATTACTCTGTTATATATTACCTTATATTTCGTGACAGTTTGTAAATTTTATATTTATCATGATGACTACACAATCGATATGATGGTCTACATATGAAGTTGTCCGAATATGGTATGTAAGTAATAAATTTGCAGAGAAGCATTTCCGGACTCATGTTGATAGGAACTTTTTTCTTTAAAACTATTCAAGGAATCACCTACTGAGGTCTTCGATATTACTTAGGAAACACGCTGCATCGTACGATATGTAGTTCTATCATTTCTGTCTTCACAAAATTTTTCTTTCGAACTAAAAGTTGAAAATGGAGAAAATATCTCTGCAAAGTTTTGTGATTTATTGATGTTACAATATTTAAATAAATCAAATATATCAATTTTAAAATATTACATTTTTTTAACAATTCCAAACCAAACAATTCCTTGTAGTAGTAGCTAAAATCCTATTGTAAATGAAACAGCTGTAATTAATAATAGACTCGGTTGAGTAATTCGTTACCCAGTTTTTTATAATTATATACCATACAGATGTATTATATAATATAACTGTGAGGCACACAGTAATAATATCATTGTGTATAAAACTAACTGGTTAAATAAATACCTGTCAAACAATCTATAATACAAATTATCACTTTTGTGTTGGTGCAATGTAGCAAGTAAAAATTATTGACTGCGAAAAACACGTTTTAATAATTTGATTTTAATTATGTAGACGTTGGTCCACAAATTCCTGAAGAAGTTGTTAAAATCCATAGGTCATTTAAAATAATAAACTGATAGGTATTAAAATAAGTATTTTTAATGCCATTTTGAATATTAACCTTCATTACTAATTAATAATTAACATTTCAAAATTACGTATAAGAGCGATCCTTTC
This sequence comes from Rhamnusium bicolor, assembly GCA_029963845.1. NCBI lineage: Eukaryota > Metazoa > Arthropoda > Insecta > Coleoptera > Cerambycidae > Rhamnusium > Rhamnusium bicolor. The sequence continues at coordinate 20,480 of JANEYF010003922.1, forward strand.
TCTTGCCCAATAACAACAAAAATATACACATATTTTTATCCGTTCCATGCGCTAATTAATCGTGATTTTAAAACACTTGACCTAGAGACACTTTTACTGTTGATTATTTTGCAAAACCTTAAGGTCACTGTCGACATGTTTTAACACACCTACACATAATGTAATAGTCCACATTTCTTCTAGAGTTTTATTTTTTTAGTAGAGTTGCTAATAATAATAGATTTATTAATTAAATTTTATTAATTGTAGATACAAGATATAATAAATTCGGTAATACATGAGGAGTGATCATTATGAATGCTGAGCTTGTGTTTTGATCGAGAAGGTTTCGAACTGATGAAGAATTGTGTGTATTTTTTTAAGGATGGTGATACGCTTTCTCTCAATCATTGGTGATTTGAGGATGTAGTGGGTGAACAAGATGCACTTTATGCTCTGTTGAGGCGAGGTTCAATATATTTAAGGCGATATTAGTTTTCTTTTATGTCAAGAGATTTTCTAGAAACTCACAAAACAAATGAAAATACGTAAATTATTTTTAATTTAGATTAAAAATTTAATTTTGAATTTTGAAGTATGTAACCGAAAATTCGCCCTCCAGCGCCTCATAGTAGATTCTATGAGCCAATGTTGTACTAATAGAAACAAAAAGTTTATTGCTCACAACAAAGATTATAAATATACAATTTAGATAAGTAAAGGATTAATAAGATCGCCATTCTGCTCTATGTACTTAAGTAATCGTTAAATAAGAGTTATTTTCTATTAAGGTAAGGGTATCCTTAGAAGTTTTTTGTAATACTTCATAAATGCTGTCAATAATACCATCTTCGTCATTTACTCCCCTAAAATAAACCCTGTTATTTAGATATCACCATAGCCAAAAACCGATTGGATTAAGATCAGAAGATCGAAGTGGCCCAGATAGTTCACCGCGTCTCGAACTTACAAGAAAAAATGAGCAGGTGGTTTAACCTGTTGGAAAATAATATTGTGGCGTAGTGCTAACAGAACATAATGTAAAAGAATAGATAGTGTGTTCTCGCAAAAGTTCACATAACTTGCGCCATTTAACATGTGTGGTAGAAAATAGGGTCCAATTATTTCATTCCCTAACTTACTAATCCATATATACATTCCATCGTGCCTGCTTCTTTTGCAGGAGAGAGAAAATTCTAACACTCTGTATAGTGCTGATTTCAGAAAAAAATTCTGTCTGGAACGTTTATTTTATTTTTGGAAAATAAATAAGTGTGATGTAACTTACCTCTAAACTGGAAATGAAAAGTGATTGTAGTGTAGATAGGTTTACTGTTAATTAGTCACTTTGTAGTGTAGTGTACTACTTGACAAACATATCGTGGCAGTGAGATAAAGATGCGCAAAAGGCTAGGGTCGGTTAAAATGGGGTCTATCATTCGCATAACATTTATATTAGTGTTTACGTCGGTACACTATTGCAAAAAGTAACTTCAGAAAATTGTTGTATTTTGTAGTTTAGTGTTTTGTGAATTGTGGTGCAATCGCGCATATCTGTGCCTTTTAATGTTTGTCAAGTAGTAGTGTAGTGTAATGTAGTGAATAAAACAAAATTTATTTTCTAACAATTTTAATCTCATTGCAATATTTTCTAAAGTTATTGATATTCAATTGGTTTTTATTTACGTATTCGGAAAACTGCGAAAAAGTCATAACTAGATATAGGTAATTTAGATGTCATGACGTAAATGACGTTTTTAACCTTTCTGTATGCACTTACACATTTGTAAGTACACTGTTAGAAATTACAATTTATTTTATTACTATTATATCGCACATTTTTTTAAATGATATCCAAATTCCCTATGTACAGGTTGATTAGTTGAAAATTCTACTTTTTAAACCCATTTCTTGTGCTTAAACATATAGCTAGAACAAAAAGGAAAAAATGCATCTGTAGCATATTTTATAAAGTTTTCCTATATGCTATGAGTTTGCGTCTATCTCAAGAATATAAAGTAGGCGCCACATAATCAAGTTTTTTTAAACAACCTGTATATTTTCGGATATTTGGATAGTTCCTTTCCTCCCCATTATAAATATATATGATTGTTATATATTCCATCTTCGAATAACTGAGTTATTCAAATAAATAAGTAATATTCTTAAAAGTTTGGGATACCTAAAACCAAATTATTTTCAACATAGATAGCTATGCATAAAACAATAATGATATAAAATACTGATTGTTGATCTGTCAAATAAATTTTGTTTAGTCGGTTTCGATTATTTTTCTATTTGAGTACTTCTTAAAGAGTTATTTGTATAAAAATACATAATAATGCCCGTGTATTCTGTAGAAGAACGTAATAATATATTAAATGTACATTTTCATTCCAATGGAAGTATAACTAAAGCCAAATGTTTATATCAAAGAAGATATCCGCAGAGAAGATGCCCATATAAAACTTATTTTAAACACCTTATAAAAAATTTCAAATCAAATTCGTTGCATAACACAAAAATAAATTATAATGCAAATGAAGAAGAGGAACTAAATGTTATATTATATTTTACTGAACATTCTTCAAAATCTGTTAGGGATGTAGTCCGAGGTTTTGAGATATCCTACGGATATACTCAAAATGTACTTAAGAAAAATAAATGTAAACCATATAAATTTAGTGTGGTTCAAAAATTGAATGATAACGATTACGAAAAACGTATAAATTTTTGCAATGAAATATTAGCACGAATAGAACAAGATGGTTTCATTGCAAACATATTTTTCACAGACAGGGCAAATTTTACTTTATCTGGATTATTTAATAGACGAAATGAACATTATTGGTCTACTGAAAATCCCCAATAATTAAAGGAAATTCAGCGAGAAGGTCGCCAGTCTATAGAGGTTTGGTGTAGATTATTGAACAATACAATTTTTGGGCCGATTTTTACGATGGTGGTTTACAAGATACAAACAATTACTAGAAAATGAAATAGAAGATTTTATAGATGATCTTCCTTACAAATTTCTACGCAGATAATCTGGTAGCAGTAGGGAGGTAATTGAGTTTTTAAATCAGAAATATCAAACATGGATAGGCAAAAGTGGCACTATACTATGGCCTCCACGAAGCCCAGATTTAACACCTCTCGACCTTTTTATGGGGTACACTTAAAAATAGGATATATAAAGATAGACCTAATAGTTTAGAAGAATTGACACAAAAATTTGTCAGGGAAGTAGGGGTTGTAAATAATAATCCAGAAATGTTTCAACGGATTAGAGAAAATTACAGAAAAAGATTAAACCTTTATTTGGTAAATAATGGTGGAATGTTTGAACATTTGTTATAATTTTTGCTTAACTTATATGTTGTTATATGTATTTAAATTGTTAATATTATTAAAAAAATCGTTTATAATACAAACTTGTTTTTTGATGCATTTAGGTGCATTTAGTTGAATAACTCAGTTATTTGAAGATGGAATATATAACAATCATATATATTTATAATGGGGACGAAAGGATCTATCCAAATATCCAAAAATATACAGGGTGTCCTGTTTAAAAAAAAACTTGACTGTGGCGCGTCCTTTATATTCTTGAGATAGACGCAAATTCATCGCATATAGAAAAACTTAGTAAAATATGCTACAGATCCATTTCTTAATTTTTGTTCTAGCTATATTTTTAAATACATAAAATGGGTTTAAAAAGTAGAATTTCAACTGATCACCCTGTACAGATAACTGTTTTAAATATAATCGAAATATAGAGCAAAATTTATTAAACATTTTACGTTGTTCTAATGTGTTTTGATAAGTTTGAGGAATTTGCGAAAAAAGACCTTAATTTACTCTCTGATTGCTACTTTCCTCATTAAACATCAGTTGTAATTTGATGTAATTAGTTTTACCGTGAAGAAGATTTTAAGATCATTATTAGACTCAGGACAATTTTCGTGAATCTCAGTGAATCCTGGGACCGCCTACCCGATCGGCCAGTCTTTTTCATAAGAAAGGAGAATAGCTGTACATGCATGCGCAGCAAGATCTAGACCGTATTCCCTATTCTGTTCAGTTTGCCTACAAACCCTTAGTGCGTAGATACGTAGCTGACGCGAGGATAAAAATAAATAGTAATAACCATATCAACAATCATGGTGGACGCAATAATCTGCAAATTGAGTTAACAAAGCCATGAATTTTAAGGAATATATAATCATTAAAGTTATTATGCGTATTTTAAGTGCTATTCAGAGGTCACTTCCACTGTTGTTAATATGTAGTAAACAGATATTGTAAACCAATGCGTGAACAGTTGAGGAAATAGTGGTAATGCTTTGTGTAATATTGGTGTTTAAAGTGAAAATGTTTTACCGCTTTTATAAGACGCAGTGGTATTTACACTGTGTCCCAGGATAGATGTGACAAAACTGTGATGTATTAAAAGTAAGTTGAATCGGTGTTATAAGTAAATTTTAAAAATCATCACTAATAAACTACCTTTATTTTTCAATATATGAAAAAAATCCTATTAAAAAAGTTGTTTAGAATGCAATTTGTGTCCAATTACCAAATTTTAGGAATATAAATTTACTTTGTTGGAACAGCTCCTTTTTTCACTAGTCGGTTTTTTGTTGAAAATAAGAAAATACGTTAAGAACAAAAGTTAATTGTAATACTAATTTATTTTAGAAAAGCTAAAGCACTCTCAATTTACAAAAACAGTTTTTAAAATTTCAAAATGAAATACAAATTTTTTGAAAAGGGGGGCATTCTGTATAACACCGGTCAACTCATTTCTGATATCTTAGTTTTATATCAAGCAGGACTGAATGCCCAAGTGCCATTTCAAAATTTGACAATTTGTTGTCCGCTACACTTCTTGTTACATCTATCTTGAGATGGTGTATGGGTAAAGCTGCCAAGCTTTTACGATCCACGTATCCCAATATGATTCACGTAACTTGTCTGACCCATGCCATGCAATCTATACTAATGCTTTGAACACAGTACATAAAGTATATGAAATGTTAAGACACTCGAAGTATGTATTTTAATTGTTCCGTACAAATGATGTTATTGTCTCTTATCCTATATGCCTTGCCGGCCCTGTACGCACGGAAATTGTTCGGTGTTTAATTATAATATACATTAATTGGCACAATTCATTCTCATATTATCTGGCGAAGATTTTTTATTGCAAGGTTACAACTGAAAGTTTTATCAGTTGTTAAAGATAAATTTAAAATGTCAAAGCTTTTACCAAATTACAATTATTTAATATAATCCATTTGGAAGAATATTATATATAATTTGGACTTAATTATCGAAGACCCGTACATCAGCAACATCCTTATTAAAGATATAATAAAAGCATAACTTATTTATAGTTTAAATGTGCAGTTAATGGTATAAAATATATTGAATTTATTAGTCAAGAGCATATAAAGACTAAATTTGTATTGTCAGCAATTGATTTCAAATAAGTGGTATCAGTTAAATTTTAATGCCTCATATGAAAGCCATAAAATTTCTTAGCAAATAATATGCTTCCAAATAGAAAATATATAGCCAAATTAAAGTAGATTTTATGGCCAAATTAAAGTACACCAAGATAAAAATAAACAGAAAAAAGAAATAGATCAAGTGAATGTCTATGTGTACATTATTTACTTGTGGATAATAAATTGTCTTTAACTGCGGTTAAATTGTATCACTTTATATTGTTACGTAACTATTTTTTCTTGTTTTATCCGTGTTTTATATTTTGTCGAATTTTAATTATTTAATTATTGACAGCAAATTATGACCGAATTTCTTGATTCCTATATAAATATCGGATGTGTAGCAATCTGGAACATTTACGACTGAAATTTTATGGAACAACAATGTAAAAAATCCTACGTTTAGCGAAGAAAACCACACAGAAGAAAATTGTTAGTGACCATAGCCAAATATATTGTAATTATACAGACGGCATTTATAATTAGTTAATGCCGAGACTTTAATTGTAAAAGTCAAACTGTCATAATTGCACCGATCAAAATTTAATTTTTGTACCGAAAATCTCTGTGGTGTCTATAATTCTTTTCTAGGCACAGAAAAATAAACGTAAACGAAAACCAAATAAAATCAGTTTAATCGTTGTAGGAATAAAAGGAATTATAGACAAATTTCCTCTTTTTTCCATTTACTAATTTACTGTGGTCTACTATAGCAACAAAATATTTTACTATGGTCATTAACAATTAAAAACATATTTTATGCAGGATTATGGTGATAATCCTACAATATCTTCAGTTTCTATTGCTCTTTATTGCTACAGAAAATATCCAATTTTATATACATGCCATTCTGTTAATGGTTATAAGCCAGTATAATACAGACTATAAATAAATATCCTATAGAAAATAATCCGGTTTCGGTTAAACTCAAGGAGATGCAACCGGATTTATGAAAATCTTTCTAAATTGACAGGTCATTGCAAAGCAAGAGCTCTCAACACAATTACTCGTTTAAATATGAATGATGAATAATGATATTTTCATTACAAGTAAATCATTATACCCTGTGAATAAAATCTAAACGCAACTGCAACGATTAAATCTCTTATTTCTCTCTTATGCATTTAATCATTTTAAGAAGACTTAGTATAAGTTTCTTCAATTATCGACTTCATTTTGCAACAAATGTGACACATAAATTTTAAATTTTATGTCTCTTATCATCTAACTGTTTGTATAAATTGAGGTCACATACCTCTTTGATATATAGTCTTGATATTGGTAATTAATCATTTGTATGTCACAGTTGTGACAAAACTAAAGTTAGAGATAAAAATAAGAGTAAGGGTAAAGGTAAGAGTAAGAGTAAAGGTAAGGGCAAGAGCAAAGGAAGGGCAAGGGTAATTTGATGCAAAAACAAGTCAAATAGAACTGTCATGTAATTTTTATAAAACAGTTCAGTTTTATTCCTTTCAGTATCGGTATGAATTTGTATTATGTAAAGCAATTAATTTATTGTAGAAACAAATTTATTTATAAATTATTTTACGTTCTCTTTTTTGTTAGTCCCGCTGACATTGTTCCTAGCATTACTGCTAGTAAGTTATTATTATCTGCCTAGTCAGTTGACTAGTATCCCTAGTAGTGATGCTAGTCTTAGTATTTTTTTTGAATTATCGTTAGCCTAGTTAGGTGACTAGTGTTCCTAGGATTTAGGCTAGTAAGCCTCTTTTTTAATTATTGTTAGCCTAGTTAGGTGGCTAGTATTCCTAGCATTTATTCTAGTACTAGTATATATTTTTTTAATATTCATCAACCTAGTTAGGTGACTAGTGTTCCTAGCAATTAGGCTAGTAAAAGTACTTACTCAAACAGTTGACCTTCAGGATCATTTGAAACAACCCATCGTCTCATACTGTCTTCGGCAGTAACTGTTTTATGAGCTCCCTTATCACGCAAATCTTCTACAACGTATCTGTCATTGGGTAACAACGCTGTTTTACTGTGGCCCGTTGCCACATAACTGGTAATTCTTACCAGTACCAATTTCTCACAATTAATATTGTTTTGAAGAACATCTTTTTTTATTAAATCAGGTTTTTTCTTTGGCTTGAGCCTCTTATATATATGGAGAAACTTCTAGCTTTTCGCGTAGAACATCCTCTCAAACAATGTTTATTTTGCTTGACGTCAATCTTCATGCCCATCAACACTTTGTACGGTGATTCACCAGTAATTTTTTGAACTGATGTATTTAAATTATATTGGATAGCTTTAATGTGAGTATAAGATGTCAATGATTGCTGAAACTTTTTCATTCTGAGACTGTACAGCCCTTATTCAGGCAAGTTCAGATATACTTATCAGAAAATTAACACCATAATTTTCCCTTTTCCCCTAAATTCAAAGCAACGCAATCCCTAAAACTGCTTAACAAATCTAGCAAATACTTTTCTCGCAAAAAAAAAACAAATCTTTGGGGATATCTTTTCTCAAATTTTTAACGCCATAGCTACACCGAGTCACAACCGTATTAGGAATTTCCAAAAATTTTACTTCACTACCTTCTTTCACAAATGTCACATCAGGCCGTTTTATTATTGTTTTTTTTTTTATAACAGTATTTTTCCACATGATTTGTATTTTTACAAATATTACACGATAAAAAAGTGCTTGGTTTATTTTATTGGATCGATTACTTTTCCATGTCTACGCTTAAATTTGGAAATCTCCTTTTTGAACAATTTACGCTTTTATGATCGAGTTTTCTGTAATTATGACAGTATATTTTAAATCCCGTCTTACTGTATTCGTTTTTTGAAGCAGAGGAAATATTACTAATTACTTTGTTACTCTTTCTGTCGTTCTTTTGGTCACATGATGAAAGTTATCCAAACATTGACAATTATTTCCAAAAACTGTTTAATATTTACGTCTACAGCGCTAGCTATTACTATATTAATTTTGTCAGTCTCCGAAATATTCCAAGAAAGTTTGTTAAACTTGGAATTTTTTTTTAATAGGCGACTAAATAAATTTATCTTGGAGAGTTAAATACTGCTGCATCCTTAAAAAAACTCCCCAACCACATGAGGATCAATATCAAAAGTGTTCCGTAGTTGTGTTTTAAAATTTGCTCACTCGGTACACATCGAAGTTCAAAAACCAGTCTCTCGCTGAGACAACTAATTTGTCGATAGCAAATCTTGTGATAGCGACATCATCTAAATGTTCAAAATATGCATGATCAAAAGATCAACTAAATTAAAACTGAGGTTGAAAAGATTATTTATAAAAATATTGATAAACTGGTCACCCCAAAAATAGATGAATTAAATCCAAAATTAGATAATACAACTACTTCCGTTTGCAATTCTGCACCAAAAAAATCATATGCTACTGCTACTGCTGCTACTCCTACTTTTTTCATTAAACCTATGAATAATAAGGTGTTTCAACCATCAGAGCTGATATGCTTCAGAATTTTAACCCAATTAGCTCTAGTATAAATCTTAGTAAAGGTAGAAATGCCAGAGATGGGGGCGTAGTTGTTTCCTGTAATAACATTAATGACTCTCAGAAATTCAAGAAATTAGCAACAGAACGACTTTCAGATAGATATGTAGCTGAGGAGTTAGCTACTTTACATCCTCGAATCTCACAATCTCCGTCAATGTACCCAAACAACCATATAAATACTGAACTGATATCAGCTCGGAATTCTCATTCTGTTTTTCTTCTGAATGTGCGCGGATTAGGCACGAAAATTAAGGAACTATTTATTTACGCATACGTCGATCCATGCGACTGCATTGCCTTGACTGAAACCTGGGCTCACTGGGGCATATCAATTGCTGAGTTGTTTGACTTAAATTTATACGATGTATTTCGCACGGATAGAAATTTTCAGGCAACTAATAAAACACGTGGAGGTGGAGTGTTGTTGGCATTGAATAAGAAGTTCAATACATGTTTGTTTGATATCCACTCGTTATGTCCCGGTTTTAGTCATCTTAACTTTATTGATATACTGGGTGTAAAAGTAAAAATGTGTGATAATTACCTTTTTATTCTTACATCATATATTCCTTCTAATAGTGCTTGTGACGATTATGAAGGTTTGTTCGATAATATTGAGTCACTTTACAATATGTACGGATCCAATATTTTAATTATGGGAGATTCTAATATATCGGAATATATTTTAAAAATACCTAGTAGAAATAATAATTCTCTACAACAGTTTATCAATTTCATTTTCCATTTTTTTTTCTTATCACAAGCACAAACACATCAATAATAAAAACAATCCCACGGTCTGATTTTATCAGGAATACACCAGAATGAGAAACGGTTTTTGGTAAATATTTTATATTTCGCTTCACAAAAATATAAAACTAACAACAATAATGTATATAACATACGTGTGTGAACATCGAACAGTTAAATCTTAATAACCACGTACTTCAAAATCTTAGAACCTAGACATGCTAATATAAACAGAGATAAGCTAATGGCAAACCATTATTTGCGACCACCACATCTAAACGTCTTTTTAAATAACTTGATTCACACTTTTTCTGTTGCATTAGAGTAATATACCATGTGAACGTGACAATTTATTATTAGTATTAGTAGTTTAATTATTTTTTATATGACTACTGACTATTTTTTTTTCAATAACAGGAATTACGGACAGTCGCCATCTTTAAAATATTTTTACTAGTTTTCAGTAGTAGAAAAACTGCACTGTGACACGAGAACATTTAAAAATTCAATTTGTAAGTAAAGCAAAAATATTACTCGCAAAAATATAAAAGAAATAAAACAAAGTGCTCTAACAGGCGCCACCTATACGCGACTGAGTTTATATTTTACTGTTGATTAACATTGTTTAAACATGCTTCAAATTTTAATAGGATCCGATGAACAGTGTCAGATTTTTCTCTATTATATAAGAGTCTGTAGCTCCGTTAGAAAGCATTTTCGATCCACACACTCTGCAATGATTATATAAATATGAAATTGAACTAAAGCCAAGAAAAGTTTTAAATAGAAGTAATGAATTATTTTTTGATAAATATGTTTTCAAACGAATATATTATTTCAAATAATTGTAATACCTACATATAATTTCGGATGAAAAACTGTATGTTTTTAATTCATGCTATGATTTTTTATTTATTTTATAGACAACTATCAAGAAACTTCAGTATTAATACCTTCTATTTATCTGCATAAAGAAATCATTATCTTAATAAATGTAATAAAATTTTAACCGAGGTTATCTTAATTGTAAGTGCCGATTAAAAATTAGTTTACACATTTACAATACATAAGTGGTGTAGGTGTAATAATTAACATTCATGTGGTATATAAATAAAAAAGTAGCATTATGAAATTAATTTAAAAAAACGCTTGAACATTCATATCATATATCCTGTTACAATGTTGTATTTGAATTACTTAATATTTAATTAATCATATACTTCAAATATATGTTGGCGTTAAACACTTTTATACAAAGTTACACCAATTAATAATTACTTATATTAATTAATACCTTTTTATGTGGTTTAGAGCTCATTAGAGAGTTTAGATACCTAAATTAAATTTTCGTTCTTTTTGTTCTGATACAATTTTTAATTTATAATAGCCTTTCACTTCCTGTAATTACTATAAGATTCAGAAAAATCGTATTGTTAAATAACTTTATCTAGAGAATATTTTATAGTAACTAAATGTTTTGAGCATATCATGTCAGAGAAAATAAAATGTAATGAAATTATAAATCTCTTCTTATAAGTATACGAATTTACATACAAATGTAAAAATTTCGTTGATCTGGACCTTGTCTCTTGGGAAACTTATTTTTTTCTTAGAAACTGTATTACATTAGTGGTTTCAAGATGATTCTGGAGGGGCCAGCTATTGTCAAAACTGATAAAACGCAATTGTTGGCCTAAGAGATATCAACGCTCCCATACACAACTAACATACACAACTAACCTTAATAAAACTATCATAATACAAGTTCAGCCAATAGGAACGTATGGTTTTTAATAGGCGATGAAATAATATAAAGTGGCAATTAAATGTTAGGTTTCAAAAAGTGTTAAGTCATTTTGCAATTCATAAGGTGATGGTGCCTTTTTTCTTTAAAACTGTGTGTGTTCGCAGTTTATTCAGTACGTTTTTGCTGGCATAGAAAATTTCTAAAAAAATTTTTACACAATTGAAAATGTGCTCATTTATTCTGATCTTTTGTTACCGAGCAATCTAGATTTTGTATGTAAAGATATATTCTAAATGTTTAAGGCCTGACAATGTATTACTGCCGAATGCGTCGAACTTTGTTAATCAGCAATTCTAACACGATCAATGTTCTCAGGAGTACAAACCAAACGAGCAGTACTGGAGGACAACTTTGAAGAAACACTTCCATGAGAACGAAATCACTAACCTATCTTAAAATTGTGTTTCTTGTGGGTACACTTCCGTGTTTTTGAACTTGAAATTCACGCCTGAATTTTCTTTTTATGAATACTTTTACAAAATTTCACAATTTTTTACAGCAAATTGACTACAGGCTTTGTTATTTATATTTCGACAGTATATTAACAAGTACTTTGGTTATGGTTATGGTACAGGGTTATTCATTATAAATTACTCACCATTTATCATCGTTATTATTGCATATAAAAAAAAAGTTTTAAGTAAATAAACACAAAATAAACTTATGTTTGATTTTCACAATTTAATTAACTCATGACAATTGTTTCGCCACACAGTGGCTTCATCAGATAGTGAGTACAACACTAAATTCTTTATTACAAAGTGAGGGTATATATAAGTATCAACTAACTAATCTAGGGTAATAAAATGGAACAGTAATAAAATAAGGTACAAAATAATTTAGAAAATATTTAACAGTGGTGAACAGTTTAAATCTAGCTGGTCATTTAAAATAATATTACTATTTTTTAATTTATTGATTTCCAATGTCTCTAATAGTGACAATTTTAATCCTTTATTTTCTGAGTGTAAAATATCAAAATTATTATTAAAAGAATGATTGTCCTCTAGCAAATGGTTGGCATACGTCGAATCTAATTTATTGTTATTAAAACTGCGTTTATGTTCGGACAATCTTTTTCCAAAATTTCTTCCCGTTTGTCCGATGTGTACTTTAGGGCATGTACCACATGTAAGCTTATAGACTCATTTTTAGTTTTATCTTTATTGTTCTTAATAAGTTTTCCTAGCGTTATTAGTTTTAAATGCTATTTTAATATTATATTTTTTCTTAAGTTCAACTGATATTTTTTCGGTAGGTTGGCCTAAGGGCTTTATATCTTAAATCACCTAATTCACTGATTTCTGCTTTTGGATAAACTGACTCTATTGCTATATTATAATTTTTCTTTTTAAGAACATTGTTAACCAAAGTTTCTTTAAAACCATTATTCACTGCTATTTGTTTAATAGAATTTAGTTCGTTGTTGTAATTATCTTCAGTTAAAGGAAATTTGGTTAATCTGTTTATCATACTAATATAGGCAGCGTATTTATGTTTTACAGGATGTGTTGAACTATTATGTATCGTAATATCTGTGTACGAAGGTTTATGGTAAATATTAAATTCATGTGAATTATTAATTTTTGTGATAGTTAAATCTAAAAAATTAATCGAATTGTCTTTTTCATATTCTAGAGTAAATTTTATATTAGGGTGTAAATTATTAATAAATTCTACAAAACTATTTAACTGTCTTGTTGTACCTGTAAAACATGTGATAATATCATCTACATATCTATACCAGTATAAAAAACTTTTACTTAATTTGTTTTTACGTATTTGTTTCTCAATATGGTCCATGCAAATTTCTGCTAAAATAGGACTTAATGGATTTCCCATTATTAGGCCCTCTTTGATGTGAATATTTCGTTGTAGAATTGGAAATAATTTTGGTTTAGACATGTGGTCAGCAAATTTAGTAGTTCAGATTTTACAACGGGGTTTGTGTTATTTCTATCTAGTAAATTTTCTATAATTTTTATGGTATCTTTTGGCGGTATACTAGGAAATAAATTTTGTACATCAAAAGAAATAAATTTAGCATTGTCAGGCAACCAATTTTTTTTTTTTTTTTAATAAAAGTTGTGTGGTTATGACCGAGTTTTGTTAAAATGCTATAAAAAGTACAGTAGTGTGCAGATTTCAGGGGATACAAAAAATAACATATTTTTATAAATGGGATACCCTGTATATTATTAAATTTTTGGAATGATCCTTTGTGCCTGATTTCAACAATATACAATATGTTACCCCTACCATATACCGTTTTTGAGTTATTAAACGTCGAATATCTTAGGTAAATTAGTTACGGTAAATATGGAGAAGTTAACATTATTAAAGTAATCCATGAAAATGACAACTATTATGTCTGATAAGTGACATTTCTTAAATGAAATAATCAAAATGGTTTACAGTGAAGAAGAAAAAGTCCAAATATTTACTTGTTATATACAAAATAACAAAAATAAACGTGCAGAAAAAAGAGCATATAGGGTGTTGTATCCAAATCGTCCAACACCGTTCAAAAATATTTACCAAAAGGTGAATAATACCTTCAGTTTTAGTAGAAAAAAGCGTTGTAGTTCAAGCAAGCCAGGAAGAACAGTTAGATATACCGCTTCATTTCGAAGGTAAGCCCACATATTTATTCGCGAATAGACTTTTTTGAAACATTGTATAATTTTTTAGAAAATTCTAATATACCTAGTATAAATAATGCAGTCGATCAATTAGGTAAAGGTTATTCCAAAATCCAACGTACGTTAATAAATAACAACTACAGACCATATAAAATTATACCCGTACATGTTTTAACAGAGGCTCATAAAAGAAAAAGGCTGGACTTTTCCCGCCAGATGATTCAAAAGTTGGATGAAGATCCCGATTTTTTTACGAAAATATTATGGACTGATGAATCATCCTTTTCTACGGCAGAAGTTCTTAATAGGAAAAATCGAAGGTCATGCGAAAACAAGCACAACAGAAAAATATTGGTAAAATAAATGGAAATAATTATCCCAGAAGCAGACAATATTTTTTGCAGAATTTTCCGGAAGTCGAACTTGATGATATGATTTGGATGCAGGATGGGGCAACTCCGCATAGTGTTCTACCCGTTCGAGATCATTTGAATAATGTGTTCCCAATATGGATAGGGAATAATGGACCTATTAAGTAGCCACATAACAGTCCGGATTTGACCCCTATGGATTCATTTTTTTGGGGATTCCTAAAAGACATTGTCAATAATAATAATAGTATTCGTCATTAAAGACAGGATTCGACTTGAAATAAACAATCGGAATGTAAATAATGAAGCCATTTCAGGTGCAACTATAAATATAAGAAGACGTTATCAATTATGTATTGACAATAATGGTGGACACATCGAACATCTTTTATGAATTATCATTTATTTATATTTAAATTTCCTAAATAAATCGTTGTTATTTATTTTATATAAATATTTGATTTTTTTCTTCCTCACTGTAAACCATTTTGATTATTTCATTAAAGAAATGTCACTTATCATACGCAATAGTTGTCATTTTCATGGCACACTTTAATAATGTTAACTTTTTCATATTTACAGTAACTAGTTTAACTAAGATATTCGACGTTTAATAACTCAAAAACGGTATATGGTAGGGGTAATATATGGTATATTTTTGAAATCAGGAACAAGGGATCATTCCAAAAATTTAATAATATACAGGGGTATCCAATTTAAAAAAATATATTATTTTTTTGTATCCCTGAAATCTGCACGCTACTGTACTTTTGATAGCATTTTAACAATATTCAGTCATAACTACACAACCTGTATTTAAAACTTTTTTTTCTATAGACAATAATAACGATGCTAAGGGGTAGGTAATTTATAATGAATAACGCTGTACATTTGGCACAAATGATTTTTGGACAACTTTGTTATAATATCCATAAAGTGTAAAGCTTCCTTTCTGTGTAAGTATCACCTTCTAGTCACAAACGCCCACTAGGTGAATCATTTCAGGACTAGCTTTATGAATAAAACTTAAGCAATTGCTGTTTCTTGAAATTCGCTAGGAAATGTAGCAATTGCTACACACACAGGGAAATGCTTAAAGTAAAAGATTTTGTTTAAAAAAGTGTAGCATTTGCTTGAAATTGAATGAATAAAATTAGCAATTGCAATTTCTACCTAAATAATTGCTTACAAATGTTTAAGATTTCTTGACCCCTGCCTGT
Source organism: Rhamnusium bicolor (assembly GCA_029963845.1). Classification (NCBI taxonomy): domain Eukaryota; kingdom Metazoa; phylum Arthropoda; class Insecta; order Coleoptera; family Cerambycidae; genus Rhamnusium; species Rhamnusium bicolor. Next base: position 36,284 of record JANEYF010003922.1, read on the forward strand.
CATTTGTTAGAGCAGTTGTAATTTGGTATTTGTCGCGTTCTTATGCTGTAAACACAGTTCCTATATGTTCGTGAAGAAAAAATATATAAAACACGTAAAGAATGCATATACGACGATTATGTCGATTTAATCCTGAGAACGTTGAGTGGCTTGCAAACTATTTTCTCGAAGATAGGGGTGAAAAACGTGGTGGTCATTTGTAGAAACACTGGAAATTTTCTTCGTGTCATGTCCGATCCAAGATTCCAGAATGTAGTTGGTGAAGAAATTGGTATCCACGAAATCACTGTTTCTAAAGTGTATACATCGGTTATGGTTAATATTTTAAATAAGGCAAATGTATGGATAATTTAACTGCCGCTGGAATTGTTAATGCTAAGAACAAGTGGTCTAACAAATAAGAATTTCCCGATTCTATCGGTGTGATTGACTGCACACACACATTAGAATTCAAAAATTTAGGGAATATGGGGACCAGTATGTAAATAGAAAAGGATTTACCAGTATAAATATGCAAGCGACATGTAACGTACAAGAAATATTTACAAGCATTGATTGTCAGCGTGATAACAGAATTTTTTAAAACTCCAATATCTATAATTCCTAAAAAATATGGGGGAAGAATGTGTATTACTAAGGAATGACGGCTACTCTATATCGCCCTGGCTTATGACACCTTGGAAAAATCTAGTGACACTTGCTCAACAGTATTATAATAATATTTTTTGCAGGGAACGTGTTATAATTGAAAGATATTTTGGCAGTTAAAGGCTAGATTTTCTAGCTAACAATATAAAGTGCGAAGTACTAAAATGGAAACAATTCCATCAATTACTATTTGTTGTTCTGTTTAATATAGAAAAATTGCTTAAAGATGAAGATATTAATTTCGCAGAAGAACCTAATCATCTTGCTGTGGATGAACAAATTAATTTCAATATGATTCGTCGCTTAGGTCAGCAGAAAAGATAACTAATTACTGGAAGATTATTCAATAATTATTTGTAATTTATCTTTAGGATTTGTTAAAAAAATTATGTTATACATATATTTGTTGAATCAAATAATCTCTATAAAAATTGCAGGAAAACGTTTTATTCAAAAAGAAACAAATCTGTTGTCATACCTACTACAGAGATAAATACGTTCTTACACCTATAAGTAAATATGTACTCTGTATACTAAAATGAAACACAAATTAGTGAAACTAGAGATAAACAAAATAAATTTCAAACACATACATCACAAACACCAATAAGTCTTATCATTCTGTATTGTAGTTACAGGATTTGCCCTATTTTTTTGTCTTTCTTAATGTTGCATACGTATTAACTTCAATTGTTCCAATAACACTAAACGTTGCAATTCTGCTGTTGTCAATTTCTTCTTCGTCCATCTCCCGTAAAGTGTTTAAGATTCTTTTATGAGGTACTACTGGTGCAACAACTGGCAGTGGATTTTCCTTTCTAGTTGTTTGTAGAGGCTTGAGGCCATTGACATTGCACCTAAAAATTTCAATTTCTTAAAAATGAGGTATACATATATACTCTACCTGGTATTTTATTGAACACAGGATTTTTTCCACTTCCAGTCAACATATCATAATCAGGCTGTTCATATCAAAACTAGCAATTGCTTAAACGATAAAGGAAAGCTGGCAATGGGCCTATTCACAGATTTTTTTTTATTGCTTTATGTGATAGTGTTTTATAAAAAAAACTTGCCGTATTTTTTTTATTTTTTTTTTAGCACGATTTCTATCGGAAAAAAAAAACAAAAGTGCGGAAATAAAGCGCGCGCTTTTACGTGACGTCACGCAACCCACCTTAGTGACGTCAAAGGGACTACGACCTTGAACATGACACATCGGTGTATTGCAAAGTTGGTTCTCTGCTTTTTGACAGTTGACGTCGAAATTGACTTTGACAGTCGTTTCTTTTTAGTTTGGATTGTTGTGTGTCGAACATGTTTAAAAAGTGCTTTGTACCAACATGTACAAATAACAACATGAATTGTCCATTCAAAATATTCGTTTACGTTCCACCAGATGAAAATAGACGAAAAGCATAGTTTAAAATAGCCAAAGTTGAGAAGCAGTTGACGAAAATCAGAAACGTTTACTGTCGTGAAGATCATTTTGATGTAAGAAAAGTAGTTGAATTTAGAAATTGATGCTAAATTATTGAAATTTTACAGTTAAAAGAAGATTCAGATTCACATAAGCAACTGCGTTGTCACCGTACGATGCTCTTGTTGACCTGGAAATTATTAGATATTAGTAAGTATAACTGAAATAGGAAAAAATATTGTAACAACAATTGCATATTAAAATAATGGTAGTTCCATTATATTTATAAATAAATTACACGAAAATAAGATTACTAATGAATTACCGTTTTGTTTTAATATCCCTGACTTCTGCTGATAAATAATCCAAATTTGACATGTAAAACTCGTCCACCATAATAAAGTCAACTTTCGGCAGATTTTCTGCATTTCCTTTAGAAAATCCTGGCTCCATTTTCTTCCAATAATGTGCAGAAACAAAGCAAAACACGATTCGTAAATGAACACACAGAACATAACCACAAAACTAACCGTAAACAATGTAAAATGTGTCAGATGTGGTGTGACGTTAGTAATATTAGGCGTTCTGGCAAATGCTACCAACATGATTCCGGTTTGTGTGACGTCACTCAGCTTCAAGGTCAAATGAGTGTTCAAATTGCCATAATAAATGTTTATTTTTTTATTAAACAATGGGAGACTTATATTTCAAACAGAGTTGCACAAGGTGAATATCTATCAGTTAGCTTTCAAATAAATATATTTGTTTTGAGATTTCAGAAGTAGTGAAAAGGCCCATTGCTTAAGATTTTATTCTTAAAATAATTGAGCAACTGCTTTTTCTTAAAGCATTTGCTTTTCCAGCTTTTTCTTTTGCTAATAAGCAACTGCTAGAAGCAATTGCTTAATTTTTGTTCATAAGGCTCATATAAATAATATTATAAAGTATTCAACTTCGTTACTATACATTTTTCGATTATAAGTTGATTAAGGTTTTATTTTTAACTACTTTATTCATACCCAAAGTTACCTAGAATAAGATTGAAACATCTTATATAACATTATTTAAATGTTTACAACATTATAGATTCAGGCAATTCGCTGTCAGTGTGATCTGTCTAATTTTTTTCATATGAAATAACTTCTGCGTTTTAAGTAATTTGATGTCGAAGATTTCTCATCTGCCATGGCAAACCAGTAGTCTAAAAAATTAATTGTGCTGAATGATATTTAAACATATTACACGCACAGAATCGAGAAATCAACAAGATACAATCTAACATTTTAAAATAAAAATTATAATTATCCTTTTATATAAAAAAACCATAACGAAATATTAAACGTTATCGCATCCTTGAATTTAAATATCATTTCCCAAAAATTGTTACAATGTCTTAATTAAAAGATATTAATTACAAATGTAAAAATTGAAATGATGCAATATATTATTATATAAAGATAACGTATCTATCTGAAGATGGCATCATTTTGCAACTAAATTAATATTTATTATATAAAAGGTCATGTACAGGAAATGGAACCCAGTTCCCATAATAACATTTATTTGATTTCATATTTATAATAATTATTACATCTATCAGCATATTTCAAAGATTAACGATTTTTATCTTATAATAATTTTGATCATCCATCAAATGATCAATATCCGCTTAAACTAAAACAATTAAAAATTTAACTAAAAAAAATATATAATGAGAGTTAATGTTACCTCGATTCTTATAGAAGCTTTTAATTGTGTTTAATTAAAAAGTACATTAATATTAATGGTTTAGGCGTATCTAATCATCCAAAAAATTTTTCAAAACAAGTAGGACAAGATTAAAAATTTCTTCATTGCTAATTTATATGATTTATATGAATCACAGAGAATACAGTTATAAAATCATTAGTAAATAATGGAAATTCTATAATAATCCGGTTCGGTCGAGTAGTTGGCTCAAGCGCACATTGGCAAGAGTGACTAGATAATCTCTCCATCGTAGCTGCGGGTTCGATTTCCGCCACCGGCACTGGTATTGCCAATGGGAATGGTTGTGTGTCCGCGTTTTTTCATAAGTGTAATCCTCGCCTGTGCCACTTCAGCTTTTGTCTAATTTCTGTGATGTTTATTTATTATTATTTATTTATATCTAATCATCTTTATTCTTCAGTCATCAGCCACTGTGCATCAAATTTATGCAACTATTAAAAGTCGAATATAAGGGCCGACTTCGCCCAAACAGAATCAAGTCCGAATATCCCTTGTAGAAGAATAATTTCTCAAAATACTGGAAGAAAATCAGTTATTCAATCATGGAACATAAGGTAGGAATCCGAAAGGGTATAGAGAACAGAATAATCAATGGACCACTTATACATTATTTTCAAATACCTTGTTAAAAACTTTTAACCATTGTGACTTTTTATATGGGAAGATAAAAACTGAAAGCACAGAAAATGAAAGTAGAAAATGAAGAACGACAGTGGAAGCAAAATATTTTGCAGAGTGAAGGAATTTTGAAAACGATGCAGTACAGTTTCTTCAGACTCAATCTAATTCGCGGTTATATTTATGACTTTTCAACATAACCTTAGAAATTCTGATCATGCAAACTCCATTGATGTTATATTCATAATGTTGTACTATCTTTCTTAGTAACTTACCTTTACACCGTTCATCACTATAGTTTAAAACTAAGTTTGCGTGTATTTATACAGCATGTCCGGCGATGTGGTAGACAAGAGCACAAACGGATTAAAAATTTAATTTTTCGCGGAAAAGTCATTCTTTATAAAAAAATTTGCTTGCTGAAAAAATACGATTGTCGATAAAAAAAAAATAAATAAAAATGTTCTACGGGGTGTCCAAAAATTTAAAAATTCAAATTTCAAAGTACCCTTATTAAGATTTTTTTAGCAAAATGTTATTCAAGAGAATTGTTTCAAATCATCACATCTTCTAAGATAACAACATAACAGAAATAAATTATTACAGTATCAAGCAAAACACCATTGTCAGTAACTGTTAAAGATTTTGTCAGTTTACAATGTTAACAACGGAGCAAAGAATACATTTAATTCAATGTTATGGCGACGGAGATTGTTCATACAGATACGTTATTGAAAAATTTCATGAAAGGTTCCCCAATGTACAAGTAACCAAATAGGCGGTCTACAAGCTGGACCAGAAGTTTCGTGAAACGGGATCCGTATTAGACTTAAAAAAAGTAAAAGAATCCTACAATGAAGATGATGCAGTGACTCTACTTTTACTGCAATCTGTTAGAGAAAATCCAACACTCTCCTTGAGGAAACGAGCTACGCAACTATAGGTGGTCCAAAAAAGTACTATTCAAGAAATTTTAAAGCAAAATAAGATACATCTCTACAAACCCCATTATAACCACACATTAGCAGAGGGTAATGATGGCAAAAGGTTGGATTTTTGTTTGTGGGTAGGGAGTAAGATTTTAGGTGGTAATAGAGGATTCCATAAACTATAATGTTCTCGGATGAGTCCACGTTTTCGACGAAAACTGTGGCATCGCAACATGTTCGTTAATGGAGTGATGTTAGTCCTATGTTCAGAATACCAACCTGACGACAATATTTTAAAAAAGTGAATGTTTGGTGCCCTGTTTCCTACTATGGTATAATCGGACCGTATTTCTTTGAGAATACTTGTAATAGAAATTCTTATTTAAATATGTTAAATACTTTTTTTTCTGATCATTTGCGACAACTACCAGCAAATTACCGAGGTAACATGTACTTCCAGCAAGATGGATGCCCGGCCTATTTTGCTAGAGAAGTGAAGGAATGGCTTGATTTGGATTTTGGACAAAAATGAATCGGTCGAAATGGTCCAATTTTATGGCCCCCAAGAAGTCCCGACCTTGCGTTGGCAGATATGTATTTGTTGAGACGCCTAAAACAGTTAACTTATGCCAATCCACTGCCAAATGATGAGGACATTTTAAAACAAAGAATTCTACAAGCTGTAGAAACAATATCCCTAGAAGAAGTGCGGAGGAGTCATGACTATCTGATTTTGGTCTATTTTTATGAATTATGCCTTAAATTATAATCATGTATTAGTTTATGTTTATCGTATATTGTTTTTTTATACTAATATTTCGAGATAATTTAAAATAAATAATTATGTATTCTTTGCTCCGTTGTTAACATTGTAAACTGACAAAATCTTTAAAAGTTACTGACAATGACGTTTTGCTTGACACTGTAACAATTTGTTTCTGTTATATTGTTATCTTAGAAGATGTGATGATTTGAAACAATTTTCTTGAATAGCATTTTGCTAAAAAAAATATAATCAGGGTACTTACTCTTGTAAAAAATTTGAATTTTTAAATTTTTGGACACACCGTAGAAAATTTTTATATTTTTTTCATCGACAATCGTATTTTTTTCAAAGAATTTTTTATAAAGAATGACTTTTCCTCGAAAAATTAAATTTTTAGTCCGTTTGTCCTCTTGTCTACCATATCGCCGGACATGCTGTATATGGATTTAAACAAAATTATCTAGAACATTGATATGGGTGAAACGAGACACGCTTAATGGACTCTATTAGTTGTGATGTCACATAATTATGCAACCTACATACTACTGTCATGACTGGAGTACGGATCCGAATATTACATACCGTCAATATCAAGGGCAGATCCAGGATATCGGTGTAAATATGCACATAAATGATAAACATGCACAGAAATGATAAACATGCTACATGTATCAGTTTAAAATACATTTTTACTAAGTACTGCCTGCATATACGAAGCTACATCCGTTACAAACAGCAAGACATGTCCTTTATTATTTTCATAGATCTCGCCCCATAGTGTTTTCAGACTGCTATCCACACAATCACACCGAATATTACATACCGTCAATATCAAGGGCAGATCCAGGATACCGGTGTAAATATGCACAGAAATGATAAACATGCACAGAAATGATAAACATGCACAGAAATGATAAACATGCACAGAAATGATAAACATGCTACATGTACCAGTTTAAAATACATTTTTTCTAAGTGCTGCCTTCATATACGAAGCTGCATCCGTTACAAACAGTAAGACATGTCCTTTATTATTTTCATAAATCTCGCCCCATAGTGTTTTCAGACTACTATCCACACAATCACATATCGTTTCAGCATTTGTGCGCTCTAACACCGTTATTGATATTAAGCGGACTGGATTTAATTAATATCTAATATATCAGGCAATATTGATACGTTTTTTTTCTTGGTAATAAGAAATGCGTATATTTTATTTGGAGTCATTTTATGAAACTAAATAATCGTATATCATAATAATAAAAAAATACCCATCAATATTGCCTGTAATTTTATGCATTTGGTATTTAAAATGAATTATTTGTATTATTTTTTTAATATTACTGACAGAAAAATATTACCGGCAATTTATAGATTTAAGTTGGATACTTGGTGAAAACGCAATTGACCTAGATAAAAATGTCCTCTTTTTATTTTCTACATCTGTTTATTTTTAAATTGATATTATTTTGTGCTTTAATGTAGATATAGGGAGATAGCGGCGACTTTTACGTAGATTATAATATTATATTATAAACACCTAATGAATTGACATCATTTTCGCTACCTCCCGAGATAGAGATATAAGTTAAAAAAATAATTTTGTACATGTGCTAAATATCTAAAATAATTATTTATTTTCATCTGCTTCTTTGTTGTAATAGGGACTGCGTTATTTAGTTGTTGGCGTGTAAATAGAGTGGATTCGTTTTATGAAAATATGAAATGTTAAATTATTGACAAAATTTATACCGCTTTATTTTGAATTAAAATACGTGATAATTCCTGTTGCGAGTACATGCGTCCCTGGAATCTAATAATTGGATCTGGTTTCTAGCCATGACACACCGGTTACCTAGATATAACACTGGAACTTAACCCTTAATGCCAATGTCTACAAAGGCAACATTTTCGCGGCTTAAACATAGCGTAGAATTTTAATTTATTTCTCCCTTGTAAGAAATATTTAAGAACTTTCAGTTACCATTTACCATGCACAAAACGTAAAAATATGTATAGTTATAACGCATTACAGAAACTTTTATTATGTGTTTAAGCTGCGAAAATGTCGCTTTTATTGACATTTGCATTAAGGATCAAATTTCAGTCTGATGTGTAGGCAACCGGTGTATCATGACAATAGTACATAGGTTGCACAATTATTTTACACAGCCTACTCTAATTTAAAATAATCTGGAATTCAGTTAAAGTCAATTCATTTTCTATAGTCCTCACTAAATGCGTGAGCCACAATAGGCCTGCTGATGGCCTCAGTGGAGGGTCTACTGAGACCCACTCACAACAAACCTAACCTAACCTCACTAAAGTTAGATTTTCGCATTGTTATATTGGACAAAAATTTTCTTAATCTGTTGTCAGTGTCAGTCATAATTTTTTATTCCCTGCTGTTAATGACGTTAGTTAATCTAAAAAAATAATTGCTAACTTAACAACGCGAAAATGTACCTTTAGTTATGACAGCAGAAAGTGAAAAGACTACTATGCTAAAATTTATAAAAGAAAAAAGTGACCAAAGGATGTACGTTTTTTGACAAGAAATGATTGAGCATATTACTCTAAAAAAAGGGGCGAATTTGTCTAAGGATTGGAGTTGTTCTTATAGTTCTGGAATTCTAATGAATCCATGAACATCAATAATTAAAGTAAACAAATAGTATTTACATTCGCTGGGAGCGAAGTCATGGTAGGGAGAGCCAAATCGACACCAGCGTCCGCAGCGGTTGATGTAGACAATAAAGGACGCTGTTTTTAAAATTCTATCGGATAAATACACGTGAATAGTTTAAATTTATTGTATTTAATAATATTTGAATAAAATGAGTAACCGTAGTTGCTGTGTTGTTGATCGCAAAAATACCAGTAGAAAAAGTGATTGCAAGTTTTATAAATTTCCAACTTCGAAATTTAAAATAATTCAAAGACAAAAGTGGATAGTTGCAGTAAGAAGGTGCAAGTGAGTAGTGCCATAACCTTACTTTCAGTAATAATAATAACAGAGAATAATATTTTAAGACAAATCGATAAATTTGGTAATTTAGTGTTCACGCTAATATTTTATTTAAATTAATAATAGAAAAATTGAATTATTTAATTTTTAATATTTATAGAAGTTGATAAACAAAAAAAAATTTAATACTTTTTATATTTGTAATTTTTCGCGTGCGTTAGATTCTAAAATATTTATTTACAGTATTTAATTTATTTTGTAGTGTTGATGGATCACCGTGGGTTCCTAAGCCACATGATGCATTTAATCAAATAACTCTGGTTATTTTTTCGATGTTCTTCAACATCACGTACATGCTCTGCATCAGCTAATTTTTTTAACACGCTTTTATTAGCTTCACCTGTATGTTTGCTTGCTTGCTTGTTTGTTTGTTTGTAACCGACTCTTTGGACTCGATTTTGACCCACTTTAAACGGACAGATTTAATTGAAACTTTGTACACTTACGAAGAACCGGTAACAATACAATAATTTGATAAGTTTATATCATTATCCTGATCAGGATCGCCAATCCTTTCCTCACGTATCCCTACGTGAAAGCAAAGGCTTAATATGTAAGTAGATTCCGTAATTGTTAATTAGCTCGGTGGTCGAGTGGGTTAAGGCAGTCGACGCGAAACGACAGACTCCTCCGGCGTGAGTTCGAACCCCACGGCTGAAATAAAAATATTTTTTTTTTTCAGAAATATCTGTTGGATCGTAATATGTTATAATATCAGCATCAATAAGCAATATAAATATAGTTTAAAACAACTAAAAAACACGCTTTCATAGCACATCAAACTAAAAAGTGAAAAATAATTATTAATATAAACTGAAAACAATAATGAACGAAAAATACTAGTATTATTGTGAAAAAAGCGTGGGGCGCTTTGTGCCATATTTTTCGTATATCGAGCAACCCACGCCTTTTTCACAATAATACTAGTATTTTTCGTTCATTATTGTTTTCAGTTTATATTAATAATTATTTTTCACTTTTTAGTTTGATGTGCTTTAAAAGCGTGTTTTTTAGTTTTTTTAAACTATATTTATACCTTTCATTTCAGTCTCGGGTTGAAACTTAATTTGATGACTTATTGCTTGAAACCCAGTTTTGATGATGACGTCCATTTTTTCTTATAAAAATAAATTAAAAATTAATATTCAAATAAATATTTCAGTATATTGTTAATAAATAAACATTTTACAATATCTTCAAGATATAGTTATCTAGTTATGTCCTTATTTTTATTCCTTGTTTTTTATTAATTTTTGGTCTCTGTTATGCTTTAAATTGACTTTACTTAACCTCTTCACAGTTTTAAATAATTTGTTTATATATTATACTTACATTTTTTTGTTGTACTCCAGTAAATATAAATCAGCAACTGATTTTATTTCTCACTGAGGATTTTTTCACATTTTATATATTTTTTATTTTAACAATTAAAAATTTGTTATTGTTAAGTCCCATAAGTGTACTGAGTAAATAGCGTCCTTTAGTTCATACTTCTGGTGGCGCTACCGTCACGCACCGAGCGAATATATTATCATTCCGAATCCTGTATATTTAAATCTTACATAATAATTCTTGTCACTAGAAACTGTGTCTACGGAATTATTGGACACTCTGTATATACATATTAAATGATCTGATCTCTTAATTATTTAAAAAATAATAACACCCACGACAATATAAACATACAACTAATTTATAACAAATGTCGAAATTAAAAATAACTTCATTAAGTCAAATTCATTAATTTGAAATAATATTTCGTCATAATTAGTGCTAGTAGTACTTTACAGTTCAATAATCACGCAATCCTTAATTAATCTGTAATTAGATTTTATCTTATATAGTCGTATGTTTTATGAATAATGTTCCATCCATACAATGTGCAAATTATTGCTTCATTAAAGAAATGTAATACTCTTCAAGATAATGCCAGTGAACAAGATCATATTAATTACAAGACATACAATTATTTAAACAACCGAAAATAGTTAGATTTTAATTCAATTGCATTAATTTAATTTTTTTTAATGAGGTTAATAGTTATAGGCCTACTTAGAAAATAAAAAAATAATGCAACATGTACAAGTACAAATACAGAACAGATAAAATTTCTTTTTGCATCGAACACATGAAAAAAATGTTAATGGATTTATTTCATAGGTATTGGAAAAAATATTATAGACAATATATCCACCAATAAATTGGTAAGAAGGAAAGATCACAATTATAATGTGTTTCTTACTGAAAGAGAGTAATAAATGATCATTGGTAATGAAAAATGTAGGCAGTTGTGATAGGCAAAAAAATATATATCTGTGTAATTTGATATGAATTTTAAGTGTGTAAGGAGTAAATCGAAATAATATAAGGAACTGCAATATTGCGGTCCTTGCAATAATAGGTTTACGAGCGATCTATCAGGTACATGGTTAAAATAAGCATGAGATTGAGAATTTTAGATAAAATAATAATAAATAAACATATATTATTATACAAAATGTGTTTAAATGAAAAATGAAATGAGAACATTTATTAGGACTGGAAGTAAATGCATACAAAAAATCATGTCACAGTGTTTCAAACAGTTCATCTTCCAAACAATCTGTGGAACTTTTATCTGCTCCGAATGAAATAATTACTAGTTCTATTGTTTGACCGATGATATTGCCAAGCTCCTACATTTTCTGTTCTTCTTTATTCACATATTCTATACACTTACGCCATTTCTCTGCACTTTAATACTTTCAAAGCACCTTCAAAATGATCCCGAACATCTTTAAATTTTCGTGTAGTATTCTTTCATACCATTAGCTTTCATTTGGGCCCACCCTAATTCTATCTTCGCAGTAATACGGTGGTAGTCGAAGTACAGTAATACCACGTTTTTCTGTCATATAACATAAACATAACAAAAATTAGACAGCCTCGATTCCAAAGCCGAAGTTGCATAGGCGAGGGTTGCACGCGGACACATAACCATTCCCACAGACATTGCCAGGCCGGAATTTGAACCCGCAACTACGATAGAGAGATATCTAGTCACACTTGCCATCGCGTGCTCTAGCCAACTACTCCACCGAGCCGGATCATCATTGATGACATATTTTGTAAAAGGTTGTTTATTTAAATTTGCTATAGTTAATAGTTTTTTCTTTACTGTATTTTCCTCAAAATCGCGCTTACAGACTTGAGCAGCGAACTCCCCTCGCGGGAAATCATATAAATACGCGAGATAGCGTAGAGTCCGGTTCACATCTATGGTAACCATAGTGTTACGTTGGCTCTCCGGAGTCTGGAAGTGAAAGATATACGACTCTCCCGGTTCTCATAGCCGCCGTCGCCATCGTGGTCAGATCTTTGGCAACTATAGTGTTACGCTGGCTCCCCGGAGCCCGGAAATCAAAGATAGAGCACTCTCCCGGTATTCGTAATCGCCGTTAAGAATAGAGAGCCACGATTAATTAGCGTTCCACGCGTTTGGTGCAGGAAACTCTGTGGCCTGGTCACTGTGACCAAGAACCTGTACACTGCATTTTACTGGGGTGTAATCACCACCGACGCCCGCCGCCAACATGGAGACGAGTAATACAGGGCTACACAAGAAACTGTGAGAACAAACCACGCAAAACCCTCCGTGTGTACACGAATAGGTAATGCTGGCATTAAATAAGTTTTATACCGCGTTGCCGTTCTCTCCGTAAGCGAGCTAACTAAATTTCATTAAATTCAGCTAGTTTCTTTTGTTACAAATAAAATGGCAACGTTAATCAAAGTACGACTCTATATACTTGGGGTTCACGGTTTTCATGGGTTTTGCACGGTGGTACCAAACGATTTACAGATAGAAGTTTTATATAGCCATATCTCAACACATTTTTCATAAATAATTAGTAAATTCAGTATTAACTAAAATAAGATCAGTTATCAACAGTTGGAACTTTCGTTCATATTTCAGTATCAATGTTAGGACAGGTTTAGGAATCAGATTATGTAAATAATAAATCGAATTCGGGTTGGATCTGCAATGTAACCTTTTAAAATAGTACTCCTTGTATGAGGGGCCTAAGCGATCAAGCAGCCAGGGATAAAAAACTCAACATGCCCTTTCATTCTGCCTTCTGGGGTATTGACAGACCTTTGTCTCGCGACGAGAAGTCTGGTGGTAAACGCCCAGCGGACGGGTTTTATGTCCACCCTCTACGTACGCGTGCCCTTGATTCAACTGACGCCTGCCAACACTTTACAAAATACTACGAGGTAGTTCGTTTCACCTTGGTTTAAGCCTTGATGGTAAGGTGCATTAGGCAAGCCTAACACATTTGGACAGTTGTCCCACAGAATAATTAGCAGCGTTATTTGTGTCTAGAGTACTGTTGTATTGCGGCATCGTACCCGTGTGTCAGCTAAAAGCATGGTTATCTGCGTCTGTCTGTCTGACTTAGCAGAGGACGTTCGGGTACTTCATCCAAGAGAAGTTTCTCTTACAACTATATGTAAGGTATTACATATGTCACTTACATTACAAAGCGGAGGTTTCCGCTAAGTGTAACAAGGTTTTGTTACATTGCAGGTTCAAATAGGTAAATTTTAAGGCATTTCTTGTAGACAGTTGTCTGTGTACAGAAATAAATCTGTGAAAACGTTATTTGAGTTTCTTTGACATGTCTATTTTCAGGTACAAAAGTGAATTCTAAGCAAACTAGTGATAACAAAAATAAAGTCAAATCTTACCTATACTTTTCATTGTTAAATACATATATCAGTGTGTAGTGTATATAAAGGGCCATAATAATAGATAAAAATAGGTAATCAAATTAAATCAAATAATCTGAAAAGTTACAATCACACAATATATTTGGGTCCTACCATTAAAACTAGATCACGAAAAAGGCCAATTAATTAAGTATTACTAGTTGCTTCTCGACAAGACATCAAAATGGGAATTAATTAAATCATAAAATTAATAAAATAAAATTGTATACGATGGTGGGATGGGTTGTCACACTGGTACCGTAGTGACCAGAGTATAGGTGGGGGGGGGGGGTGGATTGTTACAAGAGCCACTTGAACATCCTCAGCTTTTCACCAAGACCTTGTTATTTTTTTATTTTTCTCGAACGGGTTGTTCATTTACTATTTCTGAGGCGCGCGAAAGATGCTCCAACATAATCCACAAAAACATCTGCATTCATATCTGCGTGGTAAGGAACAAGTACAATTTGATTGAAATACTAATAAACCAATTTCTACAAAGCAACCAATGTGAATTATAATTAATCGACGACCTATTTTCAATGGTTCCTTTTATGTGGACCAACATTCTTTGATGGGCTTGACGAACATTTTTAATGTTTTTCTCCTACTACATCTTTTAAACTGTTAGTGCCCTATTTAGCCATGTTTCATCCAATTAACAAATATTTTTATTTTCACTACGAAACTGTTGTATTGATGATAAGTAGCTTCTTTTTCAACAAATTGTTTCGTCTTTTTCGATTAAAATTAATTTTTTGTTTTGTTTTTCGAGCTAAAATCCGTTTCTCGCAGAATTTTCCATAACTTCTTTCAACTTGTTTGAGGAGCATTTTCATCTTCTTTAAATACACTTAGATAACGTACCTTAGATGTTTCTCATTGAGATGCTATTCTTTCTCAATAAGAAACAGACTATAGATGTTTATTTTCAAGGGCATCACAATTATTTTTTATCACTTATTTAATAAATTGTATGACCTTCATTCTGTATTTAATAAAATGTTGGAAGAATTCATTTATTCCTTGCAAAGTAAAGAAATAAATAGGCAGCAATAATTTAAAAAAATTATATACATTGCCTAATCGAATTATTATTGAGGTAAGGTATATAATAATAATAATAATGATAATAAAACGTCTTTATTAAATTAATAATTTTACATTAATTAATTTACTCCCTGGGCGAAGTTCAGCTTTAGGGCTATTCTTACACTTAACCTAATGTACATAATTACATAAAAAAATGTAAATCTAAGTAATAGTAACACTAAATTGAAAAGATGAAAAAAAAAAAGAAAGAAAGAAAGTAAAAAGTAAAAGTAATGAGTAGATTATCCCAAAAATTATGCAAACAGAAGAGAAAAAAAAGAGAAAAAAAGTATATCAAGAATTAAAATGAGTTGCCAAGTAACTGCTGATCTAAAAGATATTTTTGAGTTTCTTTTTTAAAATTAGGAACGGAAGTCTTTTTAAAATCTAAGTTTAGTTTATTGTATAAATAAATTGCGTTGTACAAAAATGATCTCTGAAACATGGAAGTGCTATGCAGAAATTGTGTCTCTGCCACGAACATTAACATTATGAATAGTACTTCTCGGAATCAGTTTTTCTTTAAGATAGGTGGGTCTTGAAGTTGTGTATAAAATGTGAACAAAAACCAAAATAAAATACTTAAATAAATTGTCCATATTTAACCATTGTAACTCATTAATTTTATTAGAGATATGATCAAATTTTCTAAGATCAAAAACATATCGACAGCAAGTGCTTTGTACCTTTTGAATACGTTTCTTATTGAGCATATCAAGACAAGGATAGTAAACGATATAGCAATAATAAAAAATGGACAATACAGGGCTCCCACAAAGTTTTTTTCTTTAATTTGAAATTCAAAATTTTTTTATTTGCATATAGAAGTCTTAAGCGTAGATAAGTTTTCTGTATCAAATTACTTACATGTTTAAAAAAACAAAGATCAGACAAAAGTCCTACATTTTTTGTAGAATCGCACCAACTAATTAGATCATCACTTATTCTTAAAGTAATGCTAGACTTTAGCTGAATATATTTAGCTGCAGAAGTAAAGAGCATAACGGAGGATTTCGACGCGTTGAGCTTTTAGTTATTTTCAGAAGCATACCTTTCAATATAACTAAGGTCTTGATTAATACTAAGAGCTGCTTGGTGACAATTGTCGCTATTAAAGTGAAACAACAGTTGGGTATCATCCGCATAAGTCTGCATAGACAATGAAAAGCAGGGGACCTAAAATTGATCCTTGTGGAACTCCCGATGACACATTTCCAGGATTTAGTGCTTCCAATTCGCACTAGCTGAGATCGTGATTTTAAATAATTTTCAAAAAATAATAGTACAATGAGGTCAAAACCATAATACTTCAGTTTAGCATACATGAGTTCATGACTGATGGTGTCAAATGTCTTGGAAAAATCTAACATAATGAGTACTGTCGCAAGTTCTTTGTCTAGATTTGTGATAATAGTATCATGAAGGTTTAGTAATGCAGTTGTTGTACTATGAGCCTCTCTGAAACCTGATTGGTGTTTTGGAATAATGTTATTTTTTGAAAAATATTCATTTATTTGTACATAGACAATTCTTTCTAGAATCTTTGATAATATTGGGATAAGACTTATGGGCCTCAGTTCATTTACAGACACTGGATTTGGGACCTTCGGCAAAGGAAAAATTAAAGCAGTCTTCCATGCACTGGGAAAATAACCCATCTCTAAACAGCAGTTTATTATATGCAACAAATGTTTCATAATGACAGGAGCAAATAGCATATTTAGATTGATACCATCAATACCACTTGCATTCGATTTGAGACCATTTATTTCATTTATTATAGTAGATTCATCAACTAGATTGAACTTAAAAGTAATGTTTTCATTAAAGGTGTTTGAGTTAAAATGTGCAACATTTTCTGGACAAGCATTATCGTTAAAAATCAATAAATAGTGGTCATTAACCAGGTCTGGCTTTAAAAGGGAATTTAGCGAATTTCTATTATCACTCGTATAAACATTCATAGTTCTCAGCGCATGCCATAGGTGTTCTGAGGATTTTCGCCCCTCTAAAAACGAAAGATACGCTGCTTTTTCTTTACGAATTGCATTTAGCACAAAGTTTCTTTTTGTTTTATAACTAGACCAATTTGCCGGGGTATTATTGGCTTTATATTATGACAGAGCTTTCTCACGATCTCAGTTTAATCGTGTCAGTTAGCCAAGGAGCATGCGGCTTACTTTTTTCGTTCATACAGGTGCATGAATGTATATCAATTTGTAATGTATATACATTTGTATGTATACAACAATTGTTTTGTGAAGAAAAGGGGCTATTTTAGTTTAGACGATTCACAAGTAGTAATAATTTTTGCACGATTTTCGATCAACTTTCTCCAGATCTAATAAATATATTTAATTTTTTATTATTTACTGAAACTTCTTGTAACATGCCAACTCGTTTTATAGGATATACATAGGATATGGCTGGGTAATTAGGTTTAAATTAATATTTCCGCATATCATCAATTATTTTATTTTATAACGATGACAGATTAAACGATAAAAATGATATAATGGTTGCAGTCTAGACGGTAATAATTACAGTAGTAAAAAAATGTATTCATTAATTATAAAACAAGATTATTCAGTTTTTCACGTAGTTTTGTTAATTAAATTGTTTACTTTAGTTATTATTTTTCTTTAATTAACTTAAATAAGAGATATACAGGGTATTACAAAAAGAAGAAATAAACTTTATATTTCTTGAAGAGACAAGTTCTTAAGGACGGATCGATTTTATTTTTAAATGATGAAATTTTCAGTTTCATGACGTCATCAATGTAGGAGTAATAACTAAAGCTGGAACTTTGCTATTAATTCCAGTGTCGTTACCGTAGTGGTATGAAATAACTAACATAAAAGATAATTAAATGTCTTATTTCGTTCAAAAGATAAGTTGAATTCGCCCAAACGTCTGCATCATTAAGATGTATTTTATAGTAGTCTCCTTTACACATGTACGCTCTTCTGTGAATATCGCACCATATTTTGAAAAAAGAACATTCTACGACTGATCTACTGATCTCCAGCATTACACTGCTGGAGATCAGTTGTAAAATTTTGGTTACTTAGGCACTGTTTAATGTAACGTAGTTGCACAAAATCTGAATTTTTATTTAATAAGATATTAAATTTCGATGCAGCTTGAGCACTAAGAATATCTGTTAAATTTTGTAGTACCATATCTACTCTTCCAGACAAATGTTCTTAATTTGTTAATAACGGCTGTCAATGTTCAGGAATTCGTGAAATCTTTAATCCGTTGCGTTGCGTTGCGGATATTTAAAAAAATATATTGTATTTGCTATTAATTTGTTGACATACTAGCAGTATGCCTCAAATATTTTCTGTCACACGGTAAAAGGCATGAAATAGCCAGCTTATGTGCAATAAATTAGAACAAGACATTTTAAGCGATGTAGCTGCTTTAATCATATACGCAGCCCTCTCTGCTCACTAACATTAATGTATTTCTTTTATGAATGCAAAATTGTTCAAGAGTTTACTAGCTGTTGAATTGCTTCAGCGTTGATTTTTGTAACATTTTACTTGCGATTAAATATAGCATCTTTGCTTGATTTGGTGTTAAAATGCATTCTAAAACATTTCCCACTTTGTTGTTTCTTGTATCCGTACGTTTTTTGTCACGTTCGATCGTATGATATTCTCAATTTGTTTTTTTACATGAGGGTCATAACGTCGTAGTCTTTCCCTCGTAGGTAGTGGCCACTTCCCAGCAAACATTTTGGTTCAATTTAACGTCGAGACTACCTAAATTATGTATAATAAATTTAGTCGCAAAATTGGGATTACCATATTTAAGTAAAATTTACGTTGACGCGACGTAGTATCGACATACGTGGAAAATAAGATGACGTCGAGATTTAGTTAAATTGACTAAGATAGGTAACATTACATATAAGTCTTCCTTGTAGTTGCACATATAGACGTGTGTCAATCAAAATGGGCAACATGTGGAACACTTATTATAATTTTTTCTAATGAATTATTTGAAGAAACCACTATGTTTATTCTTGAATTTTGTACTGATAACTCAATAAAATGAAAATGGTTGCAATTAGCCATAGGGAAGTACTTACAAAAAATGTTCGTTTTCCTTTTTCTACATCACATCGTTGAAACATATACAGGGTGTTTCATTTGAAAAAATTGAGAAAATTTAATTTAAAAAGTTGTCAATGGAAAAATTATTTTTGGCCACCCTGTATAGAGTGGGCAAATTTCAATGTTTGTAAAAAGTATCCATGTTTTTTACTTAGAATTTTATGCTCTATTCGAAAATCCTAAAATATATAGCGTGTTCCATTTATAATAAGCAAATTGGTATCGACTTCTCGTATAACCGGAAGTGCCAGATGCTTGTAATTATTTTAGTTGGATTGGCCACACTGCCGTGCTCTCTAAAATTTTCTGGGCGTACTTTTCCCTATATCGATCGATGCAATTCCTGGTGAGACACCCTGTATTGTTCACATATGTATTTGTTTCTTGAATGAAGATTGAATTTCGTATGTAAAACATTATTCTTTACTAAAGCTGAGGAAAGTATTAAACAACATTTTTTTGTTTCAGGTCTCCTGTGGCTGTACCTTTTAGGATTTGGTTTTATGGCGCTGTCACTTGAACCTGGAGTAAGTAATATATAAATATTTACGTTTTTTGATTCTAGTTAAAAACATGAATTTTCTTTTTTTTCACCCAATTTTAATACGTTTTTCTGTGATCAAGCATTAATTGTTGATATTAATAGTATATTAATCAACGAGCATGTAATGATGGGTATTTCATGCGACTGAAGTTTACGACGTAATCCGTAAGCGAGCAATGTAAATCACCCTAGTGAATAATAACCATTATATGAGAGTAGAATACTATACTTTGTCCACAGCTATTAAATAATAACAATTTTTGGTATGGATGTTTGATGAAAAAATGTTTCAGGTTTTATAACTTTGACGTTTCAAATCAAATAACAATTTCGTGCTTTGACTGACATGCCATGGCTAATTCAAAGAAAAAAATCTTTGTGGATACGTTGTCGTAGGAAGTTTTGTTATTTTCATGGAGAGGAAACTGGTCCAGAGTCCAGGACTGATAGTTACTACTGCCTTATGGTTGACATAAGGACGTAAACTTAAATAAATAAAGGCAAAAGTGTAAAATGAATACATATCTCTTGATACAGTATATTATTCAGAATGACTGAAGTCTGCCATTGCATTAGCATATATGGTCACAACTAAATATTCGTTCTGCATTCAACACATTCTTATATATGTTTATTTGTATACTTATAACAGGATTTTTTTTGTATAACTGCCTGAATTTTAATCAAAATAAAAAATTCAGGACCAGTAAATAATGATTAATAATGAGATCATTATTCATTGCAGTGAATAATGGATAGCATTATTCCTGATGAAACACATACATTATTTAATAGTCATGGGCAAATTTTATAATATTACTCAAACATGTTTAAAAGACAATTTTTTTTTAATGATCCTCTCGACTTGTGGGCGGTCTATGGTTAGGTGACTTCTAAAGATAACATAAGCCGAAATTAGTTAAGTTGTTTATAAATACATATTTTATGGAAAATTAAATAAGACTCTAAGAAGACATAATGTAGGAATTTTCCTTTTTCCTTTTTTCTTCTTAATTTTTTCTACAGGAAAATATGTATGTTAAAATATTACTTACTTTAATTTTGATTTATATTTCAAAATAATAATTAAAATTGTTTGATGCACGTGTTATTAACAAAATGTCAAAAGTTTACTCCAAAAATGTCGACTGCACAATTTTAGAGGTTATATTAATAACTATAAGTGGCCATTACTCAGTGATCTAGTACTTCTAGTTTAATTATCTATTTGTAACTTTGCCACAGTATAACCAGTAGATTATTTCAGCTACATTTCATTCATAAATCCACTGAGCTCTCTCGGACCTCGAATGCAAGTGGCTGCGTCATAGGCGTAGTATTTTACACGGATACCATGGGTGTACGAAGCAAATTTAACGTTGTTGGTTAATTAATAAAATTAATAATTATTAGTCAGGAATGAGACCACGGGTTTTTAATATTTGTGCAGTCATATATTTCATTTTTTACATTTTATATGGTTAAAATAAAAAATCTGTAGATTATCTAGATAAATGAAATAAAATACACAATAGGCATAATATTTTATTATTAATATTTGAATAATGAATCCCAAACGTTTCTTAGGTTACAAAATAAAATAGCTAGGTATAAAAAAAAACAAATGAATTTTTAATATTTCCAAGTTTTGTTTGCCAGTTTTAAAATTTCTATTAATCAATTTAAGACTTAAAGCACGTATTCTCAATAATTTAGAAAAACTGCCGATACACAGCGCTTCATGATGTGGTGTGGAAGTAAAATATTATACTTTCAATTTAACTTAATGGATGGTCCACATATATTTAAGGATTCGAAAAAATTTTTATACAGGGTATCCCATAATTAAGTGTCTATATTCAAGAGGGGTAATGTAACTATAAAGAATAAGTTGAGTTTTGTATATAAACATTTGCCAAAAATCAGTTTATAAATAAAAGTGCGGAATTATTTTTGTAGATTATGTAATTACCAATTGATTATTGTATGCCCATCTTGCATTGCAATATTTAAGTACAAATAACTTCAAAACGATAGCTTATATCGACATTTAGTAAGAGAACCTTCTCTATCAATCTGTCGAGCCGGATTTTTGATTTTAGCTTTAATTTCTTATAATTTTGATCTAAAATTGAATTTTTACAAAAAAAAATTTGACAGCTGTCAAGAATATAAAAAAGAGAATGAAAAATCTACTTTGGCAGATCGATTATGTATTTGTAAAGGAAAGATTTAAAACTAAAATTGTGCGAATCTTTATGTGTGAATTTATATTGATTTTAATTGAAAAAACCGATATTCTTTTAGTAAAAATTCAATTTTAAATCAAAATTATAAAAAATTATAGCAAAAAAATCAAAAATCCGACTCGACAAATTGAGTATTTCAAAACGAACATTTAAAAAAAAATTTTCTGACAACTTTAATTTGAAGATAAATGTAGACTGATTTGGGTGGCACAATGCAGCTTCGTCCCACTGTGCGCCGCCTGGTTGAAATTATCAGTGGTAAATTAAAAAATATGGATTTACAAAATGAAAGCACCAATAATCATTTAAGAAAATGACTAAATTTTTCATAAAATGACTAGTTTGTAATTTGTCTACAACATACACACATTTTAAAATTTATTCTATAACATATTTAAAAATTATCAAAATAGATGCAGAAGAGAATTTGTCTAATTGTAAATACAAAATGAAAGATTTTAGTTTTTTATTTTATTTCTTATTTTATTTATACTTTCAATTTATATTCCTAAAATTGCCTCATTAATGGTTCTTGTTTTTGCAAAATAATACCTAAGTCCTATACTAAATTCAGTATGTTTTATGCATGCATAATATAACAGTTTTTCACTTACCTTTCGACAACAAGAGGAAATGAATAAAACTTTTCATCACTGCAATAACTTATTTATACACCCTTTATATTATCAAACCATTCCCCCTCTTTTCTAATTATCCCCATTTCAAAATAATGCATACAATTTTCACAGTAAACCAATTTCGCGTAAAGCACTTACACCACGAGTTATTTTTTATTTCGCTGATAACATACACGCCGCTCTGACGGTCACTACTACATTGATGTTTCTCAGAATAAGGGTCAGAATAACGGCTCTTGAATGTTCTTGGCGGCAAGGCCTAGCAACAAGAAGAAATATGCAATTGGTTATACTGTGACTTTCCTATGTATACATGTTTACTTTTTGTGAATTTGATATATAAAGGTTATTATTATTTTTCTAATTGACATTTTTTAATATGTCTATTCAATGCCTTTAAATACCTCTGTATGTATATTTAAGAAAAAAGTTAATGTCACTTCTGAAGATACTGGAGAGGGTATTTGGTGAAAGTATTTGATTCAATTTATTTCATTGACTACGTAGTAAATGAAGTAATAAACAATAACAGGTGACATAAGTATTAAAATATTGTGTCAGAAATACACCACTAAGCATAGCTTAGTCTTATATGATATATGTAATACGGGAATTAAAAAAAATCTATTTAATAGTTGGAAACCTAAAATAGAAATGTCTGTATTAAAGACAAATGTTATTTAGCTCTTACTGTTATTTAAACTGATATCATAAATAAATATATAAAATCGATATTTACATTTTGTTAAAAAATTATGACTTGGCAAAACTATGTCCAAAAAATATTATACCAACTTTAATACTTTTTCAGTCAATATAGTCGATCTGCTTTCATTTTCTATAACATAACGTCTTGGCTCTAATACTGAATGGAAAAAGTAATGTTCATAGAGTCTTGCAATAAAAAAATACTTATTGTTCGTAAAATTTTAAAATTATCTAGATTTGCATTATATTCATATCAGATGAGGATTTTGGCATGGAATCTGGACATTTTTTAAATAACGATTTCCCTGGTTATTGAATTGGAAGACTTCATGGACTCCTTGATTATCCAATCTCAAAACACTTGACTTATTTTTCTAAAGACACCAAGTTTATAATGAAACACTGGACGAACATGATAAATAGTTCTTATTTAAATTGCTGAAGTTTTAATAAATTCAGACGTGTGCAGCAGCTTAGTGTCTCTTTTGAGACATCCTATATTTTCTTAAGTAAATTTCCATATGTGGTCAATATTTTTGATCATATTTTTCTTCTTACCTATCACTACTCTTCAATTATAAAAGCAATAATGTTACTTACAAGTAATATATATTATTCACACTACCCAATAACATATTCTATGTAAAGATAACAATTTTGAATCAAAACACATAACTGCGAATCAACATAAAATAATGTTAGTTCATACTCCACTGTGCAAAATTAGTTCAATTAATCATTCAAACAACACTGTAGTAAAGAAAATTAACTCAAACTTCACGCCAGCGCCGCCTTTAATTTCACTAAAATAAGTTTACAACTTACACAATATAATTTTTTAATACGTTGCTTAACGTTATCCATTAGTTTTGAGTGTATGGGAATTCAGGTAATTAATACAACTGGAATATCATATCAAGTGTTTATAATATATATTTACGGGAACCATAATTTAACAGTGGCTCATATTGCGAAATTGTTATAAAACAAGGTATATATACATAAATATTGTTTAAATAATGAAGTAACATTATTAAAACAATATTTGTGTAGAATTATTTATGTAGAATAGAATCAATTATGTATCTAAATTAATACCACGAAATGATTGTCTTTTACTGAAAAATAATCCAATTAAACTCTTACTAAGCCTCAACCATAGGTCATCACATTTTCTTTTCCCAAGGATTAGGCGTTAACTATCTTATTTATTTCTTAACGCGCCCGCTCTAGGATATTAATATGACATTTATTATTTATAATTCTTGGTCTTGATTTTTTAAGCAGTTGAATATTAAATAATGTTTATTTAATTCAAATGGAATGTTTCGCTGTAAACAATTTAATTTCAAAGAATTATTTTTCAGAAGATTTACGTATCATAAATTTACTGTAAAATACAGGGTTTGAAATTTAAGGTTTACCATAATTCTCTTAAGAGAAATTAAATAAAAATGCAATAAGACTTTTTTTTATATATTTATAAATTCTCAGATTTATAAAATGTTAATTAAATTCAGTTCGCTAAATTCATTTATCCAATAAGGCCCTATAAGGGCCAGGTAAAGGCATAATAAATGACCAGCGTTTGGTGTTTACTGGATTATACCAGCGAATATCAATATTAAGAGGTTCGTCGTCTTATCTTGCATCGATATCTCTTGCACAGGTGAACTGTTTTTAGTACTTTAACAAACATTTTGCGCTAGAAAATGTTGTTAAGTAAGAATATAGCTTTTGAACATTATTATAGCAGCTAAAGATGTAAATTAGAAATTGGTAAAATTCTTTTGGAGATGAAAGTCTGTGAATATATTTTAATACCACCATCATAATATACAAAAATGTTACTTTTTTTTCCATTTATCAGCACATGGGTATTTTTGCGGTTGACATGAGAGAGACTGTCATTTAAAAATACTTGATATTTCTTAATTCTTAATTGTTAAGGCAATATAGATAACAATAATATAATTTAAAATAAAAAGTACTAAAGTTTGTTATTTACCTCACTTTAATCAAACATAAGTATCTTTGATGCTAGGTAAGCCAAAAATGGTATTTTGAAAAACATACACAACCTTTTTGTATAGAGATAAATTATACGTGTAAATATATAACAAATAAGGTAAAAAAGCTCAAAATGATTACCGAAAAAACATATAAAAATAAAATGTAGCATAAAAGAATAATTATTTTCTTCTTTCATGTTTCATATATATCATAGTGAAATTTTTTGTGAATTATGGTTCCTTAATAAATAACATAGGAAACAGGTAACAAAACTTTAGTTAAACATACACTTTTGTTTTAAAAAATTAAAACAAAAATTTTGTGGATGTTTGTAATTTTTAACATCCTAAGGTGACACATTATTGAAAAGCCTATTGAAAGCGGAATATTATTATAGCATAATAAATTATACATAGTCTTCTGATAATTGCGAAGATTCCTTTTGCTGATAGTGTAAAATATGACAATCTTTATATATTATTTCTACATAAGTTTATAAAATATTAATAAATACGGTTAGCTAGGATCACTTTGTAGTTGGGCAAGCATATCCTGTATCAATAAAAATCAGTAAAATTGAAACTGCAGTTTGCACATACTACGCCCAACTCACAAAGTTGCTTCTTAAACTTCAAAAAGGAAAAATATTTAGGAATATTTTCTGTCAGAAAATATTATTTCATTATCTCCTGATAATACAATTTTGTCTATTTTTCAAAAATCTTCAAATATTATTGGGATAAGGTATTTCTGTTCATTTTCAACAAAAGTTTGTTTAAAGTCACCTAATCAAGACAATACTAGTATACCACATATAAAAGTTTCGTCATCTTATCTATAATCGACTTTCTCTAGTTATTTCTAGGACCCTTATCTCAATAACGAAAGCCAATGCGACATGTTGTCACAATTTTATTTTGCTTTGACTCATTGATTCGAGCGCCAAGATAATGTGCGCAACTTTTGAGACACCCTGTATATGTATATAATATTCTTTCTTCTCCTTGTGGTTATGTTATAATTTTATGAACTGTGAATAGCTTACATACGAAATATTCCAATTCTCAAAGTCATTATCCTCTTATTCAGCAATAAAATATTTTACGAGGAGTGTTATTGGTGGGATTGTATCAAAACTTAAACACGTACTTGAGATACAAATGAGCAAATAAACAAATATTTACAATATTTAACCGCAATGTTATTACATGGCTGTAAGATAATATGTTTATTACCTAATAAATCATTTTAAAGATCATCGTATCACGAGAAACGCCTCTATTATAAATAAAACTGGGTTTGTATCTATTATAAAAAAAATTTATCGGTTGAAATGCTGGTAGCTATAAGGATCTGAAATATGAACGAATGTTAATCTGCTTGTTAATGGTCTTTGCGGTCATCAAATGCAAATTAGTGGTTTTTCTTAATAGTCTCATATTTATCAAAATATTTCTAAGCTAATTGCGTAAGGCTCAGTGAAGGTTGTATTGAAGACTGCTGGGTGATACACGATTTGATCCCATATAATTAATGCTATTGAATTAATTAATTCAATTAAGTAAAAAATGAACATACAAGCTTTACATTAATACAATTTCATTTTAAATATCATTAAGCATCTGGCATCACCTTAATTTATTATTAGTTTATTTACTTCAAATTTGTGGACTAGTCGCTAAATTTTATACTATTTGGAAAAAAAGAGTACATTCAATCGAGAAAAGAATACGTTTGAGATTTGTTTTAAATTAAAGAAATGAAATTTATATGAGAAATAAGTACATTAATTTGCTTGACACTAACAACAATTTTTGTTATAATTTAAACACAATTTGAAACATCTAAATACAGGGTGTTAGAAGTTTGTTTGCCATTATTTTAACGGAAGATATATTGGAAAAAAAGTTCCAAAAAAAGTCTTATACAATAGATGTCGAGAATTGAACGGTTTTGCCAGAAAAATTATTTAATTAGCTACCTTTTCTTCCTCAATCTCCTACCTTGGAGGGTAGGGTATGTATGTTATTACAAAACTACTGGGCGTGGGGATGTGGCAAGTCGAAACACCACTTAGCCCGGATAAGTTAATGAGTGTCCCGACAAAATAAAACTAGCTCAGAACTCAGGGCGTTTACACCCAGATTATCTGAATTTCAATACAATTAATTAGTTACTCTACTTAAACTCTAACTTACTATGAAAGTTCGTTAAAATTGGCTGAGAAACAATAATTTGGCAAAGATAAATACAAAGTACGATTTTTTGGCCCACCACTTTTTATTAAAAAAAGTATCATTACAACTTTATATCTATAGGGCTATATCTCGGAAAGATTATCTTATTCCAACAACGATAATATAGTTTCTTATCTTCGATCGTCCCAGTACATTTTTAAAATCTTCAATTTGAAATTGCAATACTTATGTTTACAATGGGATTCAGAAAGGTGATCCTCTCATTAGTTTTAATTTATGGATTGGTATAAGTTTCATTGTATATAGTGTGGAAATTAAGTAACGCATAAATTCAGTAATTCCGTTGATATTAATTTTTAGGAAAAAATGTCGAAGGGTATAGCGATTTTAACTTCAGCAAATATTTTCAGTCTATTTTCAGTTTCTTATGTCATTTATTTTTTAAGTTATGACGTCATCGACTTTTTTTTAAATGACAACCTATATTTTTTATTATTGATTTTGGTAGTAGTTTTTATTCCGGTTCCGACCGTATAAAATTTTCAATATGTTATTATTTGAAAAAAAATCGAGAATAACAGTCTTAAAGTTCAAATAACAAAAATTCATTAAATTAGGAAAATTTATCTAGTTGCCGGTGTATCACATTAATTCGATTTTTCAACTGTTTGTATAATTTCAAAATAAAAAACGAATGTGCCGTCGATAACTTTCTGTCAAACTTAGGCAACTAGATAAATTTCCCATTTAAATAAATTTTTGTTATTTAAATTTAAAGACTGTTTTTCTCGATTTTTTTCAAATAATAACATATTGAAAATTTTATATGGTCGGAACCGGAATAAAGACTACTACCAAAATCAATAATAAAAAATATAGGTTTTCATTTAAAAAAAAAGTCGGTGACGTCAAAATAAATGACATAAGAAACTGAAAATAGACTGAAAATATTTGCTGAGGATAAAATCGCTATACCCCTTCGAGATTTTTTCCAAAAAAATTAATATCAACGGAATTACTGAATTTATGCGTTACTTAATTTCCACACTGTATATTAACATTTTCTCGATCCATTCAACGATGGCCTGATTTCAGTTGATATACAGATCTGCGGATTTTTTTTGCTATAACATAATTGCGGTTATTATCTTTAATGTAGCATTATTTTCAGCGTTCTTTTGTAGGTGTAAAATAATGTGTTTATCTAAATACAGATCAGATTACAAACAATAAAATTTCTAATTAATTGCTGTACTAAACGTGAGAGTTTTTCAGACCGGAGACAAGTGTAAATTACAAAGCAAACAAAACAGCTACCATTTTAAACTATTTAGAAAAGGTATGTCTTTTATATCTTGAAACAGTTTAAATGTTCATAAAGGAGTTAGGTAATCATTCAAAATTAAGATAATTATTAAAATAAATTTTACATTTTATAAAGAATTCGAATATCGTTATTTATATTGTGACCTTTGCCTGCATAAGCGATCGGCAGCTTTAATAGGCTGGAGCTTAGGTCATGGATAATTTTATCTGAATTTATTATGTAAGTAAGCAGCAGCGGGCGCCAGCCAATGTAAAATTGACAAGGGAAAATTGGGAAGTACAAAACAACACTAAAAGTAAATTTCAAAGATCTATAAAAGGTTTAATTCTTTCGATTAAAACAATTAACTTTTGATTAATTATACGTAACTAGAGTTTTGAGGATTGATATTTGAAAGTGTCCCAAATATATATACATACTACATGAAAGACCAAAAGTAACAATATATTTACAAGTAAATTACTAATACTTAAACTAGAATCGGTAGATATGTAACAGAAAAAAATTTTTTCTTTTTTTTTCTTGCCTACTTGATAAAACAGCTATCCTTCAAGCTTATATACAGAAATTGTATAATATAGCAATAGCCTTTTACCACAAAATGGTACAGATATGCCTCTGCTTAAAACAATTTACCACAACAACAAAAGGTGACAAATTTTACTTATAAAATGTTTTATAGCAATAAAAGATTGAGGTCTCGGTTTCCTATGGCTGCTCTCCTCTGATTTTAAAGTTGTCTGACACGTATAACAAATATAAAAAGTACTCACGTCACTTCCACGTTCAAGCCAAATCCAACCAATAATGGTTACATAATTACCCAAGAAAGACAAATTCAAACCTCAGTACCTCTTTCTATATTTTCAGTGCTGGTAGGTTATTTATTGCAACCAACAAAATAAATTCCAGATTTTTCTCCTTTGTGATCAATAAATATGCCTTCTCTTCATGTGATTAAATAATAATGTAAACCAAAGCCAATCCATCGGTGTTTC
This sequence comes from Rhamnusium bicolor, assembly GCA_029963845.1. Taxonomy (NCBI): domain Eukaryota; kingdom Metazoa; phylum Arthropoda; class Insecta; order Coleoptera; family Cerambycidae; genus Rhamnusium; species Rhamnusium bicolor. The sequence continues at coordinate 66,109 of JANEYF010003922.1, forward strand.
TCAGCGGTGTGACTTCACGTAAAAGTGCAACAAAGTTACCATAACAGTAAAAATAAAAAGTAAAAGGAAATGAAAGAACTAAAAGTTAAAAGCTAAAAGGCCTGAAATAAACGCATTTTTAAATTACATGATCTAATAAATATACTGCTATATTTACCTATGGTTGTTAATCGGCCTATTTAGGTCTATCAAAAATGTATACAACCTTACACCTGACCTAACAGTTGATGTCTCGATTTATATCAGTTTAGGAAAAAACTCTGTTTTTATCATTCTCTTCTTTTTATACTAAATATTTCTACTGGTGATATTTCTTTACTATTCACGAAATTAAATCAAATGTCATGTAATTTTTGAAATGCACTATTTCATTTTTACTTGCATAAATTGTTATTATTTCTTTATTTTTTTTTATTACCTATTCATTAATAATTAACCAGACTTCAGATTCTTGTATTTTTTCCACTGAATGGAATTTTATAAAAAAACGAAGGGATATAGATTGTCGAATTTAAAATATACAGGGTTAACCAGAATGAGATTTCCACCAAATATTTTAATTAATTGTTAAAGAGTGTTATATTAATTGCACAAAATGATGATATCATATGAATCATTAATATAAATAAATGTTCATAGAAAGTGAACCGTTACAATATATATTTCTTTATGTTATAAATATCTATGCAGAATACAACAGCAACGCATGTCATAAATTAAATCACTGACATGAACCAACTGCGAACGAATGCAGCTTCTTGTATGAAACGAGTTGTAAGCATATTATTGTTAATAACTAAAGCTGGCAAAAATGTTCGGCGGGATATAAGCGTACGATAATAGGCACAATAAAAGAAATTAGCTAGTAACAAAAGCAATAAACCGTTACAATTTAAAACAATGTATGCACAACTTACCCTCTTAACTAGCTTAATGAACTAACCTGGTTATCACAAACTGGAGAAGATGTGTAGCTATTTTGCAGCATCAGGTATGTTTCTATGGTTGTTTCTGTGAGTAATGTTCGCTGTGGTGAAAAAATATGCATATATTTTGCAAACGCTCATTCAACATCTATTGAAGTAATACAGGCATACTTAAAATAGTCATTGAACGCACTTAAAGGGTTGGAGATCTGTACCATCATAAATTAATTTTAATCTGGTAAAACAGGTGTCTTGCTTTAACAGACGTGCGAACTTTTTTCTAATAAGCTCATTTTTTGCGCCACCTATAGCGTGTAGCAGTCGATTTACTTCATCTACTATTTCTAGTGACTCCTCTAATGACAACGCACCATTTTGTAAGTTTTTTATGGCGTGATGTAATCTTTTATAGTTCTTGTGAATAGTTTTTAAAGCTGTTTCAACAGAAATATCTTCGAATTTTGCCTGGCTTTCCTTAATAGCTGCAGACTCGTCCGGATTGAATTGTAGTATCACAGCTTTTATTTGTTGTAAATATAATAAAATAAATGCCTTAACCATGTTTCCCAACGTGTAAGAATCGGCTGTGGTGGTTCGGGAGTACCGGGACACTTGCTGTGAAATGCACGAAGACGTTTAGGAGATTTAAGAAACACATTTTTTTGTACTTGCTATTAATGCCTCTACCTCTGGAAAACCTTGTCGAGTAGTTTCTGCCACATAATGTAAAGCATACACTTTACATGTAACATGTACCAACCTACAACTGCGTTTTTGAAGAGAACCACCTACTAAATGCATTGTCGAGGCACCATTGGTCACAAACATCAACACTTGACTTGTTGACAGGTCAAAAGAGGATCCAGTACACGTACTATAACATTTACAATATAATTTTTTTCACAATCTGTCGTCTCGTCAACACATAATCACAGCCGTAATTTTTTTAATACACATTCTCGCAGCCCGCTTCGGTATTTGGTATTTCTCCGAACATCTGATATCATACCATTGAGTCGCCGAACGACTTACCAGTTTTATTAACAATGTGTCTATTAATTATATTTCGTTTATTAAATTAACATCAACATTAAATACCACATATAATACGATCTCCTGTACCCTTAAAATAACCTTGTACGAAAGGGGGCCAGACATCCGGAAACAATGTACACATACCCGATATCCAAGTATGCGAGGAAAAATTTATGCTTCCCTTTTTTAAAGCCGAAGCGATGGTTACCGTTGATGTTGTTCAGAACATCTTGAGCGACGCTTATTGCATTTAAGATATCACTTTCGACAAGCCCTGATATAGGCGACAACAACGAAATGAGCCGATAGCTGCCTGCCCCCTTGGAGTTTAGACCTGTCTTCAAGATGGGTACTAACATAACACTCGCGCGGCCAGGGCTGCAGGCATATAATTACATTAACGATGTATTATATAAGGTGCAGTATACCTTTCCACGTTAGGTTTTTGAGAAGCCTGTAATCGATACAGTCTTTCCCCGGAGCTTTATTTTTGGCAGTATCCTAATAAACTTCTGTATTTCAGAGTGGTTGATCATCATGACGCTTTCGAATTCTTGTCTAGTTAATTGGATGCCATGGCCAACTATTTCATTTGCGATATTTTCGATATGGTTGTTTTCAAAATTGTTTGGCCAGTTTCGATTATATTCATTTTCAAATTAGCCAAGTAAATGGTTGGCTCTTTGTCTGTTCCTTAGGTAAGTTACTTGGCCTCTATCCCAATAGGACAGACATAGCTTTGTACTCGATAGTTACTACAGAAAGTTGACTAGAGAATTTAAAGCTCCTAGCTTCCTTGAGAGGCAAGTGTTCTGACCGCTCGGCTCGACCAAGGATTTGTTTTTTCCCTCTGTAGTAAACGTTGCCCAAAAATATATGCATGATCATTTCAGTCAGCTACAACATAGCTTTTTATATAACGTCAAGGTTTGGTTAACATTTGCTTTAATATAGTATAATTTAATTAAGTTTATAACTGTATTTTGTTTCATTATCACTTGCCAGTTTCTCTTCTTTCTCCCTTTGATAACGCGCTCTATGTGGTATAAGAGAATTGTTCCTAAAGAACATATTTATTTACTAGTAGAGAATGTTTCTGATAAACATAAGTAAGTTACATTGTTCTATAAATTCACCGTATGTAATGCCATAATAATAAATTAGTTTGTTTAATTCAGACTTTCAGTAAGTGAAGTAATTTTCATAAACATTACATTACATCTTCACATTGATTGCATTCTACATTCTCCTCATTACATGGCTAATAAATTCATCCATTTAATTAGCATACTGGCACATGTTTTGATATGAGTAGGTGACGAAGTGAAAAAAATTCCAGCACAATACAGTTGTACCTGTACTTGTAAGGTGAATTGCAGCTCTGCAAATTTTGTTTACATATTCATATTGTGAATTAATGTTGAATCATTAACGTTCATTTATAATGAAAAAGTATTGCAATAGTGGATGTTTTGATACAAGGTGATATGTCCAATTACCTGCCAGTTATTTAGAGTTTAAGATGCAACACGTTTCAACATTAGGAGAGCTACACATTTTTCTTATTATAAGTGACGTTTGTTAACTGTAAATAATCACCTCAACGTGTCTGTTCCAGTGATAGCTCATGGTAAACATTTTGAGGAAATTTTGATTTTAAATGATGTTTTTATTTCGATTAAACTAAATGGAAAGTATAATTTAAGTGGATATGCGTCGATAAAATTCAGTGTTAAAAAATGTTCAAAGGCATTTTAGCTTTGTAACATCTAAATATTCTAAATATTTGATAGATATTGGCTAATAAAATTGTTAAATTGAATACACTATTCAAAAATAATATAAAAAAAACTTCATAACAATAGTAAACTGCTAATAATGAGTTATATACAAAACAAAATTAAATAACAAGAAACCTCTAGGATATGATATTACATCCGAAATTCTCAAAGAATCGAACGATAATGGTTCATCTGATTAATAATAATTGATTCGAAACAGATACCTGTCCATCTCATTTTAAAATTACTGAAACAAACCCTATTCATATTCACTCAAATAATTTTCTAAAATTACTCAACGAAAGAATATTAAATAACGAACAATTTGGTTTTCGTGAAAAAATCTCAACTGAAGTATAGCCATAACTTATATAACCGGGAAAATATACCAGTCTATAGATGTTTACAGATGTAGTGAAGGCATTTGATACTACAAGTCATACCCTTATTTTACATTAGCTATGGAATTTAGATTTAAGAGGTCCTATTTGTAATTTGCTCAGAAATTATCTAACTAATAGAATAGATCGAGTAAAACTTATGGAAACACAAAGATGTTAAATTAGAGAAAACCAGAAGTTACAATTTAAAGTAAAATACATATGTGTATTTCTATTCCTATATCTATTTTTAGTTTTATTTTTATAAGCACTCACGGAGTTTTATATTTCTCAAGTGCAATTTACTTCGTATTTATATACTTTATTTATTACTGATCTATATTTAACTACTCATATAATCTACTCCAAATTTGAGAGGATTTGGGACATTCGTAAATTAAGAACTGATTCTGGAACAAAACATCAATGACCTACTTTTTTGAGGCAGATTCAAAGGCATAATAATATCTTACATATCTCTTTTTGTTTTAGGGTTTTTTCCATTTTGTAGCAATTTTTAAATCTTGTATCTTTTACAATAAAAATTTCTCAAAATCTGTTTGTGTCCTATACAGTTTTTCTTGAGGATTTCGATTGAAATATGAATGAAAATTTTCTACATATATTCATTTGTTTTAAAAATATAAAGAAAGAAACAATAAAATTACGGCACACCAACACAGGTAATAAACAAAAAGCCTGAGGCGGCCTTATTATAAAGTTGCAAATAGATTATTAACCTCCACCAACACGCATTTTATTTGTTTCTTATATCTTGTGTTGATCTATATTTGGCTTAGTAAATTAAATAGCAGCATTTAGAGACAAAATAGAACCAATTTTTTAAATACGAGAGTTCCTTTTGTTTAATTTTTTATTGTTCAAAAAGAAGAAATGTATTGAAAATAGTGCATCACACACAAAACCGTAAGCTTATATTTTTAAGGGACAAATGTTTGTATCGACTAAGTGGTTTGACGGGAAGTTGGACGTCTTTCTACTCAGATGTCCGGGGTGGTACAGTAGATGAGCGAACTGCTTCCGTCAACTTCTTCCGTCACCTTATTCCGACATATATATAAAACTTTGATCAGGTTAAAGATCCCTATTCCCTACCTCATGATAAATTGATGGTTCGGTAAAATTTAAATGTTAGGGGTGCTAATTCTTACACAAGCACTAATAAGCTTATCTTCTGCAGTTGATGATTAACCTTGGCAGAAGAAATAGACAGACTTTAAACAAGTGATCAAAAAAATCAAAAGTTTGCTGTCTGTTTTGTCGTTAAAGTCACCAGAATATGCTAAATTTTAATCATAAATAAACAGTTCTAATTAGAAAATATCGGTATGATCACATTTAATTAAAGAACAAATTCTTAATTTGTATCTAGAATTTAGTATACAGTGTGTCCCGTTTAACACTTAACACTACGGTGTCTTCAATAATGTTATTAGATTCGGATAAAATTTTGTAGAAAGATGCAGAGTTCCGGAAGCAACTATTTTGCCACTATAAAGAAGTTTTGAGAGTATGGGATAAGACAATAAGATAGAATTTTACCAAAAAAATTCCTAGTGATGAAGATAGAGCAACTTTGTTTTTGTAATATAGTTTGGCATCTCAATTCTCAATTCCTAAATCAAATTTAATGAAAATATACAAATGATTTAAGTCTTCTGTGGATAAAATGTACTCTTTGTAACTTTCTTAATTATTATTAGGTTGTAATTTCGCAGAGTGGTCAGAAGTAGGCATTTATTTTTGATTTATCATAAGTAGAGTTGGCAAGTCGTGCTGCTATTTAGTGGAGCAACAGCAGGTAGATAGATATCTGGTGAGGCAATGACCGGCTGGCAGACAAATCAAAGCGAGATGTGAGACTGGTCCATTGTTGTGTGTCGTAGTGTTTACACGCTAATTTATTCCTCTCCGTTGTATTTTATGTTGTTGTATTGTTGATAATTTTATTTGTTGTATTTTATTTTTGATATTAATTTAATAATAAAATATATCAGACATGCGCAAGAGTAAAAAACGGCCATACACTGACAACGTGAATATATTTATCAGTGAATTCTCGGATAAATATATTCACTTTGATCCCCTATAATATCATATTTTAGAATCATTCTATCAACCCATAATATGTTGTAAGTTATTTTTTTTTGTGTTTAAAAATGTAGTTGTTTGTTTGATAATGAGAAATAAGGATGGTATTTTTTTCCATACAGAGTGGATATATAGATCCTCTTTATACGAAAATCGAGTATGATATAAAAGTATTTTAAATCATTCGCCTGTTTATTTCAGTATTAGAGTTTGGCATTTTAATTTTTTTTAATATATAGGAAGTGAGTCAACTTGTAATTGTAAATAAGATCAAATGTGTATTAAAAAATACACGGCTGTGGTTATGTGTTAACGAGACGATAGACTGAAATTTTTTTTATTGTAAATGTTATAGTACGTGTACTAGACCCTCTAAAACCGACATTTCCACTATTATTAGCTAGCAGAAACTAACTGAGTGTACTGGCTAATCAATTACGCGGGTGGTGCTGGAGAGGTTAGAAAAATTTGATTTGTCAACAAATCAAGTGTTGATGTTTGTGACCGATGGCGCCGCGACAATGCATTTGGTAGGCCGTTCTCTTCAAGAACACGGTTGTAGGTTGGTACATGTTACTTGTAAAGTGCATGCTTTACATCTTGTGGCAGAAACTATTCATTAAAGTTTTCCAGATGTAGATGCATTAATATTAAGTACAAAATAAGTGTTCCTTAAATCTCCTAAACGTCTTTGCACATTTCACAGCAACATGGTTGAAGGCAGCTTTTTATTATGCTGAATATTTACAACAAATGAAACTGTGATACTACAATTTAATCCTGTCGAGGCTGCAGCTATAAGGGAGAGCCAGACAAAATTCGAAGATATTTCCATTGAAACCGTTTTAAAAACTATTCACAAGCAATACAAAACTTACAAAACAGTGCGTTGTCGTTAGTGGAATCGCTGCAAATAGTGGACGAAGTAAATCGACTACTACACTCTATAAGTGACGCAAAAAATGAATCTGTTAGAGAGAAGTTCGCATGTGTGTTAAAGCACGACACTGGTTTTACCAGATTAAGACAAATTTGTGGTGGTACTGATGGTGCACCCCAGATCCGTTAGGTGCGTTAAAACACTATTTTAAGTATGCCTGTATTATATCAATAGATGTCGAACAGTCGTTCTCAAATATAAGCAAATTTTTTCACCACAGTGAACATCACTCACGGAGACAACCATAGAAACATACCTGATGCTGCAAAGTTTTTACAGATCTTCTCCAGTTTGTGATAACAGTTAGTTCATCAAGCTAGTTAAGAGGGTGAGTTGTGCATACATTGTTATAAATTGTAACAGTTTATTGCTTTTGTTACTAGTTAACTTCTTCTATTACGCTTATTATGATTCGTACGCCTATGTCCCGCCGCACATTTCTGCCAACTCTAATTATAAGTATTTAAGAAGCCAAACGTGATATGACATTTAATATGGTTTCAGGAGTTTGCCACTATTTTATCGACTATATTAATATAAATTTTTCGTTATTAATTTTTGTTGTAATTAAAATTTGTTACTTGAAAATTTGACAATAAAAAGATCCATTTACTTTAATAGTTAGAACTCACATTTTAATTACATGAAAAATTTCCAACTAAAAATTTACATGAGTATGTTGTTAAAACCATTTTAAATGCCATATTATGTTTAATTTTTAAATATGAGCCCACTCTGCGAAATCGTAACCTTAAACAATTTCTTTTAAATTTTGGTGTGACATATAATTCATCTTTTGAAGATTTTGCTTCTCCCTTGAAACAGTAGTTCTAAAAAATAAGTACTCTCGTTGTTTAAAGAGTAAGACTCATCTTGTCCTCCCTTTTCAAAATATTCATATTCATCCATCCCCACACCAAGTGACTCATACATGATCATCAAAGGAAGCAGAAAACCTTGTACATACATGCTATTTTTATGGAGATTCCATTTATGATTAAAAATTAGTTTCAAAATATTAGCATATAAATTTTATAACGGAAATATTTGCATTTACAAATTTAAATAATTGTAGGCTGAAATATTGCAATTTATATATTTCTAATGTCTTTATCATTTGTTTCATAAATATTTAATGATGTACCCAGTGAATGATTCATCTGTGCATCTACTTAAACAAATAATGTGAAAATGATGCTGTGCTCTCTAATAAACTACAATTAAAAAGAATTTTTTTTTAACCGCCTTTCAAAACACTAAAATAGCCCCTGGAAAATTGTAGGATTTTGTGTTGGGTAAAGAGAGACGAGACCCTATAGTTTATTATAGAATCCGAACCACATTTAGGCATTAACAATTCTCTCTCCATGTTAGTCCGAACTAAAAACTGGGATAATTGTTAAGTTCAGAATTCTTTATGCTTTTTATCATTTAACTTCAAGAAAAACCAAAAAATATACCATGTACAATGTGCCCTACACAGGATGTTTCCAAAATAAAGTGATATATTCAAATAATTAACAGTCATTTTTAAATTGCTGTTATTTTTGCTGCGCTCTCCGTAACCTATTAGTTCGTATATAAATATATAACGATAAACAATTTGTATAATTTTTAGCAGTAAGAATGGATGTTATTTAACTTTAACTTTATATCATAATTACAAGATGTTGAAAGGAAGTCTTCATATACCAGATAATAACGTCATTAATTGTATTAACGAACAAATATGTTGCTCATTTCATTAACCACAAATCTAATGTTAATTAGACTAAGTAAATATTATAATTACGCATGGCAATTAAGTGAAAGTAAACATGAACGAAAATAAAATCAAGAAATGGTTTCACTGACCACATATCGCTCTACAGATTGGTTAAACACATAATGGTTTCAGTTTTACAAATGTCATTTTACGACACCCTGTTATATAATAGCCATAAGAATTAATTAATATAATATTATTGAGTACAATGAAATATAAAAATTCTATTACACTAAGTAACCGAGAATTGATGCAATATCTTAATGGTCCAGATATATTTGTATCATTTTATACAAAATTAGTTAATATTAACTATATAAAATTATATTAATGATGATGATAATGATGAAGATATTAATTTATGACACAAAATTAATTTACTTTTATGTAGACAAGCTGCATAACACCCTAATAAAAGGGTGAGAATGACTGATTCACAGAAAATTAATCATATTTTACGAACGTCGTTGGATGAGTGGTTTGTTCAGAGTCTCATGAATATAGGTATACAGAACCCAAAACCTAAAAAAAATGTTCTATTACGGCAGACTTTACATATTGCCTTGTCCAACTTAAAATGATAATAAGGAAGCCACGCTTATTATATCGAAAACATATTTTTTCTATGACTAGATTTTTCCTTGATATGTCTACTTCGCCAAAAGATGGCAATTCCAGTGTTGCTACTGTAAGCAAAAGTACATGTACTTTTGTAAGAACCTGTCACCTCTTCCGTAAAGAATCCTGTGTACACTATTACATCCTAAAATCAGTATACAAATATTAGTCTCCCAACTTGAATTGGTGAACGTGCTGCTACCACTCGCTTCAAATGTCTAATTCCAAATACCTAGTAATTTTAATGTTGGTGAGTTGACGAATACAACGTCAATTATATTATTTTGTTAACCTCGTTGACTATAAATAGCCAGTTTCGAAAAAGTGTTTTGTGTCAAGAAATTAATAGAGAGCATTTTAGTCTTGCCGAAGCAGACTTTTTGTTAAAGCATATATGGTTTTTGGTTGCTTTGAAAATAGTTTCAGATAAAATTGTCTATTACTTCATTTGTTAAATAATACAAAAGTATTAATTGCTTTCGATTTGAAAATCTGATTTATTAGCAAACTAAACGTCCAGATTAGCTGGGTAAATTGTAATTTGTAATTTTTTTTAATAACGTGTTTGAAGGTGAACTTTAAATAATTATTTTTCTTAATTTATTTTAGACGTTTTTTGACACCGTGTATCTTGGAACTTACGTTTTGATACCTATAGTTTTTTAGTAAAGATTTTTGTGCAGTATAAAAGCTTATACCTTATTTTCGAATTGAAACTTATTGGATTTTGGAATTTTGGCGAGTTAATGGTGGTTGATTTTTGGATATTATATTATACTGCTTATCCCTATTATTGAACTCATATAAAACTATTGTATTGGAAACTTTGATATGGTATTCACTTATTGGAACAATCACGAGGAAGTCCTAGTGCAGGTTTACGACTCCACCGTAGTTGATTTTTATCCAACCAGCTCGAGCAGCATACTTTGGGGCCTGGAGCTGGTTGCGATGCTATATTTTAAGAGTGTTTAGATCACTGGCGGTTCTTCTATGGGGTCATTGGGTCAATGACTTCCCACATAAAAATAAAAAAATAGAGCTATTCATTTTCTGAAGTTTAAAAATATATAATATATATATATATATATATATATATATATATATATATATATATATATATATATATATATATATATATATATATATATATATATATATATATATATATATATATATATACATATATATATATATATATATATATATATATATATATATATATATATATATATATATATATATATATATATATATATATATATATATATATATATATATATATATATATATATATATATATATATATATATATATATATATATATATATATATATATATATATATATATATATATATATATATATATATATATATATATATATATATATATATATATATATATATATATATAATAAAGAAAGGGATAATGGGTATTGCCCGCAAAAAAGAATGAATCCGTCGACACGTGTTTCTGAGTCATTACTCGTAATCATAACGGCTATAAGTTGTAAGGATAGGTACAACTTAGGTTCAACAACACAAAAGGAAACCACTGACAGGAAGCCAGTCGCAGATTTGTGGCTGCAATTGAAAGACCCCGTGTTTACAGGGCATCAGACAATATTGCCACGGAGGCAACTATAGCTACCTGCGTAGTATTCCCTACCCAGGGTTTAAAGTTGCGGGCAATACCCATTATCCCTTTCTTCCTCTTACATCTCATCCCGCAGTGACCTTCTATTCTTTGTTACTTGATTTAATATATATATATATATATATATATATATATATATATATTAAATTCGTTTTCCGGGTATACTCCCGCGTAGGTGATAGGCCCCGAGAGGGACCGTGGTTGTCTGAATTTCAGTTCGAGTTACCAGAAGCCGCAGTAAGCAGTTATCTGTTAGAACCTGAAGATGGTAAATGAGATTCTACCGAAACGTCGTTCAGACAACCACGGTCCCTCTCGGGGGCCTATCACCTACGCGGAGTATACCCCGAAAACGAATTTAACATTCACCACCCGCGAAAACCTGAAAAACAACAATAACATATATATATATATATATATATATATATATATATATATATATATATATATATATATATATATATATATATATATATATATATATATATATATATATATATATATATATTATCACATTTAGCAATATTATAAATTATTATAAAAGATTTAATAAATATAGTAGCATGCATACATTAAAAATGAACAATTTCAGAAAACAATTTTAATTTAGTTGTTAACATATGTGTAGAATAATTAAGTATTCATTGTTCATATAAAAATGTAGTTAGTTGTAAGGTATTTGCAAAGCCAAATTGGCCATAAAAATTAATGAAAAACAAATAAAAAACAAGAAAAAGGTGTCAAGTCGAAGTCCTGGATCTCCACTGGCAGAGCTGACGAGAGACCTATTGTGTATTTCCTGCCATCGAAAAGGTGTCACTAATGTAGTCCCATATAAAAATTTCACTTCAATTAACTCAGTAGTATTAAAAGTTGCATAATTTCAGGGGAAAGATTTCACCTATAAAAGAGACAATTGTTATAGTATAAACTTTTAAAAGGGGAAATTTATGAAAATCTAGTGTAGAGTCAATGTAATTGAACTTTATACAAAAGTTAAATAAGCAACAATCAATAAACAGGGGAAAATATTGTAAATTATCTTAAAACTTTCATAACGAAACGTAAAAAGTGCATGGTCTGTAAAAGTGAATATAAACTGAAATAAAACTTACCAAACAGGGGTGCAGTAATGTGTTTAGATCAATGCCATAATAATTTTTCCAATATTGGGGTTGAAACATAAACATTTCTTGATTTTTGTATGTGTGACAGCATAGTTGAACTATATTTTCATAAAAAACTAAACAGGAAATCCATTGATGTGCAAAGATATGCCATGAGGACAAAGGAGAAACTCAGTGCTTCGTATGTGAGTGGGGGTAGTTCAAGACACAGTGAAAGTGTGGTAAAAGGGGTGAAACCAATTTCGACAGCCTACAAAATGTAGAAACAAAAATATTAGTTTTGAGTAAAGATATGTTAACCTAGATATGAAAAGATTTGTTATCAGTAGTTATTTAGTTCTAGTTATATAAAAAGGAGTTTGTTTAAAATGATAGGGCATTTGTTAAGAAAATTTTGAAAATGAGATGTGAAAGATAAAAATTTTTATACTGAACGTAACACATGCAAATTTACAGAAAATTCTCAGGAAAGTATCAAGAAAAAGAATATTGTTTTAAAAAACAACAAAAAAGTAGTATAAAAGTTTTTATTTTCAAAATTAAAAATATTTGACATAAAAAAATAATTTGTGACAACTAGTCAATTTGAAATTTGGTGATTTTACTATATACAAAATTAAAGTAAGCAGAGAAAACAATGGATAGTTGGTTGTTATTGATAAAAAAGGAGGAGAGTTTTTAAGAAAATTGGAAAAGAATCGAAAAAATTAAAGAGAAGAGAGACGAATAAAATAAAGGTTAGGAGTAAAATATGGTAAATAGAAGCTTGTAAATTAAGATTCAAGCCAGAGAATTAAATAAAAGAAACAGTAAAAAAGTTTGTAAGTACTTACCAGTTATATAAAATCCAGCTACACAAAACACAAAATTAAAGTAAATAACTATACAAGCATATCAGGAAATTGGAGCGGCCATATCCAAACAGAAAACAGCTGAGAAGAAACGACAGGTCGGCCAACCGCAAGGATAAAAATATAAGGTAAAATCTCGAGATTTTAAAATTTGGTGGGCTAATTTAAGTTAAGATTTGTAAATACATTTGTTAAAATTTTTAAAAAATATTTTATTAAAAACAAACTCCTAAATTGTTTTCTGAAAGTGTTTAGTTTTTTTTATGTGTACTGATTTTGTGAATTTAAATTTTGAAAATATACTAACTAGAAAGAACAAAATTGAACCTGCATCCTGGAGAGAGTAAAAGAAAATAAAAGTAAGTAAAAACTTGTAAATTAAAATATGAGCTAGTCTGGGTACACAAGGGCATAAATATAAAATAAATACAAATTTAAAATAAAGGCGCCAAGTTTCATAGATTTTAATAAAACACAAAATTTTCAATTCTATAACTATTTAATAAAAACAATTCAAAATTTTTACAAAATATATAAATAAATAAAAATACAATAAACCTTATTATCACATTATATATATATATATATATATATATATATATATATATATATATATATATATATATATATATATATATATATATATTATATATTTTTAAACTTCAGAAAATGAATAGCTCTAATTTTTTATTTGTATGTGGGAGGTCATTGACCAAATGACCCTATAGAAGAACCGCCAGTGGTTTAGATTGTTTATTTGAAGATCATTTGTCATTTTTTGCTATATTGTGTATTTTACAATTTATAATTAAAGATATATTACTTTTCAGCTACCTTAGTGGGTTTATTTGTATATACATATTTATTCTTTTGGCTTAGTCCCATTCGAAATTTTGTAGACAATGTTTTCGCTATTATTCATTTTTTTATTTATATCTAATAATATACTATATTGTAAGAATTTTTGCAGTTTTTCGCCAACTGTAATTTTATTAATAAATTTATTTATATTTTAATTTTCTTAGCTACTTATTTTTTTCCCCACATCAAGAATGTGTAAGACTGTCAGGACCGATTCAATATATTCGATGTTATACTACCATTTGAGATCGTAATAACACCAATGTAAAAACTTTGCCTATACAGGCAGGATGGTCATGAAATGAATAAATTTTTTAAACATAATCTGGTAAATTATTCAATAAACTATGCAACGTATATTAGGGAATTGTAAATGATTTTCGCCATTTGGTTGATATGGTGTAATGACGGGGCCAATGATAATAAAAATATTAATGATTCCTGCCCACACATTAATCCTTAATTCATATTGAAAATATGTTACTTCAGTTTCATGCAGATTTTCTTCTGCGTACATGTCAGCTCAAACTTGTTATGCCTTTTCTTGTAAAACATGCTTTATCAGTGAATAATGTCTTTTTACATACCATCATCTTGTTGGTACAGGTAAAATTGAAATTAAAGAAGCTCACCAAGAAGCAATAATGTGAGTAGAGAACGAAATGATGACATTAAAAATATATATGCAACGGAACTAAACAAGATTAGCAAAATAAGAGACACGGAAAATGTGCAATAAACTTAGACCAATCTGAAAATATAATACGAAAACTGCATAATAAATTGTACAACTTATCAAAGAGATGAAACCAAAAAATTATGCTGACTATCATGAAATACACGGAAACATAAGAAGACAGATAAAAAACAAAGCAAGCATGGCTGAGCGAAAAACGTAAAGAAATAAAGGCGTTAAGAGAAAATACGCTAGCTTTGACTTGCATAAAAAAATGTCTCAGTTTACAAGACAGAAGAAATCCAATGAAATTTGTAGATAAGAACAACAAGCTAGTTAGACATTGAAGAAGAAAAGCAGGCAGAAATCTGGAAAACGTACATTAGCTCCTTGTTTAATGACCATAGATCAGACATTTGTAGCACTAACACTAACGTGTAAGGTCCAGAAATACTGAAGAGTATCTGAGAAAAGCTAAATCAGACAAAATCCGGTAAGGCTGCAGATCCAGATCAATGTAAAGCTCATTAAAATGATAGATCTAGACTGAAATCATACCCTTTTGAACATTTTTAATTAAATATATAACACCAGAAATATACCCATCAATTGTCTAAGGTAAGCTTTTGTCCCCTTGCCGAATAAAGTAAATGCAAAGCAGTGTAGCGAATATAGACTAATAAGTTTAATGAGCTATACAATTCTGCATGCTCGTCTGTGGCACAAACTTGGGGATAATATTGAGGAGACTCAGTTTGGATTCATGAATGGTCTGGCGATGAGAGAAAGAAGCATTGATCTCCATTCAAGTGCCACAGAAATATCTCGAACTACAAACGCCGGTTTATGCTTGCTTCATAGATTATAAAAATGTTTTCGATAATGTAAAGCACAATATACTTATAGCCCAATTGGAATGAATAGGTGTTGATAGCGAGGACATCGTCATTATCAAAAATCTGTACTGGAATCAAACGGCACATATAAGAATTAATCGAGAGGAAACCACTGACAACAGTAAAATACAAAAAGAGTAAGACAAGGACGCATCCTATTACCAGCACTGTTTAACCGCTTTGAGAGAATATTTGAAAACGCCTTAGATAATGTTGAGAAAAAGACTACAAATAAACGGACATTGGATAAACAATATAAGATATGCTGACATTCAACTGACCTCCAGTTTCTCTTAGTTTGTATAGCAAGCCGAGCATTTGAGCTAAATACTACAATAAAACTAAAATAAAGACTACCAGTAAAGTAAGAGTAACATGCTTTAAATATCTGGGCTGCTGGTTAATAGAAGAGAAGAACGTGGACACCGAGATTAATGCTAGGAGTATATTGCACAAAATGAAACGGTTCCTATATGCAGCCGAGTTCTTCCATTAGAAATATGGTGGTGTGCGAATGAATGCTACGTACTTTCCGTTTTATTATTGGGTTGAAGGATGGGCACTGAAAACAGCCACAATGAATATACTAGAAGCTTTTGAATTATGGCTCTACTATGGAATATTGAGAATCATTTTTGTTGATATGGTCACCAACGAAGCAGTACTACGGCGGCATGGACTGGCATGGACTGAAGAAGAAGAGGACTAGAGTGGAAACAATTCTCGTGGCTGCGAAAATTTAGGGTTAAACATTCCCAATGACGCTACATTAATTCTTCTGGCACAACACAAAGATGAAATTCATATGATAGTCGCCAATTTTCATTAAGAGACGGCACTACAAGAAGAAGAAAGAAATTGTCATCTAGGGCTCTCTGGTTCTGAATGAACTTACACTAAACGTATATCTGTATCCAAAGATAAAGATCTTGTACAGTATGAACATGATGTGGACAAAGTAGTTTCTATCTTTAATTCTTTGAACACTCTCCTACTTTCAGTCTAAGCACTGATGTTTAATTTTGGGTCTTCTGCAACTATTTCTAAATCTGTTCCTCACGCTCAGGAGTCCTAATTATATGCCTACTACGATAATTAGCAGTTATTGGAGCAAAATACCCCTGTTTCCAGAGAAGCCTCTCAACACCACAACAGTTTGATTGCTTGGTAAGCGGCGATTTGGAAATCTTTCACTGCATATCCTAATAATTTTCCTGGCGATAATCTAAAACCCGTTATATATGAGTCTGTTTTACATAAATGTATTGTACAGCCATTATTAACAGAGGAAACTTAGCAAGCTTGTTAGAAAACTTGAAATAATAATTGGCAGCTTCTTTCACCGGCAATAAGCAACGTATCAGGCGTGATGTAACAACCCCTTCCTAAATACAGTCACTAAGAAAAATTATATTTTAAATAAGACACTTGATCCGTCCTCCGCTATATGACCATCCCAGTTGAATTTAAGAAATTATGTGCTCTATTTTCTTATAAATCTGGTTGTGTTTTTTCTTTTTGAACTGCTTAATTTTATTCATAGATTAGACGTTTGGAACAATACTGTGTCTACATTGCAGCTGTTTAAGCCTCTATTACCTTGCTAATCAAGTATAGTGGTGTTCCTATATCCTAAATTACCGCTCGACAAACACCATCTCGTAACAGCCTCCAGAATGTTGGGCGTCATAATGACACTTCTTCCCTTGTATAGAGAAGAAGTTGATTAAGAACTTATTTTCATAATTTTGTAGTAAATAGCCATGCATTAAACCCATTAAAAATAGTTTTAAATGAAAAACAGGTCGCTTATATATTTAAATTTTAATTCCTAAATTAATAACTTTAGACACTGTCATGATATCCAGGCAAAATTACAGGATCTCGTAGTAGCCACTTTAGATCTGGACAAATCTAAGACAAATCTTACTTCGCAATTTACATAAACTACATTGTTTACGATGTAAATAGAAATATGGTATAGCTCTATGCAATATGTAATATGCATGCATATGACCCGTCTCAGGATTCTGCTGATTGACATAACTTAGTACTGTTTTCCTACCCGCTCCTCTCGTTTTCTATTCAATTCTTCAGCCAGATGATCGAAATATGCATGCTCACATATTTCTCTTTAATGTTCTGAAGTCACTCCTAGTGAAAATGTTTGAACTTTTAAAAAATATAGACAATAGTTTCCTATAAAAACTACATTTTATGTAAAAAGTACACAAACAAAATATAAGGTGAACCTCTTGTCAAATAAAGAAATTTGACGAAATGTTGAGGCAGTGCAAGTGCTTAGCTATTCTGCCAGGCAAATGGCATTTTGTAATTACTATATCATTGAAGAGATTTCATTTCAGAAATGTTTTGCTTTGTTGATAGATTGATTTATTGACCAAATAGGTATAAATAGAAAGTAAATAAGCATGAACAGATCTCATAATAAGGCAATTTTCTATAAGGATATTTACATACAAGGTTCATTTATGAAAAAAATGCTCAATGTTTAGTTCATTATGTTTATAAAAATATTATGATTTATTATTCGTGCTTGGATTTTAAAGTAATTATAAATTACATTAAAATACAATTAATTTGCAAGCTATGTATATTTTAAAACAAATATGTTTTTTATGCCGGTTCAACTAAATTTCAATAACTACCGTTTTTAAATAAACGCCTCATCATCTATATGTTTTTGATGCTCACTAATTTTTGGTTGGGTATCCACATGTTGGAAAATGTCAAAGTTTCGAAGGATCTACACGGTCTAATAAACAAATAGAACAAGGCAATTTTGTACTCCATATTTATCAGTACTTCCTTGTATACCAAGTATTTTTGCATTAATTTTTAAACTGGTTTCAACGGGCGGTTTCACAATATACCATGCGTGTGCCATGTTATAATAAATATGTAATTATCTAGTATTATGGATTCCTCTCTATAATTTTTTACTGCAGAAGAAAGTCCATAGTAATTTGGTTAACTGTTACGCAACATTGATACATAACAGTAAGTAGGTATATCTATAAAACGAGCATTAAAAAAAACGATTGCTTTGGTTTCTATTAAGCTGTCATACGATACATCATATTAGGTTTTTTTTCGAGGAGTAAACTTGTCGAAAAAAATCTGTACACTAAACTTCTACTTCCGAAGAATTTGACCAGAATTCCATTATTTTGGCTAAGAATTTCAGGGAATTACAAAGAAATCCACGGAATGCTATGGATTGTCAAGGAATCCCAAAGGAATTCCATTGAATTCCAGAGAATTATTTTTTCTTAGATGGAAATAAACAGTTGTTGTAACAAAAAGAGTTTATAAGAAGATTTGTAAAAAGCGTTATAAACACTTAAAAAATAGGTTCTAAAAGTAAAATAGGATAACATAAAAACAGTATTTTTAATACATATTATGTTATGGCAATAGCTACTATTCATTACAACAAAAGACAGGAAAAACGAGTTTATAAGCACGTTTATAAAAAAAAGGTGATAAAAATAACACAAAATAAAATCTTATAAATAAAACTGGATCCAAATTGCTTTCAAGAAGATCTTCAAAATCAAATTCAAATTTGAAATGGCCTCTTTTTCTGCCATCTTGAATAAATATGAGTTCTAGTAAAACACAAATGTCACAAGATGGATCTATCTACGAGTAATAATGAAAATGTGTTCTGTGGTAGTGAATATGTTATATGTTTCCTCAAGTGATGAAGAAGGAAACAGCGATGAAATTCCTGAGGAAAATTTTTAAAAGCTTATATTAAATGAAGGGTTACCAGACACAACATATGAC
The DNA here is from genome assembly GCA_029963845.1 of Rhamnusium bicolor. Lineage (NCBI taxonomy): Eukaryota > Metazoa > Arthropoda > Insecta > Coleoptera > Cerambycidae > Rhamnusium > Rhamnusium bicolor. The sequence continues at coordinate 85,547 of JANEYF010003922.1, forward strand.
TACCTTGAAAATGAATTACTTGTCATGGCCGAATATGAATTAGTTTTAGATAATTATAAATAAATACAATGACACCATTTTTTTTTTTAGAAAAAAGGCAACGTTAAAAAAGAAAATTTTTTAATCTAAAAGAGAAAGTTTCTAGGAAGGGCTACAAAATCTGAACTAAAGAAAAAGTCAGCAGTTGCAAGTGACAGAAGAGAGGAATATCTGTCCCAAAATGGAAAACTTGTGCTGAAAAACAAGATAGAATAATTGCGCATTGTCCGTTTTAAATAAGAAAAAATAAGAAAGAAAAATTATAGCGAAAATTCACTCTCACAACCTGTAACTACCCCAACAAGTCATGACATTTAGATATAAATTTGACAAAATATGAAATTAATAAATGGTCCAAATTTAATTTTTTCACCTTAAGACGTTCCGATTTTATTGTCAAATAACTAATTTGTACTTAACCCCTTTCAGGAATTGTAGTTACGAACTTATTTTTTCTAGTTCTATCATCTCCTAAATTACTTTGCAAGGTTTTGGTAATATAGACGAAACTTTAAGAACCAAAATACCTATTCTGCGCCACAATTATGCGAATATCGTACATACATTACCATGATTATTATGAGTATGACAAAGAGAATGCTTTTACTAGTTGATTGTGGTATAAAAAATAAGGATAATAATTATGCATTAAAAATTACTTAATGATTTGGAAATGTATTTAACAATATAAAACAAAATCTATTAAACCTCCTTTTAAATTAAATGATACACATTTTGATGCAGGACTGATATTACATGGGGTTATCATAAAGTAAGGGGTCTATTTTAAATTCTTATATATATTTTAGGAAATTATGCTAGTAGCAGAAAGTAAACAGAATCTAGTTGCCTCAATAATTGGATTTTAGTGTATCTATGGAAAACAAAAGAATTGTCGTGACAACTATTGATACAAGTGTCAAACGAAATAATCGTAATTTAGAGAATTTTTCTCAAAATAAAACTCGCGTAATATAAATTGTAACAATTTCAATATGGATCTGCAAACAAGAATTGGTTTAGTGCAATGTTATTATGAGGCGGTAAAAACTACACTACTGGATTACGAAGATTTCGTACGAAAATGGGTTTGAGAGTAGGGCCGTGCAAAATGAAGGCGTATCGTAATTTGATTAGCAAATTTGAAAGAACAGGGTCTGTAAAAAACCTTCCGAGGTCAGGAAGGCCTAGGATTAGTGATGTCCAAGTTGCAGAAGTTCTTACACTAGATCCATATATTTTGGTTCGTGGTAATGAACTTTTGTTTTATGGGGCTGTATAATGGATATGGTGTTCGACGACCACTTTCAATATTGTCTGTCTTCAGTACAATCACAAGTTCCTACAAAATAATACTTATTCATACTTTACTAGAAATAATGATTTTAATATAGCAAAATCAAATTTAAAACCGGAATGCTTACCTTAAATTTTGTTCTGCTTATCCGGAAAAGTTTTTTGGAAATCAGAAGGTTTATAATTTAAAACAATTAATCTTTTTATGTATTTTATGTTTAATCCTGCTGGCCATTTTCGCTAAAATGTCATCATCAAAGGAAGACTCAGAATTGCTGTCTACAGCAAGTTTTTTTCTCAGCTTCTGCAGTATTGCCATACTAGCAGCTTTATTAGCATTCTCCATATCGCAAAAATACAATTGAAAGAGCAACGAAATATTGATAAATAAGCAGAAAGCATACCGAAACTTTCTAAACACAACGGTCACAAGATTATTTTAAATATTTTGATTTTGTCAACAAACAAAATAAATGTTAGAGTTGTCAACAAAAATCAAGAAACTTAACCGACGCGTTTCAAAACTTTTAACCAACCGCACGCAATTCTGAGGTTTAACATAACCACTGAGATGAAACCAGACTTTGTCGGAGAAGATTTTGTCAAAGAGCTCATTAAAATTGTTCAAATGCCAGTGACAGAATGCCATTCTATGTGGATAGTCAAATTCATGGAGTTCTTGGATAAGGCGATATGGAAATCTTTATTCAAACAGTATGGCATGTGCCAACTGACACTCCAGTTATCTGAGCCAAGACGCTCATGGACGTTCTAGGGGCATTTTCTATGATTTCTCTTACATTTTCAATAATTTCAGGTGTGCATTTCTTTTGGCTACCATTACCTTCGTTTCGTTTCAAACTCCTGCCTCACAAGGTACGTCAAAAATATATTATAATCAAATACAACATTAGGAAATTAATTTCCAAATTCTTCTATGAAATATTGACATTGTCCATTAAATATTGACATTGTCGATCGTCCATTACGAAATTACGACTCGGGCATGAAAGCTTTATGAAAATACCATTACAAAATTTTAAAACACTATCTGACATTGACGGTTTAATAACACATCGATCTAGGCCTTACGTTTTTATTTGCATGGGCAACCTGACGTTGACATTTTTTGAACGCTGTTACTTTTGGTGGTGTTGCCATGTTTTTAAATACCCTGTATATGGTATAAATCTTCGTAGCCTACAGATATCCATATAGGCGTGTCATGTAATAGTCTAGACATTGGCAGTATATAATAAATGAGGTCAAAAATGAATCTCTAATTGTAAAATTTTATTAGCTTTTAAAAATGACCCCGGTTACGACATATGATTTATGGTTTTTGTATCACTTTTAGTTTCAGCGTGTTGAATTGGAATAGATTACGTTTACATAATACAACCAAGATCATAACAAAAAAGTTTATACACTTCCTGCTATTATTACGGACTGTTTCTGTCTGGGCAAGTAGTCATTCTTACAATTTTAGTCACGAAGTTATTGAGATTTGTATCTCATGCTGCAGCCGGTGGTCATTTCTGATAAAGACACTAGTAAGCCGAGCACGTTTTAATAAAGTTGATTATTACAAGCATTTTATTTTTTAATTACTGTTCCGCTAATATTTTTCAGTTGTTTAAAATGAAACTAAACTGTCTTACGATTTAAACCAGACAAGACGAAATTTAAATGACTATATCCCACTTGTATCTACATCCAATAAGATTGTTTAATTTTTGTGACAAGCTCCAAAGAAAACGCTTTATTAACAGCAATATTTCAAAAAATCCCTTGCTACTTAAATAAATTTTATTGATATGTATCCATGGAAACTTTTCATTATCACAAATATTATTTTTCGTTTGCAGTAATTAAAATGAATCGTTTTGGCAGAGTCAGAAACATGATAATATTTATTGTGTTGATTAAATTTTGTTGTTCATTTGGGAAATAGTTCGAATAAATATATCTCGTGCATACAATTTTTTTTGAATAAATTTTTGTTTAAAACACTCAAGATTTATTGCTTAGTAACGTCCTTCGACAAATTTAGCTGCAAAATCCCTTGACATAGCGCTCACGGTTTTGGTTATTATTTTGTCTCGTGATGTAGTTAAGCAACAAACTTTCCTAAACAAAAATCTATTCGATAAAATTATGAGCCCTTGATATATTATTATTCAAGAAATGGGAATTTTGGGCGACACGCCAGAAACGGATTTATTACCTAATACTATATTCCAAAAAACGCGCGATATAATAATAAAATAAATGTTAATTTCACACAGTGTTTACATATTTAAACTTATTAATGTACAACTTGTACCGATAAGGGGTCGAAAGTGGACACACTGATTTCCAGTGTCAAAGAAATGTTTCGTAAAGCCCTCGATCACACACAGTTGTTTTACGAAATGGTTCCCAACACAAAACTGCCTCCAGAACCTATTATAACACGATGCTTAGGAGGCCGTCACAGATCCAACTGCTGAAAGAGATTTGCATGAAATCCCTAACAGCCTTTTACGGATTTCTCTCGCAATATAATAGTTTCAGCGGATTAATGACTTTTGGCTCATATAGCAAATAAATGTGGTGTATGTTTTACGGCAATACATTGCAATGCCATCAGAGGAGTGTGCAGAACGTGCAATACAAAAATTAGAAAATAATTTAGAGAAAAATCCAGACTTTAGTACCCTTGCCTGCATTGTGAAGCTTTTATGGAAAGAAGAAGTAGATTTTGCTGTGCTCGGGATTTACAAATCGCCCGTTTATAAATATATCAATTTAGTTATGTCCTCATAACCTCTATAAACACTGAATGATCGTTTTCTGTTATCCAATAATAGTTCTCAGTGAAACCTGGCTATCTGATGACTTTAGTGATGCTGAACTTGGGTTAGTCAAGTCTAACGTTTATCGTTGCGACAGGAATCTCAACACGAGTACCTCTTCAAGAGGTGGTGGCGTATTGATAGCTGTTGGTAAGGTTTTGCCTAGTGTTGTTTTGAATTCATCAAATGATATTGAACATATATATGTAAAAGTCGGCTCACGCTCAAAAGTCATGATAGTGGGCTGTGCCTACTTTCCACCCAGATCTTCGGTGGTAAAATACCAAAGTTTTAGTGATAATATCGACAAAATGTCCGAAAAACATCAGGCACAATTCTGTCTTATAGGAGACTTTAATTTACCTAGCGCAAAATGGACTGTTGCCGATTATTGTTCGACTGCCACTCTCTCTACAGGCCCTCCGTTTCAAGAGGCCAAAGCCGTTGAGGTAATCTCTCACATATGTGTCTATTTCACAACTTGTATCAAGTCAACAGTATCACTAATTTTACTGGTAACATATTGCACCTAGTTCTCTCCAATGATGGCGAATCAGGTGTTACCTTTTCAGATGAGGCGGTCCAGGCAGATGACTACCATCCTCCACTTAGTATCTCCATTAATGACTTTGTAGACCACACCAACTCATCTGGTCGCCACTTAGAGGATTATTATTATGATTATAATCAGCTGATCTTAGTGTGGTCAACGATTACCTTAGACAATTTAAATGGGATGACTTGTTACTGCCTCATTCTCTAGTTAATATGGTAAATATTCTATATGATGTTCTATATTTAATTATCGATATAGTTGTACCTAAGAAGAGAATATCCCAGAGAAATTTTCCAAGGTGGTTTTCCCCGAATTTAAAAAAAATTATAATTTCGAAAAAGCGAGCGCATAAAACATTTAATAATTCTGGCACACGAAATGATTATAATGAATTTACTAGACTACGTTCAAAATGCAAATTTTTATCTAGAATATGCTATCAGAAATTTGTGGAAGATGCAGAACTCTCTCTTGTTAATCAAAAAAATATATGAAAAATTTTTGGAATTTTGTAAACTCCAAATGCAAGAGTAATGAATTGCCACATGAAATGTTTTAAAAGTCTAAACATTGTCAACAAATCAGATTCTGCACCTTTGTACCTGTTTTTCTTTACTGTTTTGTGTTGTTTATTGTTTTGTTATAATCCTTATATTTAGGATTGTCAGCAGAATCGGTCTAGCTGACAATGGTTCTTAGTTATGTAAATTATAACTTTTATCCTGTTATGTTAGTTTGTTATGTACTGAACTGTATTAATGTAGACCTTATAGTATGCTGTAACCATTATACTGGATTAAAAAAAATCAAAGGTGGCGTTTAGCTTCAGCCCACATGGAACCGATTTTACTCATATATTTTTATTATTATACCACACAAATTAGTGAGGGTGATTTTTATAATCTCTGCTAGTGTTATTTTTGTAATTTGTGTAAAATCAGTTTCAATCATGTCCTCGGGCGCATTCACGATTGACGCTGAGTGTACGTTGGGCGCACTCCGAGTGCATACGACAAACAGGATAAGTGTTCACGGTTACGAAAAGCAACATTACTCCCGTTCATGGTTGATGATAAATCTTTGTCGGGTAGCGCAACTTTTAAATCCAGTCAGGTGGTGGATTAAAATGTGTCTAGTATGCGCAGTGATATTCCGAGTATTTCATAACCAAAGAAATTAATGTTTATGTTTATTTTATTATATTTTTTGGCTATATTTCTTTTGTCTAAAAATTGAGATATTAATTTCAACGCATTCACATAACACGTTGTCGACGAAAATGGTCTTACAGAGATGGAAAATGTTCGATTAACTTGTTGCTGGTACGTAAAATAATTCATAGTTCTTTCCGTAAATATCCTCCTTGTCATTTTGGTGATATTTTATAGACCAAATGTTTGATGGCAATGTAAAGACATTTTCTATGCATGTGAATCCCATTCATAGATATCGGACAAAGATTGCTGGGCATACTTTATCACGGCACAATTGGGAAAAATTTTACCTAGGTAAAATTTACTCTATGAGGGAACTGTGAACGCGCCCCAGATGATGACAACTTGGTTGACGGAACGCGCATCGAGTGCAGTATATGGTGTTTTGGTGTTCCGTGGAAAATTATGTCAGTATTATCGTCACATGAATGGTTCTAACCCACTCCACAACCCACATTAAATGGAGTAAACGAGCAATAAATTTAAATTATTGGACATGTAAATGCGTAATCTAACAAACCGTATTTGCAAATTGCAGTTCGCCTCATTACGTCAGTTATTATTTAGTTGACAGAACGAGGGTTATCGAAACAGAAGTTAATGTAGCTCCGCAAACACCTTCTATGTACAAGCCGTCAAAAAGAATAATACAATTTCACAGTCAAAATTGTACCTTCAATAATTTTAATAATTATAAGTAAAGTTTTATTATGAATTCGTAGAATGCATATTGTAATATAATAAATAGTATTGTATAGTATATATATCTGAAATAAAATGTATACTTACATACTGTTTAATTTCATATCTGATAAATAAATCAGCACATTATAAATCATAACGTTGACAATAACATGTCTATAAGAATGATAATCCTTCCATTTGTGACAGTCAGTTGATTTGTTGTAACATGGCAAGAGTATTTCTTAATAAGCGTGAATGGAAAGATGGCATTCAACGATAATTCTATTTAAATATTTATTATATGTTTATTGAATTAGAGAAAGCGTATGACAGGGTGAACAGTAGAGAAATTGTGGAAGGCTTTGATTGATAAGACTTAGAAAATGATTATGGATTGTTTTGTGTGAGTAACCAACGTGGGTCGAGATAAATGACATTCTAAAAGTATGTTTTAATAATACACCAATATATAAAGTCAAAATGGTAATGTACCTTTGAAACGTTTCTGTTATATATACCAATATTTTGCAAATACTACTAGATAGCAGCGGATATATGTAATGACGACAGTAGTGTGAACACAATTAATATAAAACAGTGTCAACAAAGATAATAGTGGATTTTTCTTTCTAACTGATCACTACATGTTGTGGTTGACGAATCGTCTTGTAAACATTTTCCACCAACTCTGGTGTTCCACAAGGTTGATTTTATTTTTTTAACCGACACACAGCTCTTTCATATTAATAAGCTGTAATTGGCTAGATAGATGTGTCAAGTGGTAAGGACATTTGCTTCTCACCTTGGAGTCCCGTGTTGGATCCCTGATCGAGGATCTAGGATTTTTTTAAACCATACTAGGACATTGAGTGTGTCCATTGTCTCTAAATGTAAAGCCCTCTCCCGTACAAGGTACCTTGAAGTGGGGATAAAGGGGATTGTATTACCTATGGTGTTTAATTTAATTTAAAAAATTATAAACACTTTTTATTACTTGTCTAATTTTCACTTTATTTGTTATTTTACAACTAGTTTCATCCTATTCGGACATTTTCAAGTAAACTAAATTATACACAGATTTTACTTTCATTTAAATATAAACTGAAATGAATAGAAGGATGGGGTCACTTTATGGTTGATTATATAATTTAAATTTGTACAGATGTTATGTCTTTAAATGTAGAGGTTTTTTCAAAATAGTAAATTATATTATGGTGTGATTTTTATTAGCAGCAGGTCAGATTAAGTTTAATAACGGAGAATTATTTAAATCTATTTGGTCGTTTAATATGTTGTAATTTTTATTCCTATTTAATTTATTAATTTCTAGCACTTCTAATAAATTTAGTTTTTTACTTTTCCTACAAGTATGTAATATTTTAGGTTGACGGTCATCAGTTATTGTATAACCAGAATCTGTTAGGTGTTTATAAAAGTTGGAATGTTGTTTTTGTGTGTGAATATGTTCTCTAAATCTTACTCGAACGATCTATCTGTTTGACCTACATATGAGGCGTTATATTCTGGGCAATTTAACCGATATACATAACATTTTTTAGAGATATCAGTTTTTTGTTCTTCATTGAAAATATATCTGCCTATATTTTTGTTACAACTAAAAGATGTTTTAATATTAAATTTGGAAAAAGTATTGCTAATTGAATAAGAGAGTTGACCTGAATATGGTAATGAAATATATGTTTGAACTTTTTCTCGTTAATAGTTAATTTTTTTCTTTTGAAGATAAAATAAGAAACCAAATAAGTGAAATTATCTATAGAAAATACCAGACACAATTGAAAAAGATTAACAATTTACCAAAAAATTCAAGATAAGCAAGCAATAAACTGATTTTAACAAAAGCAGATAAAGACAATTCCACAGTTATTCTCAAGAAACAGAATATATCAATAAAATTGAGAAATTTCTAGATGAACAAAATTTACAAAAAATCAACCTAAGATCCTACGAACAAATTTGCAAAAGAACCGAAGTCCTTAATACAAAGTTTTAAATATTTGTGCCACTCCGAATCTGAAAAAGAAGAGTTACACATATGAACTATGAACTGAAGTAGACTGAATAGATAAAAATAATAATGATAAACGTCTTTATTAAAGAAAAATTTTCAGCATACAATAACGCAATAGTTTAGCTTAGAGTTACTCTTATACTTAACCTTATCTAAATACGAAATAGAAAATGTATCAACAAAAAAACAGATAGCTTTTTTATATCTAAATATACACAGGGTCATTAATTAATTCAGGAATATTATACTACCAATGGATAAAAAAAATAATTGGCATTAATAGAAGTGCTGAAAAATAGAGCATTGTTATTGTAAGTATCTACTTGATTGCTCCCAGGAATTAGGTAACAAATTTGAATTTGAAAGTGTAGGTAAAAGACTTTTTAAATGAAGCAGTTTTAAATTTAGGAATGCTAAGGCAATATTTTTGTCTAACATTAATGGTATGTAGTTGGTTTCTATATATATATAAGTTTTCCCTGAGATATTGAGGGGTAGAAGAAGTAATGCGCTTATGAGTAAAAACCATTTGTTATAAGTTAATATGATTGCTTATATTTAGCCAATTTAAAATATTAATTTATCGGACATCGAGGCAAATTTGCGTAGACCACATACAAACCTACAACAGATATTTTGAACTTTTTGTAATCTAGATTTATGTATAACGTCCAAACGGTGCCAGTATAAAAAATTACAAAAATTTATATATGAGAGAACTAAATAAGCACACAGCTGTTTACGAATATTGAAATTGAGAACATGCCTTTGAATAAAGCAGTTTTATGTTACAGAATATTTTTTGACAAACACTGTGGATATGTAATTTAAACTTTAGTTCAGAATAAACGACTACGCTTAGGTTCTTATAGGAATCAACTGTTGCAATTGCAACTTCATCAATTCTAAAGTGAATTTCATTTTTTATGTTTAGGTTAAAAACAGTGTCAAGATTTTAATTCATTTTCTGCAAAGCAGTGTTAGTCTCATTTTTTCGTGGTATATATTAAATAAAACAGTGGTCCCAATATTGAACCTTGAGGAACCACTGTTGATATGAATGCGGCTGAAGAAAAATTTTCGGATATAATACAATCTGGCATCTGTTACATAAATAAGATTTAACGAACTGAATAGCACAGTTAGCAAATCCGTAATAGTTTAATTTTGCACAAAATAAATCATAACTAATTTTGGCAAATGCTTTTGAGTAATCTAGTAAAATCATAACAGTTGTCCTACTCTCATCACAAGCCCTAATAATATGATCAGTAACCTGTGCAATAGCAGAGATAGTACTAAATCCAGACTGGTATAAACTAAAGAAACAGTTTTCATTAAAATAATTGTATACTTGACTAAACAAAATTTTTTTTTAGAATTTTTGACATTGCAGGGAGTCTGCCAAATGGTCTGAAATCGGAGAAGGATTACGGGTTACTATTTTTGGTAAAGGAATTACTAATCCACGTTTCCAATTTGATGGAAAATAATTTTATTGATACAACAGTTTACGATATGGGTAATGTATTTTTCAATAAAATGGCAGCATTATTTCGTCACCTTTATGGAGATATTATCCATGCCATATGCATCTCATTTAATTTTATAAATAGCATTATGCACATATTCCAAATTAAAATTTAAAATTATTTCCCTCATTTAAGGTGTTTGAATTATAATAATTAATTAAATCTTGACAATCATGTTCTAAGCGATGAACAGAAATAAAATAATTATCTATATCTTCTGGATCTGACAAATTTGCTGGGATATCATTTAATGTTTGTGACTTATTGTTCAGACTATTTAAGACATTCGATGATTCTTTATAATTTATGTTATTTTGCACAGCAATATGATTTATATATGCTTTTTTCAGCTCTAATAGCCGCTAGAGTATAATTTCTTAATTGTTTATAAGACAACCAATTATTTTCAGACTTTGTTGATTTGCATTTATTTAATGCATTATCCCAGAATTTGATTATCAGTCTTAATGTATTAGTGAGCCAAGGAGCCTTGTCTTTTGTAACTCTAACAACTCTTAAAGGCACATAAACATTGTATAATTTAGTGATAAAATCATTAAATATAGCAATTTTGTAATCCATATGTGTCAATTAGTGTGGTAAATTATGTAATTCCTCAAAAAACTTATCATTTTTAAATTTTTTAAAATCTCTGAGTGTTATTATTTTATCAATACCTCTTTTTTTTAAGTTAAATCGCAAAAAACAAGATGATGGTCACTTATTGCGTCACAATTTATTTAACCAGACTTACAAACCATCTCGGTACTAGTAACAAAAATAAGATCAAGCAAGTTAGAAGTAAATTTAGTTACCCGAATGGGTTCATTTTATTAATTGTGAAAAACTGGAACCATTAAATACATCACTAATTGGATTATTCAAATTCAATAAATTGACATTTACATCTCCTACACACATGACATCATCAACAGTAGTAAAATTGTAGACAATACATTATCTATCAGATCAATGAAAAGTCCCAAAATACCTCTTGGAGGTCTGTAGACAGTTCTAAATGCTAATATTTTATTTTTTAGGTGCGTTTTAATCCATAACTGTTCCAAATGTGTATCTGTAGTATTATCTATAGAATCTACAAGTTCATATTTTAATTTATTACTCTAAATCCCCATACCCCCTCGCCTGGTTAGACGATCATTGCGAATAAAATTATAACCGGGAATTCTAACTACCTCATCTAATATGTCAGATGTGAACTAGCTTTCTGTTATAGCAACTAGGTCAAAATTTTCCTCAGCAATAATTTATATAAGTTCTCTGAAACCTGTGAACAGAGACCTAACATTAATGTGAGCAAAACGAACAATTAATTTAAATTAAAAAAATATGTAAACATTTTTATTCAAAGTATATTTGCTGTATTAAATAAATACAGAAATAGGCAAAGGAAAATAATATATAGTATAATATTTTATAATATTATACACTTCTTGTGGCAATGACCAAAAGTGCACACGCTTTTCCCAAATCATTGACTGCCATGAAAGAATTCTTCTAGAGCCTTTTGTCACCGTTTTAACCTACAAGAAGTCTTCAGCTGCAGGAACTCTTCATCAATACTGATGGACCCTCATGGTCTCTCCCGATGGACACATGCAATCCAAGTCGCTTTCGGTCTAGAAATGGCTTTATACAGGGTGTTCCACCTAAGAGGGATTCTTCTGTAACTATGTAACTGTAAAATTTATAAAAAAATGATTTTAATAAAAGTTGTCTGGAATCATGTGGGCCATGTAAAGAAAATATTTTTAGCTTTACAGGGTGTTCCATTTGGCGTGGGCGCTACATAACTTTGTTATTTTAAATAGAACACCCTATATATTATTGCATTTTAGAATTCCTTGATTAATATTAGGTAGAGTTTACTGAATGTATATGGTGTTTAAATCTTACCGCTTTTGAGATATTCAATTGTTTTTGAAAAAAATCACGATTTCAGCTCTCTAAATGAGGCTAGATAGCATCTGAACCGTAAGAGTTAGAAACGTGCAGTTTTCACAGTTCGTTTTGGCATAAATTACTCTATCTTGTCATCTGTGAGCAAAATATGCACGTTATTCAGACTCGGAAATATTGAGACCTACATTTAATAATCTTGCGAGTTGAAAAAATTTTTTTTTCAAATGGAATAACCCATATTAATTGTCTTGGGTGAATTCAAAATCGAATGCCCTTTCGACCGATATAAGGTTGTCCATACTTATCTCTAACAGTTTTCCAGAAAAATCAGGTTCTTTTCTAAAGTCCGAAAAAGTAGCTATGTAACAGCGTCAAGAAGGCCTTGCAAAACAACTTTTCCCTCACATTTTATCAGGCTTGGGACTGACAGTGTCAATATTTACTGGCATGTTTAAAAAAGTGGTTTGACAAATAAAAGTAAACCACTAATAACAACTGAAACAAAACTCAAAACGAAACAAACTGAAACTCGGAACACAACAAGGAGAAGAATACTTAGACCGCTGATTTACATCAACTGCTCGAAGTGTCCTCCATTTTAATTAATACACAAACGTATTCGGTTTTTAAAAGACTGTTCAACATTGGTCAGCATGTGTGGCGTAATTTCTTGAAATGCTACTGTAATGCGTTGCCGCATATCTTCCGCGGTAGTTGGTGGTGTAACGTAAATTTTACTTTTAATAAATCCCCATAAAAAGAAGTCGCACCTTGAAGGCCAACTCACTGGTCCCCCGCGCCCAATCCATCTGTTGGGAAAAGTTTCGTGCAAAAACTGACGATTCGCAACGGCATTCTGAGGTGGAGCACCATCATGTTGCATCCATACTTTTCGAAGTGTAGCTAAAGGAATGTCGCCTAGAGTGTTTGTTGAAAAGTTTAAATAAACTGCTCCAGTTAGATGCTGGTCAAAAAAGAATGGTCCAATGATATGGGTTCCCAAAATTGCTCCCCACACGTTCAAAGACCATCTGTGTTGGCTATGAGTTGTCCGGAATTGGTGAGGATTTACTGTGTCATAATAATGGCAATTATGACGATTAACGAAACCATTTTTATGAAAAGTAGCCTCATCGGAGAACATGACCCGTTTAAAAAAATCATTATCTTGATTTAACATCTCAAGTGCCCACTGACAAAACTCCAGTCTCCGCTGAAAGTCTACTACTAGCAACTCTTGGTGTAATTGGATGCGATAAGGATTTTAAAATCCTATGTGTCGACGTTGTAGTAATACCCATTGTGTGACTAATTTGTCGCACACTTATTTGCGGGTTTTCCTGAATACACCCCAGCACAAAAAATTCATTTTCCTCCGTAACTACAGTTTTATGGCGATTTCGTTTTATATGTCGAATATTACTAGTATTTAAAAACCTATCAAGCACTAGTTGAAAGGCTTTACGCCGTGGATGTGGTCTGTCTGGATAGCGCTGTGCATAAATTCGTGATGCCAATAACGGATTTCTTTCGCACTCACCGAGGACAAAAACCATATATCAATCATTTCTTCCTGCGTCAGCGACATTTTGAAAATATTATAATAAACTTTTACTCTCTACTTAGCAAAATAACTACAATATCAACGTTAATCAAAACTAGAGTGACATTTAATTTGCTTTATATGTCAAACAGTGCAATAAACATTATTTGCAAAGCCTTCTTGACCCTGTTACATAGCTACTTTTTCGTACTTTAGAAAAGAACCTGATTTTTCTGGAAAACTGTTAGAGATAAGTATGGATAACCTTATATCGGTCGAAAGGGCATTCAATTTTGAATTGACCCAAGACAATTAATATGGATTATTCCATTTGAAGAAAAAGTTTTTCAACTCGTAATGTTATTAAATGTAGGTATCAGTATTTCCGAATCTCAATAATGTGCACATTTTGCTCATAGATGACAAGATAGAATAACTTATGCCAAAATGAACTGTGAAAACTACACGTTTCTAACTCTTACGGTTCAGATGCTATCTAGCCTCATTTAGAGAGCTGAAATCGTGATTTTATTCAAAAACAACTGAATATCTCGAAAACGGTAAGATTTAAATACCATATACATTCAGTAAACTCTACCTAATATTAACCAATGAATTCAAAAACGAAATAATATACAGGGTGTTCCATTTAAAATAACAAAGTTATGTAGCGTCCACGCGAAATGGAATACCCTGTAAAGCTAAAAATATTTTCTTTACATGGCCCACATGATTTCAGACAACTTTCATTAAAACCATTTTTTTATAAATTTTACAGTTACATAGTTACAGAAGAATCCCTCTTAGGTGGAACACCCTGTATATCTACTAACATACTTATGCAGAGACTTAAATATGTTTGCACGATAAATATGCGTGTTTCCATGTGATATTTAAATTTCCATATTTACATAATTCGAAAACTAACAGATGGATGGCCTTAAAAAATAAAAAAAATGTAAAAAAATAAATGGTTTCAGTTACTATTTCATTAAATAAAATAAAAACCTTTATTTATATTATTTGTAAATTTAACTCTTTCCTGTTTCTAGTACATTTTTTCTATTCAGATGGCCTATTTTCTTAGATTAGTATCTTATTCAAAATAGCTAAAAAGTACTAAATTAATTAATCATTATATAATTGTCTTTACAAGGCTTTTGTAATATAACTCCACGAATAATTATACTAATCATCGTAATTACTATTTGATAATTAAGTTACAGTCGACTAATTAGTTTCTTATAAGGTATTTAAGAAAACTGAAATCCCAAAGTACTCCTTTGCAAATCATATTGCCACATATGTATATAAATGGATATTCTATACCTTGTATCAATAATGAATTGAGTAATATAATTTATTTAATATACATGCATTTCCTTCACATACTTACAAATTTTGTTTTAACCTAAATGTTTTCAAATCTGTAATATGCTATGGCTTTTTTTATTCCTAGTAAAACAATTTTGGTTTTATCTTATAATTAGATCTCTTAAATCTATTAATCATTTATTAGTTTTAAACTTTTACAAAATGGATGTAGGAACAATTTTTCTGATATCAGTCTGATAAATCTTCTCCTCGGTAATCTATAATCAAATACTAGAAAATATCTGATAGATCGGCTATGTTTCTTGATGATATCGCTGCTGCAATATTTATCCTAATTTTAGATAGTAAAGGGCGCCCTATGAAATAACACCCAGCATCGCATTAGATCATGTTCGGCTCTTATTCAACCAGTTTTTAGACTGTCATTCAACAATTCATTAGTTCACTTTCGTTTTTGGCATGCGACTGAAGCTATTTCAGTAGGATAAATTTTATATTTGTCTTGACTTTTATTTTTTATTGATTAGGAGCATTTTCTTTCTGCCGCTTGTTTTTTGGTTCTATAGCTCTTTAAATGTAATATTAAAAAATTTCTTACAGATTGGATCCAATATGGCGATCAATTAAATGGTTTGCTGGTTCAGAAATATAAATGGACCCCCCTTATGCAGAAAGGAACCAACCCACAAAGTACCAAAAATGAGTTGTGGCTTGTATAAGTCTGTAAACAGTGTTCTTTACCTTTCTAGCTACTTACATTGGTCTATGTTGCTGGTGCCGCCATCTATAGTAATATTATAGAAACATCAATATTTGTATGTGCAATACAGCAATTTGCAGAAAAGAACCAACGAATAGTTCCTTTCTGCATTTTGTGATAACGCATTTGTGTGGCTTGGTTCAGTTGTCAAACTATCGTCACTGAATTAAAGGAAAATGATTTCTTTGGAGTACATTGAGGAAAAAATTACAAACAGAAAAATCGAAACAGAAAAAAAACCATTAATTGGCTAAAAACTAGAGAAATAACATTGAACAAAAGTGAACCCTACATTATTAAAATGAGACAAAGCTTCGAAAATGATGAGGTTCAATCGTTATATATTGAAAAAAAAAACTAGAAGACAAAAAAATATGAATCCAAAAAATTTACATACTCTGTTAACACCTTTGTGGCCACAAGGTAAACCTATGAATGCTAAAAAATTACAGAATTTGAAAGAAATGCTCCACTTAATAGGTGATGATGTTAAACCTTTTTATTTATCACTAGTATCTAACGAACATGTAATGGATGATATTGATGGTTTTGGTGTGCCACCTGATTTTGATCTCTCATTTGAGAACGAATAAAAATTATTCTCCTTATTTTTAAACACATATATAGTATGTTAATATTGTTTCTTAAAGAATAAAAATATTGTTTATTTCTAGCAAAACTAATGTATTTTACTTAGAAAACAAAAAGAACCAACCCACACATTGTCAAAATATTTGAAAAAGCTTAATAGAACCAACCCACATTATTAGCATAAATAACATGAAAATGTAGATTTATTTTCACAATAAATGTAATATGTTAAATGGGTATATTTATTCTAAACATTAAGGTACTAATACATAGATATTATCCATCATGTTATTAGCAACACAATCAGAAAGTTAACCAACAATATCTCAGTTCCACACTTTTTGGGTTGGTTCCTTTCTGCATAAGGGGGTCCAAATATAGTCTAGGAAATTATAAGGTGTTAAATCCAGTTTTATTTACATGATAAAACTTGGACCAACTAAATCAGCATTTTTAAAATCGGGGTTTTCAACAAAGCTTAGAAACACGATATGGTGCCCTCAACATGTTCACAAGGGACATTAATAAACTTATTATTTAAATTAATTAAAAAATTGCAAAATGGGATTTACCTTCAGAAACATATATGTTGAAACTTTTGCATTTGATTATTACAGTCGGCATCTGATTCACCTAGCAAAGCGGCATTATTGTCAGAAAAATATTACAACTAACCATTTAAATTGTCATCAACGGGAAATAATTAAAACTAATTTAATAAGAAAAAATGCTACCTGACTACTTTTTTTCAATAAACTCTTTTAGATATAGTATTTTAATCTGCTGTTTGACTGAAAAATTTTCAGCTTATTTTTACTTAGCTGCATATTCTGATATTACAAGTCAAAAATGTATGCTAAGGAACATCGACAAATTGTTGGTGATCAAGATATTTTCTGTTGGTATGTCACTATAATTTCTCAGAAGTTGTCAGTAAGAGCAACTTTAACTTGTTTTATATGACGAAGCGCAACTTATATTGTGTGAACAGAACTTTCCTATATAAACTCAACCGCAAAATTAACCGGACACTAGGTTTTTCAGGAAAATTTCAATTTGATTCAAATTAATTTTAATTGAATCTTCAAGAATAAATATTACATTAAAAAATAAATGAATATTTCACTTTAATAATATAAAAAATATATTTTTTGCAAATTTGAAAAAAAAACATTAGAGAATTGCGAAAAAACATGCCTTAATATCGCGTATTTCCTTCTGGAGCTTGAATGACAGCACGCATTCTTTGTGGCATGCTTTGTATCAAAGTAACAACCTCATCCTTGGGTATCTACTCCCATTCATTCAACTGCGTTTGTTCCAGCTGAAGTACTGTATTGAACTCACCGTAGTTCCGCCTAATCCTTCTGCCTAGGTTGTCCCACATATGCTCTATCGGGTTTAGATCAGGACTCTTGGGTGGCCACCCTAGTACCTGAATAACAGCATCGTGAAGATACTGGCGAGTTATCCGGGGTATGTGCAGTCGCGCATTATCCTGCATTAGGAGAAAACGTTTTCCTACAAATGGCGCAAAAAGTACCACATGCTCTTGTAAATACTCCCTGATGTACCTGTCAGCATTGTGGCTACCTCCCCGAACTGTTATACGAGCTTCCAAAGAAATGCCTCCCATATCAGCAGACCTCCACCACCAAACTGTACTCTAGGAGAAAAGCAACACTGGGCATATCGTTCTTCAGGTCGTCTAAACACTCTTTGGCGACTATCAGGTGAATACCTTGTGAAACGACACTCAACCGTGAAGAGAATGCATCGCCATTCGTCCATATCCCAATCGGCATGAGTTCGCGCAAATTCCAAGCGCTGCCTGCGATGACCTTGCGTCCAAAAAGAGGGCCAGTAGCTGATGCATGAGGTATTAAATTTTGTTCCCTTCACCTTCTTCGTATAGCATCGGATGAAACCAAGGTACCATAAACAACTACCAATCTTCTAGTCAAAGCTGTACCAGGAAGTGTCCGTTCTCGCAGAAGTCGGAGGCGAAGAAATCGGTCTTCAACTTCATTTGTTGTTCGTAATCTCCCTGGTCTAGGTCTTCTTGAGTAAGAACCAGTTTCCCAGAACCTTTGTATTGCATCAAATACAGTGCTTCGAGGGATGCCAAGCAAGTTGGCGATATATTGGATGTTTCGTCCATCATTATGTAAAACAACAGCTTGAGCGGCTTCTTCAGGACTGATTACGAAATTTCTTACAATAAAATTTCTCTTTTCTTCGGAAAACCTGAGAAACACACAAGAGATAGTAATTGAAACAAATTAAAGAACTATGTAAAACAAGTAAAACGCTGACGATTGAAAGATATCTAAAAAATAGGTAACAAAAAATTATTCTCGTGATACGTGAAAGTCTAAAAATTCGAACATTATCTTTTCATATGTTTACATGTGTGTATCCATGTTAAATCAATATGTAGAGCATTTGCGCAAATTTGCCATAAGAAAACCTAGTATTTTGCGGTTGAGTGTATTACAAATATCATTACCAGAAATACTTTATTTCACTAACAGCAAAGTTATAGAATTTATCCTTTATCATATCGTCTACGATTTCTGTTTTCCTCAGTTTCTGATAGAATACGGATTGATCACATGTGAAACTTATAAACTCATTATTTCTTTTATTGTTAACGTATTATAGTGTTTAAACGTTAAATCTACTAATTTATGAGGTTACAATAGAACATTTGTTCCTTTGGGTACTGTGGATCGATACTTTCCGTGCATCGCAAAAAGACGGATTTACGGTGAATATCAAATAGCATAACAGAAACAAGACAATCTTTCTCTTTTGTTGCTCAAATTTACTTGCAAAAAACTCAAATTATTTCTACACTAGATTTTAATTCTGTATAATCCTGGTCAATATTAATATTCCAGTTTTCCAGTTATTTTAAATATTTTTTTTTACAAAAAAAAATAATGTAGTAACACATTAGTGAAAGTAGATACAGTATGGTATATTATTGTGTGTAATTTACATATTTTAAAGTAAATTTTATATTCTCATAAACTACTATGTTTGTATGTATCAAATACATATTTTAATTAATGTGTCATGCCAGTTCCGCATATTTATACAGTGGGATTATTACATAAACTATCACTTTTAATTCTAATTCTATTTAAATTTTTTCCCACTAATTTGAATACATTTCTAACAATAGATTAGGTATTGAAAAGAAACAATAACTTAAGGTTGCTTTCCATACAACATAAAACCGTTTGTTTGAATACACATTTAATAATAATAATAATAATATGGTTTACGAAGTACATTTTAATGATGTTATGTTTATATACGAAATTATATAACAAGAAAATTGCAAACGATTTGTTTAGATGCTGAGCAAAGTTTCACCCAAACAAAATATACTTTATTACAATTATTAAAAATAAAGAAACTTTTTATCTTCAAATGTTTCAAAAATATTTTATTAGAACTCTATATGTGTTTCGACTTTTTAGGCCTTTCTCAAGAGTACAGATGATACTAGATTTTAAATCGTGTTATTTACTTACATATCACATCTGGGCAGTAAAATACAATTGTAAAGTATTAAATTGTATGGTATGAAACGATGGGAATTTCTTTAAATTACACTATTTTTTCTAAAATGTCTTGACCGGTAAAAATTATTTGATCATTTGTTACGTTCTTATTATTTTTTACTGCTGTTTCTAATTTCTAATATTTCTAATAAATTTTATTTTTTACCTTTATTTTCTGACTGAAGCAAGTCGATCTGATCCAAATCTATGAAATGATTATTTTCTATACAGTGACATGCTGATGCATGTATATTATTCAAAATAGATTATTTGTGTTCTTCGATCCGTTTGTTTACATTTCGACCAGTTTGTCCAATATATATAGCATGAACATTTTAGCTCATATACTCCAGTTTTTGCAATGTATCTGGTTTATCTTTATTATTTGATAAAATTCCTTGAATGTTATTTTTATTTACAGAAATCTTTTTTTTTAAATAGTTTAGGATGTAAAACTATTTCCGTAAATAAAAATGTTCTTACATATATATATATATATATATATATATATATATATATATATATATATATATATATATATATATATATATATATATATATATATATATATATATATATGTATTTTCACTAACCAAAAAAAACGTAGTTGACTGCTATTTGTTCAGTTTTCGTAGTGGTTGATACAAATTTTTAATCAAGCTTTTTTGATTTTAAAATCCCAGTAGAATGTAGTCCACAAATGTGATTTATTTTTGCAATATAAATGTGTTTCCAGTCCTTAAGACATGTCAATTTAAATTTTTTTAACCTCAAATTAGTAAGTACTTTAAACATTTTTTAACAAATTATTATAATATCAATTTTTGTAGAATTCCTGAGGAAGAAACAATAAAATTTCGAAAGCTTGAATTTGAAAAAGAGTCTCTTTTTTGAACCCGTTGACTGCATCCCCGAAGTTAATTTATAATTTTTGTTCTTAACTTAGACAGTCGTCTAATTTGTCTCTGTATATATATATATATATATATATATATATATATATATATATATATATATATATATATATATATATATATATATATATATATATATATATATATATATATATATATATATATATATATATATATATATATATATATATATATATATATATATATATACAGTATGTCGCGGATGGGGTTTACAATAGGTGTGATGGCTGAAATTTTTAACTTTTCGAGAAAATGTTATCCTTTATAAGAGTTTTTGCTTGCCTATAAAATAGTAGTGTCGTTGACAAAAATTATATTTTTTATACGGGGTGATCAAAAATTACAAAAACTTGAAAAGAGTAAACTGGTTCTATTTTTTATTTTGGAACAAAATGTGAAATAAAAAAAGTTGTTTCTAATTATATGGTCTGTACAAATCCAAAATTTCTTAAAACTCACACGTGTTACACGTGTAGAGTATTAATAAAATATTTTTGAAACAAACAAAAAGTTTCTTTATTTTTAATAATATACTTATATAGTCCAACTTATACCATGGCAATATTTGTTAATAAAATACAAAGAGAAATATTGTTACTTTGAAAAATCTTTAAGCATTACCTTTGTCTAAAATGTAAAGGTATAAAAACAAAAAAAAACAGCAGACAATAATTAAAATACAAACCGCAACTGTTGAATATTAGCTGGAGAATGGCTCTTTAGATACCCTAATAAGAAAATGAGGGTAAAGTCTTGGCAATTGAGGGACATTAAAAGGCCAAATAACAAAAAGAAACGGTTCAGAAATGTATTATTACTTTATTACTAATCTTTTCATACATTTACTGCATTGGTTCACTACTCTCTTTCTTGAGAGGAGATGTGCAACTTTACTGTATTTAAACCCTAACCATAATACGGAACAGGACAAAAAGGAAAATATGGACAAAATATGAGAAAACAACAGTTGATATAAAGTATAAAAATTAAGCATAGCAGAGTTATGAAATTCATTGCCTAATCATAGTATCCCTAAGGAAGATGATGAAAGGTTTTCTTCTGTCATCACTCCTGAGATAGAAAATGCTAATCAATTAAAGGAACATTTTGTTTTGAAAACGTTTTTTTTACTTTTAAATTAGTCTATCAGAGTTAATGCAAACGGAATTTTTATAATAAAAATTGTTTTCTTTTTTTACAGTTTCTGGACTTCGATAATTTACCAGACACAAATTTTTCTTGTATTGGTAAAGTTATAGGAGGATATTATGCAGATTTGGAAACGAATTGTCAGATGTTCCACGTTTGCACCATTGGTCAACTCGACGAGCCAATGGATATTCGATTTTTGTGCCTAAATGGGACAGTTTTTGACCAGGCGAGTGTTAAAGTTATTTTCTTTTATCAATAACTAGGCAGCATTTTTGAAAATTTGATATAATTGTCTCGACGATAATCTTTGCTACAATCTTCTAAAGGTGTTTTTAAATTATGAATGTTTTTTAAAAATCAAAATTTATTATTTATTTATTTATTAAGCCATTTGCGTACTAAAATTATTTTGACTGGTCGGTTATAAAAAAAATCTTCTTCTGTGTTATACAATAATAAACAATAAGAATGTTTAATGATATCTTAAAATTTAAACTTAATATGTATGAAATTATATTTAATTAAAAAAATATTTCTTAAATATGATTTGTCCTATATATCAATATGCAGATATCATTTACGTGTTTTTAAATGTCAATTTTTAATGATGCACATTAATACTAGTCAAATAGTTGCATATTCATTACTAGTAAATCTGAGTAGTATACGAAACTTTAATAGAAAAATCTATCATGACACAAGGATACCAATTATGAAAAATAAAAAAATGCTATTCGGAAAATACTTCGCACGAATCAGCTCTACTTGTAAAAATTTCGAACATTTACCAAAACCAAACTAAATTTATTACAAAATGGTTTTATTTTAATAAAAAAATTCCAAATTTTCAAAAATTTTTACTTTTTTTAGAAATCCTGAATTTGATCACATTCCTGAAAAGAATTATTGTTAGTTTTACAAACCTAAATCAAGTAATATAAATTTACTAAAAAAAATCGGTTCTTGAATGAAATATGAATGTTAAAAAAAATAATAAAAAGATGTTTTTGTCTATTTTGTTAACAAGTTTGTGTTTATTTTTTAGGAAACACGTGTCTGTGAACGGATCGACGAGGTTGACTGCTCAAAATCTGAACAATTTTATAGTTTAAATTTAGAATTATATGGAAATACTCAACCAGCTATTTTAGAAGGTAAATATGTTTCTTAAACCTTCACTCACGTGATTAAAATTATAAATGTTAAATATGTACATACATAGGTAAAAGGTATCTACATTTTTACAAGTTCTTATTTCTCTATTAGTGTAGTTATTAAGAGTTAAATAATGAATGTAACTTAATCCTTTTGATTAGTATCAGATTAAGTAGGCGGGAAGCCGAGAAAATTTTCAGTAAGCCATCAGGACCAAAATGTACTTTAACGCAAATAATTAGAATTTTGAGATTAGAAGATTTTACACCTTCTTGTAAAAAAATGTTCACTTGTAAAAAATCCCAGTATAACATTTCTTGGTGTTTATTAAATATCATAAATAACTATGATAAAAATTTATCATTTGTTTACTAAATTTAACTTATTATTAAAGAATTGTTACGATTAGATATTTTTCCATTAGGAAAATATGTTTATAATTAGAAGACCTTTCAAATAATGTATTACTAGTTGGATGTTCCTGGAGAAAATATATTAAAAATAGCGAATCCTTATCTGCTCGTTATTGGCGCATTTTTTTTAATGCTATTTATAGAACACAAATAACTACAAATAAGAAATATAGTTAGTCTTTAATACTTACATACTTATTGATTTTCCATATTTTTAACTTCATATGAATGGATAAAATATAAACGAGGCAATTGTTTCAGAAATACTACTGTTGGTAAGTTTGAAAGAAAAATTCAAAGTTAAAATAAAGGTTTTTAAATGCATTTCTTCCTTAAAATTTTTGTTATGGTTTATACAAATGTTGTTTACACCACAAAAAAATGCTCAAAATTATCAAAATTACCTTCTTGACCCATTAAAAGACTATCTTCGAACTCCTCCCATTTTATGAAAAGTGATATTTAGACTAGAATCTGGTTGGATCTTGTAAACGACGTTTTTTAAATGATTTTCAAAGGAAGAAATCCAATAGTGTCAAATCAGATAAACGAGCTGCTCTCTGAAATCAGCCTTCTCGGCTCAATTAATCTCAAAAATTTGATATCATTGGTTCAGATACCTACTGCATTGATAAATATAAAAAAATTGGTAAGCTTAAAAAACGAAATTAAAATGATATTTTTTGAACTAATTAACAACAATTTTTGTCCGCTACATTATACTTATATGATTAATAGTTAAAATTTTAATACATTTTAATATTTTTAAACATCTGTTTCATGGCCTTATCTGAAGAACGCGTATTAAAATGATCTTGTTAATTAAAAGAATTAATTAAATTCTGGTTTGTTTCGAAATCAAATGTTCTACAAAGTCGCTAATATCTCACAGTTGCCGAACAAAATTGCCTGATTACTTCATAGCGTTTATTTAATAAACAAATCTTTCGGCAAAATAGGATAATGTGGAATATAATTAAGATGATATATTATGAGCAAAGAAAAATTTCTCCTCAAAAATTTGATTGCCATTGTCTTGTAAATATTATGATATATAGCCCAAGACACCTTATTAGAAACTAGTTATAAGTTTAATTTTTTTGTTTACTTCGAGTGACAATTAATTTTAGTTTCTTTTATTTTTAGAATCTCCTGAGACTGAACAGCCCCTGATAATAAAATCAACAACGACGACCACCAGTACTACCCAAGCTTCCAGATCGAAAACATCAAGAACCCCTTTCTACACGACCGTAACTTCCCCTACGGTGACCACTCTTAGCAGCCCCCAAGTGATATCTACGCATCACTTCCCCGTACTGAACTCACCGGACATTAGGTTCAATCCAGAGGAAATTAATATTAGCCTCCACCCTGGTGCGCCCCCGGATATAAGGACGAAACCCGTTACTTTTCACCAACAAAGTTATAGTGACAATAATAAAAAAGTTGTAGTGACCACTCATAGTGAAAATAGTGATAATAAAAAAGTTACAGTGACTACACACTCTGCGGTTTTCGATGAGGACAAAGTGTTACCTAATCAAGATCAGGGCTTCATTGAAAGGCCGCAGGTGCAATTGTCTAGTACCCAAAAGCCCCAGTCAATCAGTGGTTATGGTCATAGTAATGATAATAGAAACAAGAAATTTAATCATCCGACACCTAGTGATATAAATTATGAATTCTCCTATCATCAGACGGAACCCAGTCAGGAGTACCTGACCGATATACCACAAAATTATCATTATCAATCAGACTTCAGGCCAAGTCAGGAATATTCAGGTATATTTAATAAGTAGCTTTTAATAAAATTCAGTTTTCCATCGTTGTTATTGACGTTACCAGCCTCCATAATTAAAAAAAATAATTAAATAATCTTACGCATATGGGGAATTACGATGGTACTAAAGGGCCACGGCAAATAAAAAAAAACTAGCAATTTCTACTTTAAAACTAGAATTTTCTACTTTTAAAAGTAGACTTTTCTAATTTTAAAATAGAAAATTCTACTTTAAAACTAGAATTTTCTACTTTTGAAAGTAGAAATTTCTACTATTAAAATAGAAATTTCTAGTTTTGAATTTTTGATCTTAAGGGGTGCAGCGCCCAAAGGGGTTTATGCCAATACGGTCTTACCAATGGCTTCTAAATAAAAAATGACCTATACAAAACTTTTTAAGAACATAGAAGTTTGGTCTATTTTTGTAATATTTTACTTGCGACTAAATATGACACAGGTAGTGGTCATTTAGGTACATATTTTCTCAAAAATAACCGAAAATATTCGTTTTTAAGTATATCACCAACACACATCGACAACCAATTAACAACTAACATCTATGGAATGTGTGTGACTACGGGGTACTCGTGCTGTATCTCCTACGTTCACCCTGCTACCTGCGGTAGAGAATTCAATCTCAACGTTCCAGCATTAACTCATAACTGCGTTTGTCATATTAGGAACTCTCCTGCGTAGCACATAAAACGGAATATAAAGAAGGGTTGGGAAAGGTATATTGAAAGTTTGTGACGTACTTCGTTGCTCTACCCAAGAGCAGAAGTGTCACTTTGACGCCCAACACTACGGCGGTGCACACGGTACGGAGATCTCGGGCGCCAGTTTCTGTTTAGAGTGCAGAAACACCACTTTACTCTATTGGCGGGACGATAGAGGCCGGGCAACTGCAGTGAAGATACGGCTAAGCCAGGGGTCGGGAAAAAGGGAACTTACATACTACAGTTAAGGAACAGACTCTCATTCAATATATGTACATTTATTCTACGCACTAATTATTATTTACACTTTATACACACCTTAGTAACTACAACGGTCTTAACTACAAGCGGTCTTATTCTACAAGCGGTCTTATACTACTACGGTCTTAACTACGGACAAGCGGGGCAGTAAGCGGGCGGTCAAGCGGTGCGATACGGTACGCCGGTGAATGAAGCGGTGCAACGGTAAGCAGCGATGAATTAAGCAGATGGCGGACGGATACCAGGAGGGGAAGCAAGCGCCAATACAAGCAAACTATGCCTATCTAACGCGGTTACTTATTATCGCTTGGCTGATGGATGGTTCCGGTCTTATGATATGCCAACTAGTACCTCCAAAGCGCCCTGCCAAAGAAAACGGACTCAGGCGGCCTGGAGGGCACGCGGTTGAATGCGGTTACGGTAAGGGGTGGGCGGAAGGAGTAACAAGCCTAACAGTGGCGAATTGATGATGACGACGGGATGGTCAAACTCCAAAACTACCCTGCAGAATTTTTACGTGCTCAGGTAGTCCGGGGGACCCGCGGTTACGGACGATACCTCCAAGTCACCCTGCAGAATTTTTACGTGCTCAGGTGGCCTGGCAGGCACGCGGTTACGGAAGTACCTCTAAGTCACCCTGCAGAATTTTTACGTGCTCAGGTGGCCTAGAGAACACGCGATGGCAACTGACAGTACCTCCAAGTCACCCTGCAGAATTTTTACGTGCTCAGGTGGCCTGGAGGGCACGCGGTATAACGCGGTTCAAGTTGGGGGGGGAAGGAGTGGCAAGCCGAACGGTTGCAAATCTAAGACGACGACGGTATGGTCAAAGCTATCAAGCTACCCTGCAGAATTTTTACGTGCTCAGGTAGCCCGGCGGACCCGCGATTACGGACGATACCTCCAAGTCACCCTGCAGAATTTTTACGTGCTCAGGTGGCCTGGCAGGCACGCGGTTACGGAAATCCCTCTAAATCACCCTGCCAAAAAAAAACGGACGCAGGTGGCCTAGAGGACACGCGGTATCAAATGCTAGTATCTCCAAGTCACCCTGCAGAATTTTTTACGTGCTCAGGTGGCCTGGAGAACACGCGGTGTAACGCGGTGGAACGCGGTTCTAATTCCAACCTTCGGCCGCTCTCCCGTTCTAAGGAAGGATATGAGGCGGATACGTTTAGCGCTCGCGGTTCACTAACTCTAAAAAAATAAATCCCGGAAAGTACTCACCAGCCAAGTAATACCGATTATTTACCAAACCTTTATCAAACCTTGCTACCTACTTCCGGATCCTGTGCTGGCTTCCTCTCTGGAGCGGTCGGGGTCGGCACGTCTGGACGGTACGGGCGGCAGCAACGGACTGTTCTCGGATACTCTGCAAAATCCTCAAGCTACTAAACTCTGCCCAAAAAGCAGAAGTAGGAGGAGCGCGGTAGTCATGCGCGAAATATTGCAACTACGTCACCGTTTATCGACTTAGAAAAATTCGCAATTACCTTTGGATACCTATGTACCTCTATACTCACAAGTTTACTTACTCTCCAAGTCGGCGTGGTGCTTCGGTTGGAGCTCAGACGGGAACTAATTTAATGATAAAATCCTCATGCTACTAAACACTGCTAAAACGCAGAAGTAGGATGAGATACGGTAGTCATGCGCGGGTTATTACAACTACGTCACCCGTTCATCGACGAATAATTCCGCATGAAATTTAAATACCAATATATCCTTATACTCACGAGTTTACTTACTGTGCTGGCCGGCGTGGTTCCTCGTTGAGTAGCTGGACGGAAACTAATTTAATTATTTTCAGTCTCGGCCTCCCTCATGTTAGCGCGGGCATAAGGGTACCGGGGACACAATGCGTGCGTCGCGTTTCGCTTACTGCCGGCCACTTGGCCTACGTGGAATGTTCATAAAAACATATCAATACTACCTATCTATAATTAACAATCCAACTGTTATCAATTAAAAGCGCAGCACCATAATGGGTAAAATATTTTTCAAAACCTAGCCACCTAACTTAACTTAATAAAATAAAATCACTTCGTTACAAGTTCCGGTCTTTTTTTTAATTTCTGTACGGTGCAAAATAATTGTATAAAATATTTAGATATTCTAAACTGATTTCCATCGTCTCCACTGCATTCATCAAGGTTGTGATTTCTAGTACAATTATACTAGATTCAGTACAGTTCAATAAATTTTAATACATTGACACCTCTTTCAAAAATCTAGTACATTATCATAATTTGTTCCTCTATGCAGTATGCTCATTTTATAAACATGATTCACTTGTCATTGCCTTGTCACTGTATATTTAGCCAATTTTTCGTATTCTAACCGTAAGCAAATAGTTTAGTTTAACCAATCCTGGAACGGGAAATTTATATTCAACCAATCAGCATTTATTTCTATTAAACATGTTTCAAGGCATTCGTAGCGCAAAGATATGTTTTTTGATTATGAAATTATTTTAAAAAAGGTAGACTACTCTTAAAACATTCTTTCTGCTTATCTTTTTTTATGTTCTGCGGGCCTTTGTCCCTTCTATCACATAATGGTATTCAGTGTCACCCAAATAATTAATTTAGTTAAGTGTCAAAAATGTTTTACAAGAAAACAATACATTTTCTTCCAAGTTAATTTCTCAAGAGTGGGCCACGGCTAACATGTTTTTTTTTTCATTTCATAAAGAACCTCAGCGCGGTGCACCCTGGACAGGCAGAGGTAACTCTGCCTGACTAATGTCGGCCGGGGGTACCGACGCTAACCACCTTGTACCACTTCTACTTTTGGTTCCTTACGACCTAAGAAGAAGGGCCCCTCACGATAGACCGCAAGTGGATGGGGGTCAGAGACAGGCGGGAGGGGCCTCACCGGATGGTCTCAACAACGACGACAATGGCAATGCACATGGACGTTTTAAGTGGACGATGGAACTTCGGGATGATATGCAGACCTGTCGCGAGAGTAGCGAACCTGGCCGAAGGGGATATATGGCGCGATTACATGCACTTTGGTGCGAAATGCATCCAGAGCATCGCTCCGTCTCTCAACAACACCTGAGAGATGAAGTATCCTTCTTGCGCAGGACAGGTTATGTAAGGGCACCCAGTCAGCTGGAAGAACTGCCAGCTGCAGTCCCACCGCGGCAATTACCAGCTGATGGGGAACATCTTTTAGAGTTCACCGATGTAGACTTAAGGATGAAGGTTAGCCTTAACACCAGGGCTAACCTAAAGCCACAAGACCTGGCTAGAATTGACGCGGTCATCGATGAGCAACTTCCAGAAGATGCAGACATCTGGCAAATCAACTGTGCCGTGTATAACGCTGCGAAGCAACTTGTCCCCCGTGAGAGGTCAACCAATCACGGGGTCGAGGAAGCCAAGCGGTCGGCGTGTACAAAAAATCGAGGGCAAGATACAGTCGGCCAGACTACACGCTTCTTGGATCTAGAGTGTGGTGGAATACAAGACGAGTGGTAGAGTTTTTACTCCCAGAATCCGGCGCATAGCAGCCGGATTAAGACGGAAACACCATACTCTAAATCTGACAGTGATGCTTACCATCAAGCAACATTGTCTAGATAGAATCCGAGCGCTCATGGCAATAAAGAAAACATTGAAGAGGCGGGTGAGCAAAACAATTTGTTCCGTACGAATCCTTCCCGTCTTCTTCAAGAGCCACAGCGTGTTGTAGATAATCCGCCGACTGTAGAAGTTGTCGAAACCTTCTGAAAAGGAATCTATGAAACGATAAGTCCATTCAATAGCGACACTCCAGCAATTGCACACTTCGAGGTATTGTGCCACAGACAACTTGAAGAGTTAGAAGAAGTCTGCCCGGCAATCAGTACGGAAGAAGTCGAACAAGCATTTGTTGGTACCAAAAATTTTGCTGCCCCGGTGGTGGAAGAAATTTCCTTCCACTCACCGCCATCTGGCGCGAGTTTTCAACTCATGGCTGAACGAGGGGAAGCAGATTCTGGACTGGTTCGTTGAGGGACGTATTGTGCTTATCCCCATGAAGGGGGATACAAATAAAGGAATCTCTCTGCGGCAAGTACAGACACCGCCTCCAAAAGATTTGGTCAGCCGAATTTTCGAGGAAGAACAAGGCATCTGCAACTAATATGCTTGCCGTTCCAGTTCTGCTCTACTTCTTCGGAGTGGTAAAGTGGACGGTAGATGAGCTGCGCCAATTAGACAGAGATACCCGCAAGATGATGAACATTTACAGAAGTATTTATCCTAGATCGTCAGTTCCTTGCGTGTACCTCCCACGTCAACGGAGGGGGAAAGGATTCTTGAGCCTGGAGTGTACACATGGCAGAGTAGTACTAAGTATGGCATGTAACATCCTCAAGAGCTCAGATCCCCTCTTGCGATTTGTAAACTGTAGGAGTGGGAGCAGGATTGTTCAAGGCAGCAAAAAGAGCCGCAGATGAACTCGGTCTCACATTTGACATCAGGCGAGGAAGCCGGCGAGGTGCTGATGTAGTCAGTCACTGAACTTCAGCAAAATCGTCTGAAAGCCCGAATCAGAGGTGCTGAACAGGAAAAACTGTTTCGGCAGCATTCCGATAAACCCCAGCATGGTGTATTGTATAAGAATATGGAAACGCTGGGTTTATCGACCAGGCTAACATTCACCTTTTTAAGGTCAGCCGGGCTAAAGTCAGAGACCGAAGGATTCATTATGACCTGTCAGGATAGTTTTATCAACACCTTGGTCTACCGTAGCCGCGTGTGGCGTGTAGGGTTTCCTGATATCAACTGCAGGACCTGTCGTTAGGCGTCGGAATCGCTCATGCACTTACTCCCTGCATGCCCCATATATGCGATTTCGGCCTACATCCACTGACATAATGCGGCGTTACGAGTGCTATACTACCATCTTAGGCACTCGTATGGTGTAGACCAGACACCAGTGCTGCCTTACGTTCCCAGAGATATTGAGTCCGTTATCGAGAACGAGAAATGCTGAATTTACTGGAACTACTCGTTCCCGACGGTCAGGCTAATCTAAGCCTGGCATAGTCCTCCTCGACCATCAACTCAAGGTGATGTTTGTCATCGAGTTCTCGGCATCTGCGGAGAAAAACATTACCTTGAAGGAGGAGGAGAAACGAACCAAATATCGCGATCTCCGGTATGAGTTCCAAGTGCTGTACCCAGGCTTTTTGGTCAAAATGGTCGTCCTAATAATCGGTATACTCAGGGGGATAAAGCCTACGTTGCTCTCAGAACTGAAGATCATACTGGCTTGCCAAAAATCAGCCGAGTGGCTGGCAGGCCAAATGCAGTAGGCGGTCATTCTGGGTTCTCTTCGTCTGTGGGATGTATGTGGGGAGTGGTTAATGTGCTGACGCGACTCCCGTGAGGCGTCGGAGGCCAAGGAAGGACTGTCCAGCGAGGGGAAACCGAAAAAGAAATAATAATAATAAACTGAGATTATTTTGACTTAATTGTGGTTGACTTGAGATTTTTTGCAGCCTTTTTTCATTCAAAACAGTTTGCAGATTTGTAAAATTAAAATTTATTCATATAGTTTTTTTGTGCATCTCTAAAATCAGTCATAGCTTCCTTTTTTTAAATAATTCTTATTTTTTTCTAATATATAACCGAAGTAGATCTACAGGATAATATGAAGTTTTTAATTAGATGCAGTCAACTGTTTTTTTTTGTGTTATGGTTTTTACCGATTTCTAGCCTGGTTACTATGTTATATAAATATTTTTTGTGTATTTATTTAATACTTGGCTATGATGGTTGTAGTCATTCCAACATTTGTATTTTTGCATAAACCCTCATAAATTTCACACGTGCGAAAAGCCTTGGCCCTAATTATCATTTAAGTGAAATGCACTATCGTTTCACTGCACATGTATTACCTAACATTTTCATATCATTAATTTTAAATTTTATCTGTAAATTTTTAATTTCTATTTTATTTTAGGCCATCGTCACTATCCTCACACTCAACAGTTCAAGTCGAGCACATTCCAGAACGAGTACAGTCCAACTACATCAAAGGTTAACAATAATTACCAGAATAAAGCACCCACAACATTAAGAAACTACTTTTTTGCAATCTTTGAAACCACCCCCGCCAAATCAACAGCATTATACCCAAACGAGATCTGAAAAACCTGAAAGACTACAATTACCTATTTCGCTACTACCAACTCTGCCACCACTGACATTTAGCTCTCCTGCTCCATTTTCTATACAACATCATATAGAAACAAAAAGGTATATTTTCGCTAGAATTCAGTTAAATATTCACCACTGATTTACTTTATTTACAGATATACTAAAGATCACCAAGCACCACCTAGAATCATCATCAGTGCTAGTGCTAGCGTCAGCGACGCTAGTGGAAGAAGGCTGAATTATTCTTTAGGAACCATCGGTGCTGCTGAAATTCTGGAGCAACCTCCTCAGTCTTATGATGATTATAAAGAAGACGATGTTGGCCTTGATCCCTTTTACCACGACGTTCCCAAAATCAAGCATTCCCGAAGTAAGAGGGACGCCGATGACACAAAGATTAAGTATTCGGATATTATAAAAGATGAACAAGAAGCTGCTAAGGTCCTCAAGTTCCTCTTTGACTGGTATAAGAATAATGCAAAGACTACAACTGAATCTACTACTCTCCCGGCGACTTCTTTAACTTCTCCTATCTCACCTGAACTTCTTTCTCAGATCAATGCAGAGTTAACCTCAACTTCTGAATTTAAACCGGAAAAAGAATTTAATATGGATGTGATTGTTGGCAAAGAAATAGTGAGTGAAGATAATTTTAAAAACAGTGACTTATTTAATAAAAATAGTAAATTCAGTATCATTGGGAATAAGAGCGATGCAAGTCAGGAAGAGGAAGGAAACAATTCTGATAAATATATAGAAAGTCATGAAAGTACTACGAATACTGAAAAAAACAAAAACTTGAATACCGTTGTCTACAGTTCGACAAAGAATTTTAAGAAAGAAAAAGAATTCATTGATGAACTATTTAGTCTTGAAGAAGATTATGTTAACGATAATTTTGAACCTATAGCATACAGTGAAATGTACAGTAAAGCTCAAGACGTGAAAGATAATACAAAGCACTACCTTAACAAAACTTTAGTTAAAGAAACAAAAAATAAATCCATAGTTGCAGATAAAGATGATAACATTAAACCGATTTATTATAGAACCGGAAACAATACCGCAGATGATGTTGAGAAAGAAAGCATTAATAAGAGTGAAAATAAAGATTCATTCTATGAATATAGCACAGAAAATGCTACTAATGCAGAAATAACCACCACCATTATAAATGAAACGTATCTAACAACAGAACATTTAAACAAAACTGAGAATGTAAAAGAAAGTACAGAAAAATTATTGAAAGAACAAAACCAAAATGGTGATACAGAAACAAATAATATTATTAATAAAGAACAATCAAATCTAGAAATTTTCCCACCTCCAAATGATAATATCACTGTCACAGTCGTCGAAAATATCAATACTGAAGTCACACACAACTTTGAACCTAAATCAGAGATACTGGAGACATTTACTACAGAGAAAGCAAGAACTTCTACGAGTATGTCAAGAAATAATCGTAGAAAAGGGCGAAGACGATTTCATAATGTAAACGATAATGAAAAGGAACTTGATACTAAAAATGTAGTGTTAGAAAAAATTACCGAAAAGGCACACACAGCCAAAGATGATTTTAATTACCTTAGAACACTTTATAAGGTATACACGACTACGCCAATAAACATTATTTTTGAATCTAAAGAAACGAATAATAAACGAAGCAACACAGGCGCTAAAGTACAGGAAATTAATTCGTCGGTGGAAATTGAGGATCATTTTGATACTGAAAATATTGGTACCACATCTACACAAGTACAACTCACAAATACAACGACGGAAACAAATATTTTACCTAATAATGATAAGTATACTGAAGTACAAAATATTATACCAATTGTTACCACTGAAGAAATAATTTCCAGTACCACAACAAAGCCTGTAATTTCGAGAAAAGTTGAAAGACGGAGAGGAAAAAGCAGGTATAATGGTGATACAAGTCAAAGGAGATCAGATCGCAGAAATCATCATAGTAGACCAAAGTCGACAACTTCTGCACCTAGTGAAGATGGTAAGAAACAAACTCCAAATAATATAGGTGAAATAGTCGATAAGCAAAATACTGAAAAAAATCAGTCAGTGGGAATGAATCTGGGCATTGATACAAATCATGCAAATAATATATCAGATTCTGAAACTAAAATTGATAACACCATTGAAAAGCACGGCTCAAATATTAGTCCTAGCTTTGTACCTTATTCAGAAATAACTGAAGCTACCACGGATTATACTAAGCCCACAGTAGAAAACCTCAAAATTATGAGAGGAGCGGGCAGAAACAAATTCTTAAACCAACTGACTCTAAATTATAAAAAGTTATTCGAAGGTATTACCAAGTCTTCTGAATCAAATACATACACTCCATCTGCATCTACTTTTGATAATGTTGAGGTGCGTGGTACTCCTTATTATTCATCAACAGAGTCTCTAGATGAAGTACAGGGGTATAAAATGGGAGAGGTAAGTACGACATCTGAATCTATTCTAGAAGAAGAAAATGACTCAAATTTATCACTGGCATCTTCAGATGCAGTATACGTACCCCATGTGGGGTCTGAAGAGACTACTACCACTACTGAAAATCACTCTGAAATTATAGAAACATTAGGGGCTGGTACACCTCCAAATAATCCATCGGAGTTGTACACAGAAGCAATTAAAGGAGAATATTTAACATCTAAAAGTACTGTACCATATACTGAAAATTACCCCAGTACTTTAACACAAGAAATTAGCATCACTAAAAACTATAACAATAGTAAAGCCAAAAATATACATGATACATCTACAGCTGAATGGACACTAGAGAAAGAAATTTTGCAGGAAACTGAAAATCATACCAGTATGTTAATTCAAGAAATTAGTACCACTGAAAATTCCAAATATTTTGACACTTTTAATGGAGATAAGGATCAGTTTGTAGACATTATATCAACTACTCAACTAACTACTATTCAGCCCATTGAAGAAGTAGAAGTATCTAAAACACAATATGGTCAATTTCTTGAAAACATACCTACAACTCAATCGACAACGGAAAAACTTAAACCAGATCCTCTGCAAGAAAATGACAATGATTACAACACAGTAACTCAGTTGATCAGTACAACAAGATACGATGAAAAATTGGATGACGGTTTTAAAACAGAGACTCGAGAGTTTGATGTTATACCTACAACTCAATGGACAACAGAAAGACCAAATAAGTATATTCCTCAAGAGACGGAATATTACCCCAGTTCTTTAATGCAAGAAATTGGTACCACTGAAAATAATAATATTGAAGTTGCCAAAACTGAAGATCAAATTAGAGAGTTAATACCTACAACTCAAATTATAACCGAAATACCACCAAATGTAAATCTAGAAGTTACTACGGATATACCGTTAATTATTGAGAGTAAAGTTGGAGAGGTTGAAACTGGTATCGATGAATTTACCATAACAATGAAAAAGAAAAATATAGAAAATACAAGCGAAAAAAATAGTAATAGATAGTACTACTATAGAAATCGATACTACAACTAAAAGTGTAGAAAGTTTGGAGGAATTAATCGAAGAAATTCAAAATGCAACTAAAAGTAAAGTTGCTAGTACTATTACACCAGAATCGACATCTCCGAAGATGGAATTTACAGGTACTGAGGTACCGATCACTTTGGACTTAACAACATTGGTAGATACTACACCTTACGAAGAAAAATTAACTACTACACAGAAAATTTTAATTACTGAGTCTAAAAATGTCCCAACCAGTCTAATTGTAACAACTACAGTACAACCAACTAGTGAAATTCAGAGCGTAATGAATATAGAACAACCAGTACAACCCTCAAATCAAATTCAACGCCTAACGACTACAGAACAACCAATCACAACAGAATTAACAGCAACAACAGTTACCAGTACTTCTTCCAGAAGAACACCAGTGAGAGGAAATAGAAGAGGTAGTAGGCCGTCAAGAAGAAGAATTGCTGATAATTCTAACAGAAGTACTACCAGACATAGGTTTAGCACAGAAACATTTACAAAGCGACCAGGACGTCGTAGGACAACTATCGAAGAACAAATATTAGATGAATTAACAAAAAAAATCCCACGAAGCTACAACGGAATATTTAAGAAATACTAATTCTAACAATGATTACAAAATCAAAAACGATGTTGAGGAATTCTCAACAGATGCGCCTTTGCAGAAAAGTGCCAGTCCTACACAAGCAGAGAGAGTGAGGGAATCACTGCCAACAACTCCCCCTCTCTAAAATGAAAAGTATTAGAAAATTCTATATTTTCAATTGTTTTGGAAAACAAGTAGATAAATTCTACCCCGACCCAAGAGACTGTAGATTGTTCCATTACTGTACGCAAGGTTACAGTAAAAATCAGCTGCTAGATATGAAATTTGTATGTGATTTTAATACGTACTTTGATGATGAAAAGTTAATTTGTACAAAAAGGAAACCGAGAAGATGTTTGTAAATATTTAACTGAATTTGAACTTTGTTATAAAATTTTGTACTGGTTTTGTATTTCTAAAAACGTACTAGTTTAACTTTATAAAGATATATTTTGTAATTATTGCATATACAGCTGTTATAAATACTCATAGATTAATATATTAAATTAAATAAAGTGTATGAAAACTTCTTTTTATTTTATGATTACTACATATTATCACTCTTGCCAAATTAGAGAAACGTTTTTTGCAAACAAAGTTTGTTTTTGTAATAAAGTTAAAAAATATGGCCATTGCGTATGTGTAAACTCATTAGTTCTGTCGATCCATGAAATGAACCACAATCAGTACCCAACTGTTCAGGTAGCACTAAGCTTGATTGACTATGGACTGGAAAATAGCCATTAAGGGGAAAATGATACTCAACAGTTACAAAACAATTGTTTCAGATAAATGCACCCAACGATACCGATCCATATAAAAATTTGCTGGTAGGGTAAGCCGCATTTTTAGCAAAATCCATTAATTCATGTGCATTAACATGACCATTTCCTAACCAATTAGTTAAAATTCTCACTTCTGCATAAATGCAAATGTATACATTTTGAAAAGATTAGAGGTTGAGAACGAGCTGTGAAGTGTATTAAACGACCAATAATTTTTTTTAGAAGAAATTAATTCACTTTTCCACCCTAGTTTTCTATTCTGATAGTATGCTGTAAACTTCTGTACTCTATTCATGTAACATTTTGTGTATGAACACTAAACCGTTGGTATCATTATACCAATAACAGACTATAAACACGAATTCCAGTAATTTGATGAATCATTGACAGTTTCGGTGCAAAGAGTGCCGCCCGATGGACATGTTTTATATGTACCGGGTGATCCAAATAAGCCTCCCACCCCCATTTTCTCGGTTATTTGGAAAGATGCGAAAAAAATGCTTTTTGTAGGGTTTTTAAAAAGGAATCCAGACACATTAGCAGAAAAATAACTGAACATCAAATAAAAAAGATGGAGGCCTAAGTTACTTTCTTTTAAATGGAAGTACCCAAATATTTTTCCATATTTGAATAGGACGTCTTATTCTGATTTCAAATATATATACTTTTTATATAGTATCTTCAGTAAATTTTCCGATAATCGATTTTTTTTCAATATAAAATACGTTACTTAACAGATATCAAGAAATACTATCTAGGTGGCTGTGATCGTAAAACAAAAGTGTTAGTTTGACAGTTTGACTATTGTAACTATTAACTTTTTGCCT
This sequence comes from Rhamnusium bicolor, assembly GCA_029963845.1. Taxonomy (NCBI): domain Eukaryota; kingdom Metazoa; phylum Arthropoda; class Insecta; order Coleoptera; family Cerambycidae; genus Rhamnusium; species Rhamnusium bicolor. The sequence continues at coordinate 123,769 of JANEYF010003922.1, forward strand.
AATTTACCTATATTTAATTTCTTTTGTATTATCCTCATGAAACTATGCTCAAGTTAAATCATTATATTGAAAAAAAAAAAAATAAAAAACGCTTATGCTACCCAGCCAGCTAAAAAAACTACAAATATAGAAAATAACTAAAGAACACTATTGAAGTGGTAGATAATTTATTAAAAATAATATTATCCATTAAAATATAGTGGTAAATGAAAATATTTAAATTCTTTAACGGCTACAGAAATGTAGTAAATTAACAATAATTTATTGGTAGTTAATTAATAATTAAATATCACAAAAAATTCTATATGTGCCCTCCATTGTGTTCTATACACAGAACGTATCGCTTTCTTAAGTTTCCAATTACATTTGCCATAACAGCGTTGGTATTATTCAAATTTCGCATTTCTGTTCTAATTTTGTCCTTTATTTCTTCCAAGTTGTTGCTTCTTTCTTTATAAACAATATCTTCCAAATAGCCCCAAAGAAACGTGTCTAAGGGAGTTAGGTCCGGACTACGACGTGATCAAGCAATAATTCCTCATTTTCCTATCCATTCTTGATATGTCGTGTTTAAGTAATTTGTAACATCATTATAATTATGTGGGGGTGCCCCGTCCTGCTGCCAAATAACATCAAATTGCAATTGCATTTCTTCTAATAAATTATTTACATCATTTCTTAACATATCTAAATACAATGGTCCTCTAAGGGAGCCTTCGTGAAAAATAGGCCCTATAATTTTTTTTTTATTATTCCACACCAAACATTTATGGATTTCCTTCCTTGGAATTGAATCTCTTCAGAAATATGAGGATTTTCGGAAGACCAAAAATGTCAATTTCTTCTGTTGAAGATACCAGATGTGTTGAATGATACCTCATCGGTCCAACATATTTTATTAAATATATTATTATCAATGTCATACCTGTTGATCATATTTCTACAAAATTGTTGCCGCTTTTCATTATCTTGAGGGAATAATTTTTGAACAGGCAATATACTACAATCCTTAAGTTTATGTTTTTTTAAAGTTCTCTGTATGGTTTCATAAGAAAAATTCAAATACCTCATTTCGTCTCTTATTGAATTTCTTGGATTCTCTTGAAAAGAGAGTAAAATACTGAATTCTCTATCTTCGTTGACTATTCCTCGTTTCTTTTTATTTTGAATTGCTCCTGTATGTTTTAATAAATTATCTGCCAACTTAATAGTTTTCCTGTCAGGCAATTTCCTATTCGGATATATTTGTCCATATTCTCGCTGGGTAGCACAAGCGTTTTTATTATTTTTAAAATATAAGTTTACCATATCATATTTTTCTTCTAAAGTATAATGATTATTCATATTGGTTATTTTTGGCCAACAAAGCAACGTTCAAAAGTAACAGTTGTTGGCAAACTGTTGAATTATTAAATGAGCAAAACTGTCAAAATATTAATTGTTGTTTTGTTATCACGGCCACCTAGAAAATATTTCTTGATATCTGTTAAGCAACGTATTTTCTTTTGGGAAATAATCGATTATGGGAATATTTACTGAAGATACTATATAAAAAGTATATATATTTGAAATCAGAATAAGACGCCCTATTCAAATATTTGGGTATTTCTATTTAAAAAAATATAGCTTAGGCCTCCATCTTTTTTATTTGATATTCAGTTGTTTTTCTGTTAATGTGCCTGGATTCCTTTTTAAAAACCCTACAAAAAGCATTTTTCATTTTTTTCGTATCCTTCCAAATAACGGAGAAAATAGGGGTGGGAGGCTTATTTGGATCACCCTATACGTTGATATACACTAGATATAGGCTCTAGCCGAATCCAGCCTATTTAGTTCATGACACATTCTCTTATGCTGATGGTGTCTCGTCGTATTTCATACGTATACGAATTAAACCGTATGATAACAAATTATCCAGAACATACTATAGAATATCGTATACTGTACAATATGTAAACTAGAGACGGCGATCTTGAATCGATCTTTTAGAAGATCGATCTTAATAACACATTTTTAAAAGCGCAGTTGCCAGATGATAAAGCAGTGAGTAAATATTATTAGTTTATTATAAAAATGATATGAATCGAAATTTGTTTCCCTATTTCCTAAATTGTTTTGTTGTGCAATTATGAAAATTTAGCAAATCACATTTTAGCATACACATACAAAATTTAACAAACACGTTGTTCCATGTAGAACTCCCAACCTAACTAATCAAAAATTAAAAAAAGATTTTTGAATCCCGTAATCGAAAAATTTTATACATTGCGGGTATAATTGACACCGATGCTGTGGGCATCGTGATTCCAAATGTTTCCAGACACCAGCGTTGGTTGTTTGATATTCTATTAGAATCTTAATTTATATTCCGTATATAACCTAAACAACAATAACAACGCTTAAATAAAAACAAAATTTGCAAAACGCTTTCAAAAGTGCTTCAACTTTGGTTAATCCTCAACGCATAGGTATCTAATGAAGTAGGAAGTATTAATAGTATCTCATTCAACTAGCATGTAATGATGGCTATTATTTACGAGAGTGAAGTTTACCGTAGTAAATAATAGCCATTACATGTGAGTAGAATATTATGCTTTATCCACAAGTATCAAACAATAACAGTTTTTAGTAAAATATCGCAATAAAAATTCTGACGTGTGACTTTGATGTTTCAAATCAAATAGCAATTTCGCGCTTTGACTGACAAGTCATGACATATTCAATGAAAATTTAATAAAACATTTGAGAGCTAATGAATAATTAATTCCATTATTCACTAGTGAATTAAGGATAGCATTATCCTTGAGGAAACACATACATAATGGATACATTATTTAATAGTCGTGGATAAAATATAAGCTTGAGTTTTAATTTTAATATGACTTGCATTGATGAAATAAATAAAATTATTTTTAACTTTAAATCAAATGCTTGTCCTACTGGTAATGCTAAAATACAGGTTTCCAGTCATTGGTAATCACCAATTTCACTTTATAAATTGTTGACTGAAATATAGTTCCCCGAGAAATGGAAAAAAGCATTTGTTAGCCCACTACGAGAGATTACAAATCCCCAGAACATGTCTGACTTATGTGGAATAAGTATTTTATCTGTTTTATCTAAGACTTTGGGAAAAATTGAGCATCATCAATTAAACGATTATCTGGAAAAATACAACATTATTTCTCTAATTGAGTCTGGTTTCAGAATGGGTCATAGTGTAACATCGGTTTTAATAAATGTAACTAATAATCTGTTTAGATGATAAAAAGTTACAGCGTTAGTTCTACGAGTACTTGATTTCACAAAGGCTTTCAACAAGTTACACCATCAACTTTTATGTGCCAAGTTGCAATATTTTGGTCTCTCATACACAGCTATCAACTTTTTCAAATCATACCATATCGGTTGCAGTCAAAGAGTTTAATTGAAAATAACAGTTATTAAAAACAATTTATATCGTCAGGTGTGCCTCAAGGCTCTGTGTTAGGTCCCCGTCTCTATTTTGTTTATGAAGAAAAACACGATATGTTTCGATGTACGCGGAATGTAGAAAATCAGTACACCAAATCTACCACAAAACATTAATATCATTTTGTACTTGCTTGCCGCTTATTGTGATTTTGAATATAATAATTAGTATTTACAACACCGATCTAAGATAATAGGACTATACCAGCCATTAATGCAGTTGCAAAAACTGAATTTTCTTAAATTAATGTAAAGTAATACCTACTTCCTATAATAACACTTTATAAATAATTAATGAAGAGTTATTTTGTGACTTCTTTGGGCATTCCTTAATAGTAAAAAAGGCTCAACAACTGTATCAAAAAAAATGTATTTTGATGATGTACCATTAAAAAATCCTATTGACATATTAAATTCATTTGCCAACTATTTTAGTTAATCTTACATTGACTCTTCTTTGACTACTAAGAGTAATTGTATCGAATGCGACTATCCAAACAATAACTTGACTGTAAGTATAAAGTCATTTAATGAATTAGAGGTCTTATAAGTGTTAAAACGGATGAAACCTAAAATGACGACAGGTCATTCCTATTAAGAGACTGTGCTATTATATTTACGCATCCGTTGACAGTAATATTTAATTTAATTCTAAAAAACTGCCAAATTCCTAACTTGTGGAAATATTCCAAAGAGTGTCCTTAGGAAATAAGTTAGATATAAAGAACTTTAGACCTATTTCCGTAATTTGTAACTTTTGTAAAGACTTTGAAATTCTACTTCATGACAGTATATATTATTTCATAAACATGAACGTTATCATCAACATAGATTTATGAAGGGTCGTTCAACTACAACAAATTTATTGTGTGTAACGCATATATCTGAATCCCTAGATGAACATAGTTAAACGAATGTTATATATACAGACTTTTCTAAAGCGTTTGATAGACTTGATCATGAGTTACTACTTAATAAGCTAGAAAAAATTGGTCTTGCAGATTCGCTACTAGTTTTATTTAAATATTATTTAATGAATAGGATTCAATACGTTGTTCTTAATGCGTTTAAGCCTAATGAATTTATTGTCACATCTGGGGTTCCCCAGGGTTCTATTTTAGAGCCACTATTTTTTTATATATTTATTAATGATATAGTAAAGGAAATACCTGGCCCTGTGTGTTACAAATGACTGTTTCCAACTTCAAACATGTGTTAATAAAATAGATACCTGGTGCACAGTAAATAAATTACAACTCAACGATAACAAATGTAACGTAATGTCATTTTCATTAAAAACGTCACCACTTATCTTCGACTACCATTTAGACAGTGTCGTACTTCAGAGACCAATAACTTTTCGTGACCTTGGAGTCATATTTGACAGTAAATTATCCTTTATTAATCACATCGATGCCATTGTCTCTGAAGCTTTTAAAACTCTTGGATTCTTAGTACGTTCTAGTCATGATTTTACTGATACTTTTACGTTGAAAATGCTATACCAATCATTTGTCAGATCGAAGCTCAAGTACGCGTCACTTATTTGGTGTCCTGGTTATGATGTACACAAAAATAACTTAGAAATGATTCAACGTAGGTTTCTTAAATTACGTTGGTTTAAATAAATAATAAATTAAATTTTCGAAACGCCGAAATTTTTGATTTACCCACTTCACCAACATATTGAAAAATTCACCGATATTCAGTATCTGTAACAATTTTAATAATTTGTATAGTGTCCAAGATTTTTTTAATTGCAGCCTTAATGATATAAAAATTAGAGTTTCGAATTAAATAGTGAATTTGTTTTTCTTTAATCTGTTTAACTTATTGTATCTGTGTCTAATTATATATTCAGTCAGTTAGGTGTAGTCTACTTTTGCATATATTGTTGCTTTCATTGTTTATTGCTCAATTTTAATCTATTTTCCCTTTTTTCTATGTTAGCTTTATGTTTTATATTGTATCATAATATATTTTGTATTCCTATATCCCTATTCTGTAACTGGGTATTTTACATTGTTGAACAGTGTATGTAAATAAATAAATAAATAAATAAATAAATAAATAATTAAATTAATAAATAAACAAATAAATAAATATATAAATAAAAATAATAAAAGCATTAATATTCCGTTTTTTTTTTTGAAAAATTGTATTTTCTTGTGTTGATCCCCGGTAACAAATATTGGAGTAACTTCTTGGTCATATTTAGATATAGGTGATAAAAAATGATGTTTTAAAATACATTGACAAGACTTTGCTCCTGGTAAGCTATGTTGTTTGTCTATTAAATATATAAACTCATTAAATCTAGTTAAACTAAACCTGTATCCATTGCTGTGTATCTGTGAACTCAACCGCATGAAATTTTTATTCGAAGAACGTTTCAATAAATAAAGAGAGACGCCAAAGAGACGTCCTTATAATGTCAATTTATAGGTCTCCACGATCTCACGTATTTTTGTATTATAAAATAAATTATTATAATAACATATTTACACATATTTATTTAATAGTTTTTAGTCTGCACTTACTACATGAAGTAAAAAGATGGCGTTGATATGAAGTTATCTTAGGTACATTTAAAATATATCCTCATAAGATCGTCAATTTTTGTTCATATAATGACGTTGCTAACAAATAAGTACCAAAAATTGATATCAATATGACGGCTTCATATTACCTGGGGAGTGTGTTCATCTTTTTAGATATTCAAGACCAGAATATGAAGGCAGATAAGGAATTATGTCTGGGTAGGAACTCTATAACACATTTTGTGAGAACGATCTTTCTCACTTTGTGTCATTTTGTACAGCGACGAAATCGTTCTTTCAACATTAATAACCTAAAAAGTTATGAAAAAAATATATATATTTCATAGTTTCTTCCTTTTATCTTAGGGTTTGGCTTTGAAACTTGTTTTCCAAATAAAAACTACAAAGCTGTAATGAAACATTTATAATCAAGAGTCTTATGTTTCCAAAATGTATCTTAAATTAAATTATTTAGTCGTTATACTGTAATTCCCTTCATTACAATTTTAATTATGGTCTTGTCAGTGTAAATTTTTTGAGCTTCCGACTTTGTATATTCCCGTACACAAAAGAACTTTCCAATTCTTTGATTGAATTTTAAGAACGAGTAACTCAAACATAGCTCTATATAATACAAGACAATAAAGAATGTGCACACAAAAGTTAAAGATAAGACTAAAGACTAGAACAAATCAAATGTTATCAAATATCTATCTTGTAATATAATATGTAACCACTCGTACATTGAACAAATTAGACAGCTGCTAAAGAATAGAATTAGAAACCATGAGTTGCAATTTTCCAAACAGAGACAAAAGAGTATTCTCAAAAAACTAGTCTTAGTTTGCACCATTTTGAGATAGGGCATGTGTTTTATTTCTCAATAACAAAAATTTTAGACTCCAAAATAAACTACCAAAGGAGGCTTTTTCTAGAAATGGTTCATATTACGTACTAAAAATTTGATCAAACTATATTATAATTAAATTATTGTTCATTTTCTAAATTAATTTGCAGTTTCTTATTATTATTTTAAGACATACATCCATAATATACGGTAAAATACGAGAGAAAAAAGTAAAAACGGCACAGTAGAAAAATATTTAACTGGTAATAATAACAAAAAAAGACATGTTGATATATATTTTAATCTGCAGTGCTTATTTATAGTGTCTGGTTGGGTGTCGATTGTTTAAATGCTTGTTTATATTTATGTGTAAAAATGTCTCTATATATATTTTGTATTCTTTTTGGAAATAATATCAAGTAAGGTTCTTGATTGTAGCCCTGACGATGATAATTTTTTTTATGAAAATGTAGGCAACAATATAATTTAATAAAACAGTATAAAGTCGGAAAGCACAATAATTTTTGACTCCTGTAAATTTCAATTTAAATAAATAATAGACTTTTAAAAATAAAACAGTACTTTTTATTATTATAATAAAATACAATATGTACAATCTTAAATTAAAATGGGCGGACAATTTTTCGCGTTTTAAAATACTGTTCATTTGGGGGATTTATCAATAAAAAATAAAATAAAACAGACTATAACAATAACTTAATTAATAGTAACTATCCTAATTCTTTACAGTAGACTTTTTAAATTCAGTATCAATATCGTATTCTTGTTCGCTGTTTGGATTTGAGTCATAATAAGCGTAGTCGTAACTAGCATCTTTAGTTTTTTTAGATTTCGGCGCAGCAGAAGTAGGGTTCTTAGTTTCTACAACTTGCTGCGTACTCTTGGTACTTACGGCTTGCGTTGATTTCGGAAAATCTGTTACTTTTGGCGTATTTGTTACTTTTGGTGTATTCGTCACTTTTGGAGTATTCGTCACTTTGGGAGTATTCGGACTCACTGAAAACGGTCTTGGAGACTCATATTGTGGTTTTTGTGTAGACTGCTGTTGTTTTGTTGTCTTGGCGTATTCATTCCTACTGGCGGCGATGTTTTGGCTGTGGGCTGTTTTTAGGAATTCGTCTTCTCTTTTGTCATTGTCGTAGTCGTATCTGGAATTGGATCTATCGTCATATTGAGTTTCATCAAATCGACTTGATCTAGAACAAGATTTAACAAATAGTTATTTGTTTATATAATCTTTACAACTTATATTTTCTAAATATAAATGAATTAAACAGGAATATTAAGTTGAGTACTGATCACCATATCTTTCTATGTATTGATGTTTTTATTTTTCTTTGTTACGTTTGTTTTACAAAAGTAATGAAACACCCTGTATATTTTAATACAGTCTGATTATGTATGAACTTTTCTATATAATAAATCAAAGTTTTTGACATTACCCTCAAATATGGAGGACATTTCAATTTTTTAAGAAATTCAAAATTAATAATTCAAACTATTTATATTATGAAAATTTTCCAAGTAGGCATTGGATATCATAATATGGTTCATTTTTGATGTTTGAGTGCAATATGAAGCGAATATGTTTTATTATAATTAAATTATTTGAACAAATTTTTTACTGACTTTTGGGCTCGTATGAAATATATTAATCTAAAGCATTAAAATAATTTGCAAATAAACTAAGTTGCCTTTGGAAATAAATGAGAATCACATAATATTACTTGACTATCAGTTTTCAAATAACTAATTGATTGTTGCTTATTTATGTTAATTGTTTCAATAATCACACACAAAATGAAAATGTCAACATGTTGTTAATTTACGGCGAATTCAGGAAAAAATTCCAAAGCTGCTGCAATAAACTACGGATAACGGTTTTCCAAACAGAATATATCCGCCTCAAAATTATTTCATAAGACTAGAAGCTCAATTTAGAAAAATTGACCCGGTAAATGATGAAAATAAAGGGGGTAATTATAACCGAGGAGGCTGACGTAAATGTATTAGCTCTTGTTGACGATAGAACTGTATCCGTTCGGAAAATTGGTGAAGAGTTAAATAATAGCCACGAATCCGCAAAGAAACATAATTACATAAACTTTATATATCAAATAAATCAACATTTACATGGAAACGTTTTTGAAAGAAGAGTGATATTTTTTGACTGGGCTATAAACTAACATTAGCAGAAATAATGATTTTGCCAGGCAAGTACTATTTACTAATGAATCAAGGGATTTTTCAACCGGCAAAATACCAGATACTGGGCACAACAAAATCAACACCTTTTTAGAGAAGGAAACCAGCAAGATAGATTTGGTTTTAATGTTTGATTGGGCATGTTTGGTCATGTGTTTCTGCCTTCAATAATATTTGATGACCAGTTGACTTCCGAGAGATATCTGGAATTTTTTTACTAATATTAACAGATTTTATAAATCGATTGTCAAGAGAGGCCAAAGACAGATTGTTTTTTTCAGCAGGATGGAGCCCCACCTTATAATGCCCGAATAGTCACCAACTATTTAGATGCGAATTTCGAGAATCAATAGATTGGTACAAATGAACCGGTTAGGTGGCCTCCCAGGTCACCTGACTTAACACCAATGGACTTCCATATTTGGGGTTTTCTGAAAGATAGAGTCATTGTACATTGTAAAGTCAGTCACTCGGGAAGAACTAGAAACACGAGTTAGAAGAACAATAAATGGAATAACACCACAACAGTTGAATAATTGTTCGAGGTAATTCGTTAGAAGAATTAATTTATGCAGAAATGAGGAGGGACATCATTTTGAACATTTAATATTAATTCGAGGTATTTCTTTACAATGCGACCATGTTTACTATATTGACAAGATAAAGAACGAGACACATTTCATTTTTTCCAGGGGAACCTTCTCTTTCTTTGTATTAGTTTACAGTTATTGCCTATTGAAATGCATTATACTGACACCAATTTAAAGCTTAAATTATGACGATTCCTATAGAAAAGGGAAAATTAGGGGTTACTATTTGAAAAAAATTATTAATTGTTGCCCAAAAGACAGGAAAAAATTATTTTCAAATAATTTCATTATAATAAAAAATATCCCCTTCATACTGTACCAAATTTCAAAAATGAACCATATTATGATATCCAATGCCTACATGGAAATGTTTCATTATACAAAGAGTTTCAATACTGAATTTTAAATTTCATGAAATATTGAAATAAGTCCGCCATATTTGAGGGTAATGTCGTCCGCCATATTTGAGGGTAATGTCAAAAAGTTTGATTTATTATATAGAAAATTTTATGCATAAACAGAAAATGTTAAAATGTATAGGGTGTGCCATTTAAAAATTCAAAATTGATGACGCTTTCGGTGAAACCCGATGTGATATTGATAATACATGTTCATCAAAATAAGCCCATTTACTTCTCATATGTGTTTTAAATTTGAAAATTTTATTCCAATTTTTAAAAAAATGACGGGTTGATACATGATCTCGTTGACACTCGGTATACCGCTCCCAGTCGTCTTGTACTCACGTCAGTTCAGTATATTAAGCCAGTCATTCATCTGGCAAAAGTTACCAATAGTTCGCACTGCTAGTAATCGTAGTTGTTCGCAGCTTTGTTTACAAGAGGAATGAACGTTTCTAGGGGATTCCCACATATATCTAAAGTTTCCAGCAATCATCGGTGATTGCGGACGTTTCATGTTTGTGTTTTGGATCGTAAGTTTTTTGAGGGCGAGGAAAAGTCCTTCCAAATATAATTCGAGACTGCAATTGTTTGAGAAAAAAATATTTCGAACCTGTCAATCTTTGTTTCTTAGCGATTTCACTTCAGTACTGATAATATAAAATATTCGCTTCGCCTTGTAATTTTCTCATGTCATTGCAATAACTTAAGGTGTTACCCTTGCAACTCTAATAATAATATAGTTTGGTTTTAAATTAATTGTTTCAAATCTTCTGGATGAGGTTGCGTAAATTGTGATCATGTCTTTTTCTATTAAGTGCTTAACATACCTACTAATAGGTTGTAGTGGATTAGCAAACTCGCTTAATTTTTTTTTTAATAACCATGACTAGGTAAAATCACACGTGCATGCAAGAAATTTTCTAGAATTTAAAATACATCACCTCCAATAAGTGTCTCACATGCAATAACCATCTACATATTTTTGTATTAGAAATCTACATATATGATGTGATCATATTAATTCCACAGCCTTATTTAATGAAATGTTTTGTGACTGATGAAAACTACATTACATTACGTAATTTGAATGATTCTTACCTAACGAATTTAATTGCCAGTAAGTTTTTTGAGGGTTCGGAATACTTGAACTGAGACCTGTACATAAGGCATATCATTCAATATTTTGCAAAGGCTGTTATACAAATCTGAGCTATTTTAAATTTTGCTAAGAAAGGAAAAACTACATAGGATGGCGGCATCAATAATGTCCCACTGAAGATCTTAAGTATGTTTCTTTTTTCAATGTTAAATATAGATATTTGCCAATATGCCAAAGCTCATTCGTTTTTGTTTATTTCTTTTGTAGGATTTTAGTTGAAAATTAATTATAAGTAAATGGCTCAAATTTGTCAAAACCAGTTCATCATCAAAAAATAGTTCATTCAAAAAGAGTTAACCTCATGGTACTGTATAAAAATTTGTTTAACAAATAATTCTTGTTATAAATGTGGCAATTTAAAATTACAATAATCTAAATGCCAAAGCAAGCAACAGTAGATTGGCACTCTTACTTGTTTCTGGGGTCAAAATCCCAAGAGGAGGGATAAACATATAGACTCCTGATTGGAAATTTTAAAGCTATGTCTTTACCCTTACTTTTGTTAATAAGTTTGTGTTTAAAGAACACATAATAAATCTACATTAAAAATTTAAAACAATTCCTAAATCGACCATTTTAATATTTTGCTGAAAAAATTTTTACAATGACTTTACTCCTAAAGTGGGTCGAATACTTTGATGTGAAGTCTTCACATCAAAGTTTTATTGTAGATTCATTTTTTACTGTGCAAATTTCAAAAAGGTGTAACTTTGTAAACAAACAATATTTTTTTATGAAATTTGTTATATTTTCCACCTGATTCTGAAAAAAAAATGTTTCGAAAATATTTCACAAATTGTTTAAAAAATAACCTTATAGGCTCATAATTTTTCCAACTTTTTTTTCGCAAATTTTAATCGCAATTTTTTTCTGCAAGACTTCTTCATTGAGTCTGGATAGTTACGCATTACAGTATCTCTTAGGTTCCATGCTCCAATACTAAGATATGACATAGCCTAAATTTCACCAGCTGCCACTGTGTGAAGATTACACTGATATAGTTTTCCACAAAACGCCAAAACTATATATTGCACTCGATGCGCATTTCCACAACCAAGTTGGTATCATCTGGAGATGATTAAAACTGTTTAATTTTTAATCAGCATATGGTGTTGGTGTTTTGTGAAAAACTACGTTAATTTTAATGACTTTACTCTTTCAGATATTATACTTTACTTGTACAATTTTGAAACATCATTTAAAATGGTTGATGTACAATATATGCATTAATAACCATAATCACGATGTTTACAGTAAATTTTTTCATAAATTTGAGTTTTAATCTTCTGTATTATATTCTATAATTCTCATGTGTTTTTCCCATTTACCAGCTGAGAGTTTCTTTCTTCTTGGTCGACAAATTCATCAGATCTGACATCATCAATCTTTTTTCTCAAAAAATTGTATTTATACATCACCGACTTTGCTGGATGTTGTACACGAATTGGATAAGCTTTCATGATTCCTACTCAGGAAATAATTAGTCGTTCTATCAAAATTGACAGTATGAAGGTCTAGAGAATTAATAGTTCCTTATGGTCTTTACAAGTTTCCCAATTGCATTCAAAGCTTTCTTGATTTTTCAACAAATTCGTCGTGGTTCTCTTTCATAAAGCAAATAGCTTAAATGGCTGTCGTTTTTTTTATACGTTACCAACAGGCATTTTGAAATAATTTCCAAAAAACCAGATATTACACAAGTTTTTGATATTACTAAGAACTTACGAAATTCTAGAGTAGCTTTCTGATTCTAATCCCTGAATTATTGTTTAATAGTCAAATTCTATACGATTAAGTTACACGATAATATTTTGATATATTTATTACACTTTAAAATCATTTATGTCAATAATCAAAGGATATGGCACTCGAGCAAGAGGAAGGAATCCTGGGTTTCAGTAAATTTTTCTAAAATTTTGTGTACAATATATTATGACCCAGGATGACACATTTATTTCTAATTTAACAAATAGTGCCAAACATACTAAAAATAAAATAATTAAACACAAATCATTTAAAAAAAGATATATATCATTTTAGGACTTAGCAAGTACACATTTGATACTTAACATAAAAACAAAAAAAAATAAATACCTGTTTTGTTATAAGTTTTTCATTCTGAAAATGCTAAGATAGAGTATTTAAAAAATCATAATACTATCCAAAGATACTTAAATAATTAAATACAAATCAGTTAATTACAACATGATTTTGTTCTCTATTGACGGCATCTAAAACAACTCTCAAAAGTATATTTTATGGATATTTCACATTTTCTTTAGTTTAGCATATCCCAAGTACCACAACAAACTAGCTACATGAGCACATACTCCTAATATCCTTGCTCCCATTTTGCATCTGCAATATGTTCCTGATATAGGATCCACATTTTGATCAAGATTTTCAAGGTAGGAAATAAAAATGAAATGTCTCACCGACTGAGTAAAACGAGAAAATATTTTTACTCTTATAAGTCCTGGTTCAAATAACTGAGTTTGAAGAATAAATTCGTTGTTTGGGTTGCGATTTCTGGTGTCTTGAACATATCTTGGAGATAATCGAACTTGTTAGGATCCCAAAGTTTTCAGCCTTAGGTAATCATAATTTATTCTAGGAAATCCTTCCAAGTCATATTCGTGAATGTTAATCCAGGGGCCATGACCTCTTGCACGCAGCATTTGATGTTGTTGAACTCTTGTTTGAAGAAAAATGATGTTATCTCCACTTCTAATTTCTAGCATACGTTGTGCAAGCTCTTCATTTGCATCTTGCATGTGAATAGGCTCGTGAAATCTGTTTAATATAGCACACGCAATTTTCAAAAAATCTGACAAGTGTACACAGTGTTGAATTGATATCATATCCCTAAAAAGTTTAAAAACTGATTTTAAATGTCCATTTCTTGATTTCACTATTCACCAACGTGTTTTTGTAATAACTCTCGAACGATTCGCTTCCTCTGTTGTAAACTGCTTTTGATTACGTAACAGGTGAGGTAGAATTTAGTAGTTTGAATTCAGTTCCTCAAGAAACCGAACAGCATCCCTATAGCCACGATCTACAACAAATATATTTTCTTCAACCCATTCTCTTAATTTGTGTTGATCTTGGGTCATGTCATGTAAAAGAATTGCTGCGTCATTATTGTAAACATCCGAGAAGTATGAACTATGTACATCTAAAATATATCCATCCGGAGCGACTACTAGGCCTGCTTTTAACAAATTATACTTTTTACGGTAAGAGTAAGACTGTCATGGAATTCGAAAATGGGAGCTTTTTGGAACTTTTAAATATGTACAGTCAGGATATAAAATTGCTTTTGGATATTCTGGTTCAGGATTGTAGAGAATATTTGAAAATCTGGTGACATGGCTATTTATGAATTGTTCTTTATTTTGAACTTCAGGACAATCAAATCCTAAGTTTCCAGTTACGAATGTGACCATAATAAGGCTCTGTCTTACAATGGTAATAGCTATAGTTACATTTTGTCGGGACGAGTAATTCAATAGTGTTTTTAAACAGGTATCTGATAATCCCTATCTCATTTTCATCAAATAACTTATTAAATATTTCTTTGTAACATTCCTTAAATGACCGCCATATTGTACAGGATTGCAAAATTGAAATAATTCATGAAATTGGTTTTTATTTAAAGATGTAATGGACTTAAAGTCATCGTCAGCAAAATTGACCTCATCTTCGTATTTTGAAGATGATACTTTCTGAGCATATTGCTAGTTTTTCTAAACCATTCACCTGTTTCTAGTCCCGTCATGATTATTCGTAGCGGTACAGATATGAGATTGTTCATAAACTCAAGTTGTATTAATCCATTTTCGGTTAAATGTTGATTATGGCATCGTTTTTCCAAGGGTAAATAGATTCCAGTTTTTAAGGAAAAGTCTATTCTTGCATCAATGCTTACTCGAAATCGACACATTTTCTGACAAGCAAAACAATTCATTGTGCTATACTGTACTAAAACGTCCATAGGGATTGCCAACGGATCATCATCCATTTCAATTACTCTGTTTATTATTCTTTTACAGTTTAAATAAATTCTGGACTGTTCGTTTAACATATATTTCATTAAAACGAAACCAATTTCTATGTAATTTTGCAACATTTTTCTTCCGCTCTTCATTAATATCATTTTCGTCATACATTTTGCAATTTGAGTTTTCCCGCCCACAAGTATAACATTCTACCATTTTAAAAAATAATAATTTTACAGTTTTCGTATGAAATAATTGTTGAAAGTTAATGAATTATTTAAGTGACAACCATAATAATAAAATAACATCAGGCATACTTCACAAAATTAAAAAGTTTTAAAAAAGTTGATTGAGGAAGCCGTTACTATGTGGTAGTTCGATATCACAAGGAAACGAGTAATATATTAACAAGTATTACAACCTTTTAAGTCTAACCTCCGTATCCACCTTCGATATGCGCATACGTTAAGCGGGAGCTACGCGCTCGCTCGGCGCGGTGCAAGGCATCCTCCTCTTTCGAAAAAAAAATTTGTATATTATTAGCCGCCGCGCCGTTACGATGCGTCGGATCGAATTCGGTCATTAGACTTTTCTGCGCCGTTCGCGACGTAGAATGTCACTCCGTAAGCGACTTTGCCGAAAAAGCGATTTTCGGAATTAGCCCCCCTCCCCGACCCCCCAACCACCCTCGATTTCTTCCGAAAACCCCTCCCCGAATAATGCCCGCCCACGGGAGCGCGTTCCTTAATCTGCCGACCAAGTATTTTTTTTTGCCGATCGAAAACTTTCGGCGCGTCGACGGCCGCCACGCCGTTACGATGCGTCGGAACGAATCCGGTCATAAGACTTTTTTGCGTCGTTCGCGACGTAGAACGACGCGCCGTGCGCGATTTTGCCGAAAAAGCGTTTTCCAAAATTAGCACCCCCTCCCCGACCCCCCTCGATTTTTTTCCGAAACCCCTCCCCGAATAATGCCCGCCCACGGGAGCGCGTTCCTTAATCTGCCGACTAAGTATTTTTTTTCGGACGATCGAAAATTTTCGGCGCGTCGGCGGCCGCGACGCCGTTACGGTGCGTCGGATCGAATCTGGTCATAAGACTTTTTCGCGTCGTTCGCGACGTAGAACGACGCGCCGCGCGCGAATTTGCCGAAAAGGCGTTTTCCAAAATTCATATCCAAAGAGAAAAATAATATTTTTAAACTTTGCAAAAGAAGGAATCTTCGGACCTGTTTTCTGGTACACCCTGTAGGCTCACAAAAATTTCCCGCATATACAAGTGTCATCCTGGGTCATAATATATTGTACAAAAAAATTTCAGAAAAATCTACTGAAACCCAGGATCCCTCTTGCTCGGATGCCATGTCCTTTGTGCTTATTTCATGTTCTTGAATTTGGTACATATGAACTATTCTCTAGATAATTGTTTATATTTACACTCACCTACTGACTGGTGTTGTAGAGCTGATTTTAGGAACTGTTGGTGTGTACTGCGTATATGCTGTGGTCTTGGGAGTACTGTTTTTGGTTGGGCTGTTGTACTGCTGGTTAGAAGTTGTTGAACTGTACTGTTGGTTAAAAGTTGTTGGATTATACTGAGCCGTAGATTTCTGCGTGTTGTATTGTTGAGTACTTTGTGATTGTTTATTGTTGTACTTCTCAGTTTCTTGGACAATTTGAGTAAAGCCTGCGTTGGTTCTAGGTGCAAAAGTAGTTGGCAAGTTGCTTGTTGGTTGATTTGACACACTAAATGGTTTGGGCTTTGGCGGGAATGTTGTTGGGTAGTTTTCAGTTTGTTTTACAGGAGTCGTTGGTTTCTTGTCATAATACTGGGGGTTGTTACTGGGATAATTTTCAGTCTTAGCGAATGGAGTTGTCTTTTGGGGCCTGCTCTCAGTTTGTTTTACTTTTTGTACATCGTACTGTGAGTTGTAATTTTGAGATGCAGTCGTTGGGTAATTTTCGGTTTTTGTTTGTTTTACTTTTGGTATATCATATTGATCGTCATGTGGGGTTGTCTGTTTCTGTCTTTGATGTGAGTAGTTTTCAGATTCTCTATTTGGAGTTTGTGTAGTGTAATGCTGTCCGTTATTATTGTTGTTTTGTGTCGATTGTCTATTTGGTGGTGTATTGTATTGCTGGGTTTGTCTAAATGGAGCTGGTGTATTGACAGTGTAATTTGGTGTAGGTGAGTTGGTATTAGATTGCCTGAAATTGTCTGCATCATTATACTGCTGCTGCTGTTGACGTTGTCTTTGTCCATTTCTGCTCCTATGGTTATTAACTGCAGTCGTATATTGCTCATTGCTGATCGTAGTAGACGTAGGTCTGGTAGTTGTCGGGATGTAGCTGCTTCCAGCAAAGTTGTTCACGGCAACTGGGGTCCTGGAAGCCGGTCGCCTTGTTTGAACCTCGTCATTTTTCTGATTATTGTAATCGTTACTATTTCTGTTGTCATCATTCTCGCGGTTATAGTCATTGTACTGATTCCTGTTTTGCACAGGTCTGCGTTGTTTGGTACGTGATACCTTCCTCTTCTGTTCAAAATCCCTATCTTGATTTACGTTGACATTAGCGTTATCATCGTAGTCTTCATCTCGTTCTTTGCCATTGTTTTTGTTATTGAAGAAGTTTGAACTACTGGAGCCCTTGAAGATATCACGGTCGTTGTTGTTATTATTGTTGTTTGATCTCTGTTGGTTGTTTTTGTAGTAATTGTTCTTTTTTTCTTGTATCTGGTTTACACTGTTGCTTTGATGTTCGCGGTTTAATCTGACGTCGCCGGTTTCAGCTCGTTGTAAGGCAAATGTTTCTTCATCTTCGCCATATTTCACTGCCTTTGATTCGAAACCTGAAACAAGTGAGAAACACATCACAACATAATAAAGAAATAAGTTAAAATTACGTTGTACATATAAGTGAAATAACGTGCGTAATTTTTTTTATACATGGGGTAGTTTTGAAAATTGTGCTTACGAAAGATGTAGTAAAAGAATATCTTCAACTCACTAAACTTTGCATGAAAAAAAATTGCTTTCGATTCAACGAACATTTCGTCGACCAACATGAGGGAACAGCAATGGGGAACCCTTTGTCACCATTCATTGTTAGTCTCTTCATGAACAGATTCGAGACAGAAGCAAAAGAAGAATTCAAGTATTTCCCAAAGGTTTGGCTTAGGTATGTGTATTTAAAGATGTAGTAAAAGAATATCTTCAACTCACTAAACTTTGCATGCAACAAAATTGCTTTCGATTCAACGAAAATTTCTTCGAACAACATGAGGGAACAGCAATGGGGAACTCTTTGTCACCATTCATTGCCAGTCTCTTCATGAACAGATTCGAGACAGAAGCAAAAGAAGAATTCAAGTATTTCCCAAAGGTTTGGCTTAGGTATGTGGAAGATTTTTTTGCAGTGTTTGATACAAAAATCGCTGATATTGACAACTTTATTTCTAAATTAAACAGTCGTTTCGCGTCAGTTAAATTCACATATGAAATTGAAAACTCTGGACAACTACCACTTTTAGATGTATTAATAATTATAAATAGTGATAATAAGTTAGATTTTGACATATACAGAAAAGATCTAAGATATATCCCTCAGAACTCTCACCACTGTGCTCAACACAATGGCGAGTTTTAATTTTCTAGTCCATCGTCTATTAAACTTCTTCCTCAATAAGGAGAGGTTTGAAAAAGAAAAGACATTGATTAAGGATATAGCTGCGAGTAATGGATATTATGTAAATTTAATTGATAAAATAATTAGGAAACGAAAATTTAAAGTCACTTCGAAATTCCTCGACCTTTCAAAATGAAAGAGAAAATCCAAAATTTGTATCGATTCCATTTGATCCTCGATTCACCCGTGGTATTGGTAAAATATTTAAAGATTTAGGTATGACAGTGGTTCATTCATCGGGAAATATACTACAACATTTAGGTAATCCAAAAGACAAAATTCAAACAAACGAAAAGTCTGGGATTTACGAAATTAGCTGTAAGGACTGTAATCAAAAGTATGTTGGACAAACTAGACGATCAATTCAAACTAGAATCAAAGAGCATATGGCCCATCTCAAATATGGTAGAACAGATAAGTCTAGTGTTGCCCAACATGCGTCTGAGAAAAACCATAAGGTAGATATTAGCAATTAGCAAGATTAATTAGGAATGTAACAAATACTAGACAGCTGGATGCATTTGAAAGCTTGAAAATCACAAAGTGTAAAAATAGTATGAATAGTGAAATGGGCCAATTCCAGGTGGCCCGCTTTAATGAACCGTGACAATAGTTTAGATATAAATACGGTACATTGTTAGCATAAGGTTAGTTTAAATCATCTGCAGATGATGCCAACTTGGTTGGCGAAACGCGCGTCGGGTGTAGTATATAGTGTTTTAATGTTTCGTGGAAGACTACGTCAGTGTTAGAAGTGTACATAAAATGTATTTAGATTTTGC
The DNA here is from genome assembly GCA_029963845.1 of Rhamnusium bicolor. Taxonomy (NCBI): domain Eukaryota; kingdom Metazoa; phylum Arthropoda; class Insecta; order Coleoptera; family Cerambycidae; genus Rhamnusium; species Rhamnusium bicolor. The sequence goes on from JANEYF010003922.1 coordinate 143,475, forward strand.
TAAGAAACAGTAAAATATAAAAAAAAATTATAGCAGTTATCACTCGCAGCGGATTTTCGCGTATGATAGTGTAATGTCGTACACTTAGCGTGAACTGCTACTGCATGTTTTTACGTCACTAATGCACGACACTAAATAGAAAATGTCGAATAAATAAAAAATATTTTTATATTCGTCGTACACAACAGATCTCTAGCTTAAAATTTCTCGAACTGAACAAAATTGCTAAATTATATAAACAAAATTATCCCCTCCGACAAAACACGGGGTCAACATGGTAGGTGATTAATACGACGGCTAGTAGCTCAACGGCTGTGCTTTGCTTATGGACCAAAACGATAATCGTCCTTAACTACGTATATAAATATAATTCTTGGCAGTTGATGACTGTTCATCGCCTGTATTTATATTTATTTGTAAGTAGGCTATAAAAAATTACAATTTATTTTATTATAACTATATCGCGCATTCTTTGGAATCTAGTATTAGAATTTAAATCTGTCTCTGGAATGTCATCAAAATTTCCTATGTGTATTTATTAAATTGTGTATAATCTTCACAGTTTCAGAGAAATTGAGTATGTGAATCGATTGAGGCAGGGGAATCGATTTTGAGTTAATCAAATAACTACAATATACGTTGACATTGTTACAGTATTATTAGTTTACTTATAAAATAAATATCCTTGTAGTTTTTATTTTTTAAGTGTTTCCTACCCGAAATTTATTTAAATTGCAATATTTCGTTCTGGTTTTTAATAAATTAAAAATATCGCAAGATTGGTTGCCAGTTAATTGTGCATACAATATGATTCCTTTAGTTGCAAACAAAATAATGATTAATAATTAGAAATTATTTATATTCTACTCTCTCTATAGTTTACAGGAAATTAATTTTATTACCATACGGTATTACTAGATCCCACGTTATTAAATTCTTCTATTCTGCTTTCTGTTCACATAATATTACTGTTTAAGTACAGCCATATTTATGTTATATAATTATTTTGTATAAAGCCATGATATTTTGCAATAGTTGGTGTCGGTTTATCGTTTTTCGTAGTTGCTATTTACTTTAAAAGAAAGCATCCTTTATTTTACTGATCAAGTCACTATGCCAACTGATTTTAATAAATGCATTCTGATGTTGTCAGTTACAAAAATTTGTTGATTTAGGACAATAAAATGTATTTAAAAGAAAACAGTTTATTTTAACACGTATTGGCTCACCACGAATCAATAAAAGAAAAATAAATTTAATTGAATGTGATGATGATGGATCGAAATCAACTTTTTCATAGTTCTAATTACTAATGAAGAACTAAATATTTTTTCAAAATGTCGAGTTGCATATTTAGTTTTTTCGATGGAAGTTCTCCAGGGCATTTATGATATTGATGAAATATTTTGGGAATCTATCAAAGAATGTGATAGCAATGCCGTTAGAACATCAGAAGTAGATAATAGAAAAAGTAAAATATGAATATCTTTGAAACAGGATTACCAAAAAAGTTTTTGCAGGCTTCTCTTGAATCTAAAAATGTTTTAAATCTATTTTTTTTAAATAATTAGATTTTAATTAAGTTACGTATTTATTATTTAAATAAATGTTAAAAAGATGTATCGATATCTGTTCGGTCGTCCAAAATATGTAATTAAGTATGTTTGGGCGTCGGAACACGTAACGGTGTTTGCTTTCGGATAGCAGGCAGAATTTCTGTTAGTTGTAAATAAGAAAGCCCAACGTATACATAACAGAGTTTATTTCATTAAAGCAACATTTATCCAAAACATGAATTTAAATAAACATAAAATCAGATTATCTAACAATTAAACCAAGTCAAGTACAAAGTTAATAAATCTTTTTTACATATTTACATCGGTGCAATTAATTTACGGGGAGGAGTGTAATTTCGGTGATAAAACGGTACGATGGTAGTCTTCAGAACCAAGTGTTGAAGTTACCATCCAGCAATCGATGCAACGGTAAGTTCGGTAATTATTTAACGGCGACGGGCCCACCTCAACGTGCTGAAGACTTACGGCAATAAATAATCACGGGACTGATGAGGGTGGTGCAGGATGATAAAATGGCTACCAACACCAGGAAGTCTAGCTCAGGGCGCTAAAAACCTCAAGATGCTATCAGACATTCAGCCTGGCGGCGTCGTCGTCGGATTCTGAATTCTAAACAAATGGAGTCATGCTCAACGCGCTAAAGACTCCTAAATTACCCAGCTCAACGCGCTGAAGATAATTGTCAGTAGAAAACTGAATTAATTCTCTTTGCTATGGCGATTCTATTTATACCAAAATTATGGACTTGGTGACGTCTCATATTTCATGGCAGCAGGAAGCGCGTGGCAACACATGCCAAACGGCAATTGCAGAAAATTCTAGAAATGAACATCTACATGATGATTCATCACATGGCGACAGGAAGTGTGAGGTAGCACAAGACTAACGGCAATTTCCGAAACTATAGTATTGAACATATATATGATTCATTACAAAGAGATTCGGCAAAATTACTGATAGGGCTGTTACCGACAGCTGCTCTGGAGGTTCTGCTAGGCTTGCCAACGCTTCCTTCGTGGATAAAGAAGGAGGCTATGGCGGCCTATCTGAGACTGCGGGATTCTGGGAGCTGACAGTGTTCAGGTAAAGCTCAAGGTCACACAACAATTGCTGGACTGGCGAAGAGGGAAATCCCCATCTATGTCCTAAAGGTGAGAGAAACAAAAGATCAGCTAAGGTTGGAAAAGAAATGTACTCTCACTTTTCCCAGTAGGGAGGAATGGAGTGAAGGAAGAATTGACTCCCCCCGGACTCGCTGGTATGCTACACAGACGGATCTAGGGTGGCTACTAGACCCTGGGGCAGGAATATATCTGGAAGGCAAATAAGTACAACGGAGTTTTGCTCTAAGTTCGTACATCACGGTCTTCCAGGCAGGGGTTAACGCCATCTTAGCGGTGTTAGGTAAGGCTGAGGTTAGGAACGGGGCAGAACAGATGACATACATCTACTCCGATAGCCAGGCTGCTCTAAAAGCGGTGTGCTCCTCCAGGACGAGATCAGTTCCCCCTTCAGGAACGTAGGGACATGCTAGAAGAGCTTGCCAGTCATAAACAAGTGAGACTGGTGTGGGTACTGAAACATACCGGAGTTCCAGACAATGAGAAGGCAGATGAATTGGCTAGACTTAGAGCCAAGGAAACCTGCCTCGGGCCTGAGCCTATGTTAGGCATTATAAGAAAGCAGGTCACAACGGCTCTTAACGAGTGGGTCCACGAGACACTGAGGAAGTATTAGAGAACCAAGAGGATCTGCAGGCAAATTCGAGATTTTATGACGGGGCCGAACAAATCGAGATCGGCCTGGTTACTGGGTCGGAAGACTCTGAATCTTTTAATAGGAATTCTGACAGGCTACTGCAGACTTAGAAGGCATCTATCATTGATAGGTACTGAGGAAGAATCTACATGTCCAGGATGCGGGAGTGGTAAAGAAACATCTTACCATTTCCTGGGACAGTGTGAAGCGTTTGGACGCCTGAGACATAGTATCTCCGTTCTAAGGGAGGAGATGAACTTCCTCGCAATGAGTGACATCCTGACCTCCATTAGAAGGTCAAAAAGATTCGACGAGGGACCAAAAAAAGCCCATGGCCGAGGGGACAACTGGGGGTTGGTAAAAAGTGCCCTTCTGCGGCCTACTTGCCAGGCGTCAGTCTCCCCCAACATTACCATTACCATTACAGATCGTTCCAAAAAATCTCAAGTATAAAATGTCTGATATGGTCAGCACGTAACATTCTCAAACGATTGGTACACTTGTGACAATTCTATTTTGTACAGATACTACTAGACAAACATATAATGTCCACATCCCACATATAGCTGCAAAACACATTGTAGGTAGAATTTTGCAATATACAAGAAAATTTATAAATAAATCAGTCTCCTTAGTTTTTCATTTTGAAAATGTTTAATAGTTAAAAATCATAAGATGCGGTTCATTCCATCCTCTTGAAAAAAGAGAGAGTGGATGAAAATAATTTCATAAAACGGCTTTCTTAAGGAAAAACTGTTCACAAAATATCACTTCTCTGGTAATCTTCCTGCTGATGTCTCAGTTGATCAATCAGCGGTTAATACTGAGTGATGATTTCATTTCTACTTCACACATAAGACAAACAAGACAATTTTTTACTTTTATTGCATGCAGGTGCTTCTAAAAGATCATTGGCCTGTTATTGGGCCTATTATCCATCATTCTCTATTGAGCCCCAGCAACTACTTTATGATAGAGTGAGTTGAAGAAACCTTTACGTGGTGTATTGGATATCCCATGCCGGAGGCTCGAGGCCAATCCATTAAATTATGTCATGGTTAAGTTTTGTGGCAATGGCATACTTTTCGAAGTAATTTTATTCAACTGCCAGACAATTGCCATTTAAATGTGAACATTTAATTTGAATTCATGTACACCACCAATTCGATTTTGAGTTCTTGATCCATCTAATCACCATTTCACAACTCGGTACTCAGTAAATATTTGTATTATGCTTACAATCAATTCGATTAGGAAATACAAATGTATATCGAGTTTTAAACAGGTAGGCACCGGCCATTTTGCGATTGACTAACAACATGCTCCATTACTGCTAGAGGTGGAACCTATCCCTGAATCTGTTGCACTCCATATTCATTTCTTTAGCTGTCTATTATTTGAATACCTGGCCTTTACTTCCATATTCAAAGTGTAATAGTTTAAGGCTAAGAATAGCTTAAACCACACTGGAGTAGTTCTCATTGTTCCTATTATCTCTTTATGGGTTAACCTTTCAAACTGATATAACTAGGTCCTAATTGTGAGAAATATTAAAATACTGGTTCTTCTTTCTCAACAGTGAAATTTTTTAAAATCAAACAACCACAACTTCGTAAACATTTAGAATGGACAAATCTTCTATGATTTTTTCACTTAAAATGACTACTATTCTCATCACCCAATGTATTGCCATTACGTTTTAAAACACGATGTACAGTATGTCACTTATTTGTATCAAGTAAAATTTACTATTTACTTCTCTCTTCGGACAATGTTACCAATGTTACGTCACTCATGGTCAATGTCGAAATAACACATTCGGATCAACTGTACTTATATGTTCAAAATTCGTAAAACATATTTTAATCTTAAAAACATCATAAATATGAAAGATATATTTCAACGAAACTTTTAATTCCAGAAAAAAATTCATAAATTATGCCAATTTCAAAATATTGTTTTTGAAAACCTTTTCAATTACAGTTTATTCCGAGAAATAGAGAAACTTAGTAACTCAAAAAAAGTAAGTGAAAATGTTAAAAAAAATTCACTTTATGATATTCTTTGTGTTTATGTTTTAAATCAGATTTAATCAGCATCAAATTTAATGTATGATCCACAACACTATTGATTATTATTAAATATACAATTTTATGTTGACTAATCGCTGATACACAGGTCTTTCCTTTCAATGGCCATACATTAAATAAAACACCACAAGTAGTACAACTCCCTGTATTCATAAAGGTACCTCGAAGTATCTTATGTTGGAGTGGGCTACATATTTAAAGACAACGGACACACACTTAATATCCCAGTGTGCTAGCATTAATTCCTGTCTACAGAAAAAACCTCAGTTCCTCGCCCTGAGATCGAACTCGGGATTACGGGATGAGAGGCAAGTGCCTTTACCGCTCGTTAGAAGAAATCGCATTTTAATAAAATAAATTCATATATTGAGAACAACGTCGAAATTCAAATTATAAAAAAAGATGTTAAAACGTCTAAAAAAATGTATAGGTGGGTATTTTACAGAAATATCGTTCAAAATACATGTGAAAGACGTATTATCGAAATTTGCGAAAAAAATTAGTGCCATTTTTTAAAACCTTTTAACTCTAAGCAGGACTCAATTTAGAAACATTGATGAAACCAAAAAAAATTAACTCAACAATTCTTGTACCGTTGCAATAAAATACCAAAACAGCGTTTCTCTGCAATAAATCTATTAATGCAATGTTAATATATTATATGATTTATTTTTAATTAACAGAAAGACGTTTCAACAGTTATGCTAATTTATCATCTCCTATATCTGAAGACAACGTCGACCTTTAGTGTCTTGCATACTTTCACTTTTTCATAGTAGCGTTATTTCCATAGAGCTCATCATCATATCTCGCTAGAGATTGAACATTACACGACAAAATTAATTCCCATACGTCTCATCTGCTGCAATAACTGCAAATATATTACGTTATCAGTCAGTGGCGTGTATACTATGGGTACATATATTTTCCAAAATTTTAGGTGAACAATATATATGACCGAGCCCATTAAATTTGGGATAAATAATGGTTTTTTTACATAATATGAAACAATATCTATAATATGAAAAAAAGAGGATGAAGTTTTAGTTGCATATTAAATATATTTACTATAGAAAATCATTTCAATTGATCGTTTTGTTTGATTGTCTTCATTTGTCAACTGTCTCAAAACTGTCAGGAAGTTTAGTCATTGTACAATAGATCTTATATCACATCACTAAACCCGCGATTCACGTCAGGATACACTTCGTGTTGTTAAATTTATAACCATCATAGAGACTGTAATTTGAGAACAATTTTTTTTATAATTTTACATCCTTTCCCCTCAAAGTGAGGAAGTTATGTATTCGTGAAAAAATTTTTGAAAATTTTTATTTCTAGACGAATCTCGACGAACTATGATAATACACAAAATTTCAGACAGAAAAAAATTTCTGTCTGTGTGTCTATCTGTCTGGTTCACGATAGCAGTACAGTTTTTGAGATAAAGCTTTCAAATCTGGTACACATATTATAAAGGTCAAGGAAGAGATTGAGCTCATTGATGAGCAAAATCGGTCCCAATTTCTGAAACGTCAAAAAATGTGACTTTTTTGAAACGTTAAAATGTGACTCTTCTTAAACGTCAAAAAATCTGACTTTTTTGAAACGTCAAAAATTACTTTTATTATAAACTCCACCATACGTCGAGTTTTTCTACGGTGAGGAAGTTCTGATCCCCAAGTAATTGGCGCGGTTTTAAGATATCAAATAAAGTAATTGAATATCTATTAATAAATCCTGCAAGCAAGTTTTTGACCATTGAGAAAAACTGTTTATTGGACAGGTAAGCAGATGTATTTGTTCCTGCATAACAGAATACAATCCATTTCAAAGATACTTAATCATATGTTTGAAAATAAAAGACTAATTTTGCAAAAGATATTATTCAAAAGGATATAGTAACTTGTACTATAATTCAAAATCAACTGTACAAATACTGAAAATTGGAATTTCAAAATCGTTCACAGTCGATTGTCCTGCAAAGCAAAATGTATATCAGAAAAATGTCCTACATGCATTTAATATTGAATACACAATTCTCTATCCCCCGTAATCTTTGGGAGAAGTACTAAGGGTCTTAAATTTAATATTGAATACACAATTCTCTATCCCCCGTAATCTTTGGGAGAAGTACTAAGGGTCAGTTGTATATAGGTGGATCAACTTTGAACCAAATTGTTAAATTTAAATAATTTTACACTACTATTATTAGTATTACCGAGTCTAGAGCCTATGGTTAAATAAAGAGAAGTGTAAACTTTTATTACCATCCTTGAATGTAGTTGTATGAACTTAATAACAAATAACTTGTGTTTGTCTAGAAAAAGTATTTATACTTTTGTTTACATCATGTCTCGTTATTTTGTTACGCTATTGGCATGTCTTTGAAATGTGTACCAAACAACATGCCATTTAGGTTAATAATGTCAATATTCATGTCTTAAGTTGGCGAATTGCAAAACGCATCTGCTAAACATGGTATCCTTCATCGCATCATTAAAATATGTTACCATATCGATTATTGTGGTTTTATGTTGCTTATTCTTGCACATATTTTTTACAGTGCGAGTTGTTTATGAATGGTTGCATTTAAATTGGTTTTTTTCATATCGAGATATATTTGTTTGTATAACTTCTCTGTAGACAACTAATTTGCTTTTATGTAACTCAGGAAATGGTAGTAAGTTGTATGGTTTCATTTCGGTATTAATTTCACGTTTTTACAGAAATCATTTTGAATTGTTACACAACACCTTTTTTATTTTTATTTGGTTATTCACTTTTTTATTCTATTTACTGGCATTATTCAATGGTCATGTTCAAGAACAGCAAGCTCTTTCAGAGCAAGAGTGATTGCTGTTAGATGCTCCTTACAGTAATCACTCCTTACAGCTGTATTTCAGTTTTTTTATCTTAAATTATGTACGTACAGTGATTTGAACATAAGCTGAAGATGGAATTTGAAAATGACAGCTTTAGCTTTAATTAGTGCGTCCGACTTCGATATCTCGAGTTCTATGTTAGCTAGATACTTGATTTAAAAATATTAGTGAACTAGACAAAAAAGTCAATAACCGGAAATTGTTTTCGAATATACAGGGTGAGCCGAGACGATTCTACAGGGTCAAGTAACATTTTTTTTAAATGAAATGCTATGTATATCAGAACATTTTTTTGAAACCTCTTTGTGACCTCCTTTCGGTCTTGTATTATTATTGACTTTCTCCCAACCACTTGGATGTAATGATTTTTTTTGTTGAAATTATACCATTTTTATTAAAAATATCACTACAATCACAACTATCGATTTTAAGAAAAAATATGTTACTACCAGTTTTGAGACATCTGTGTGATGACACTCAGCCATCCTCACTTCCTAATAGTATACCTGAACTCAATTTTTTCAAATGGAACACCCTGTATATTTTTGGACGATGTGATGTAGGACTAAAAAACGAACATTATTTGTACATATTATCCTATGGCTATTTATAACCATTTTCAAATTATTGAACAATAACAGCAAAATTCAGCAATAAAAATTAAAAATGTGGGTTTTTTCAAATAATTCAAGAGAAAATATAATAAGCGTGTTACATGATGTCTATAAAAACATCACACCAACAACAATCCAGAATTTGAAGGAGAGGATAATAAATGCTTTTAGAAGTATCACTCAGAGACGCATAGAAATGTGTGTCAATCAAAATAGGCAACATGTGGAACACTTTTTATAATATCTTTTCTTAAATTACAAAAAAATATTTTTAATTTTTATTGCTGAATTTTGCGGTTATTGTTCAATAAATATAAAATGGCTACAAATAGCCATATGGATGTATGTACACAAATATTTTCCTTTTTCAATTCTACATCACATTGTCAAAAATATACAGGGTGTTCCATTTGAAAAAATTTAGAAAATTCAGTGCAAATAGTTGTAAATTTAAATATTATTTTTGGCCACCCTGTATACTTTTAGGAATTGAAAATGGCTGAATGTCATCACACAGATGTAACTGGTACTAACATATTTTTTCTTAAAATCGATAATTGTGACTGTAACGATTTTTTTAATATACACTTTAATGGCATAATTTCAACAAAAAAAAATACATCCAAGTAGTTGGGAGAGAATCAATAATAATACAGGAGTGGAAGGGGTAAAAAAAGAGGTTTTTAAAAATGTTCTAATATACATGGCATTGCATTTAAAAAAATGTTACTTGACCCTGTAGAATCGTCTTGGCTCACATTATATATTCGAAAATAGTTTCCGGTTATAGACTTTTTTTCTCTACTTTATTTATGTTTTTAGAGTAAGTTTCTAGCTATCATAGAACTCGACATATCGAAGTCGGACGCACTATGGCCCCACTCTGTATAATTTAGAGACAGAAATAGGAGTTGGTGTAACTGTTTTATAAAAAATTAGTTGCATTGTTACGTAATTGATGTGCATTAAAGGACTACTTTCAAAATACTGACACCCCTTAGAGAATTTTGAGTTTTAACAGTTGAAAAATAATATGTTTTTACTAAATTGTATCCAGGACGGACATTGAGAATATTCAAAATATCATTTTATCAGTGAAGCTACTACTTGTCATACGACTATGATATCTAGAGCATCATGATCATTTCTTGAAATAATTGTAAGATGCGGTCCACAGAATCGCTCGCAGAAGGAATGTGCTACTTTAAATTTTTCCAGTGCTAAATCTACACATATAATAAACATGTAATAGAAAGAAGCTCAAATTAAAATAAGGACCCTCTTAAAAAGAATTTTATCAAAAAGAGTCAATTATAATGATCTAGTTGCCACTATTGTCAAAGTTTCAGGTTGTTTCCGGTTTGAATCGTAAGCTTGAATATTCATGCATCTTTATCCGCTAACTCCAACAAGTATCTATTAAACTGTATGTACTGAATATTGAATTGTTTCTTAACAATCAATATTGATGGGAAGATACTTAATAACAAAAAAAATATATTAATTTGACATATTTGCTACCATAATCGCAAAGCATATTTATTTAAAAATTAAGAAAAAACTAATACTTAAGACATCTGCAATTTAAATTTATTAGTTTTTATTTAATAGTTGAAATTTTTTTATTAAATCTGATAACATGATCATACCTGATCCAAGACGATAGAGATCGAAGTTGTCGCTGGAGTAATACAGAGTTGTTGCATCACAGTCAACGTCTTCCCAGTCAGCACAGATTTGATGATCTTGGTCAAAAGCTGTACCATTGGGACACAAAAACCTGAAGTCTTGAACCTGCAAAGAAAAAAGAATACAGTTTTTGAATAGATTATGCAATAACTTGGCTCTTACAAAAATAAAAAAAAGAATCATTAGTTGCCTTCGCATTTCTCTAAGGGCCGGTTGTATCGACGTGGTTCAACCAAAGTTCAAATGAACTACATTTAAAATCCAAAGTTACGATTGTTGTAATAATCGTAATCTTGGATTTTAAACGAAGTTCAGTTAAACACTAGCTAAACCACGTCGTAACAACTGACCCTTACAGAAATAAATATGACGTCGCTTGTCAGACAAAAGTATTTAAAATTGTTAATTTCTTTTTTTATGTGTTAAACTTGACACACATTATCACCCTTAATGTTGGGAACATATAGAATCTTTTAACTATTAATTTATACTTATTAAAAATTATGCATACTAATCAAATTTTAATCGGCTCCCAATTTATATATTCGAATGAAGAGTAACGTGTCATTTCTAAAAATAGAGCAAAATTATTTTGAAAAAATGTTGAGAATACATTATTAAATCTATATATAAAATCATAATCAACTTTCAAAAACTTTGATCTCTCTTTTCTTCTGTTTTATTATTTATGATTTTCTAAATTTAGTTTTATTTATGGATTAGTTACTGAATAAAATTAATAAACTTATCTAGAGGTGGGGGGATTACAGGGGTTAGAAGGGTTAGAAACTCCCTTCGTTAATTTTTATCCTGACACGAGTGGGGGTAAAGTAAATAAAACGTCGGCATTAGAATAAAGGTATTTTAAGCGCTGACCCATTTCGAAACGTTGAATCATATTATATTTAAATTTATTTTCGATATAATTACGACTTTTTTCTATTCATATAAAATTACTAACGCACTAAATTTGCACAAAGTTGACTTTCTTAATTTTTAATAAATATTTTCAAAGTGTTCTTGTAGTTAATAATATTCTCATACAAAAAATTATAAGATTGTACATCGACTACAACACTGTATATATTTTGTTATATAACATCACATAAAACAATTTTCTAGTCATTGTTTGCTAAGCAACGGTAAATTCTATTACAACTTATATTCGCAATACCATCGTAAGCTGCTGAATAACTTACATCCTATGTTGGCAGCGTTCGTTAGTCACCTTGACCAATAAAATTCTTAATTGAGATAAGCACTGAAACATTGTCATAACTTTCATATCTCTTGCAATAAAAGATTACAATTTACAATGCATTGTCTTCAAGGTAATGGAGTATAATAAATTATTATTAATTTATGACACTGTTTTTTGGATAAAATACTAACTTATTTTTTTGCGAGGGTAAGAATTTGAGAAATTTAAGAAACTTTTCATTCGTAAAGTCAGTTGTAACAATTAAATTAAAATATATATGACAATTTAGTTTATATAATGACCATCGACATATGGTTCGAACAGAAAGAAAAAAAATTTGTCCTTTAAAAAATATTTATACATGTATTTGTAAAAACAAATAAATTCCATGCATATTAAACTATGATTAACATACAGTGCTGGAAACTTGGGATTACTCAATTAAAACTATAATGAGCTTTGAACAGCAAAAAGTTCTATCGATTTTACCGATTTGAGCAATTTTTCAAAATTTGTATTGTAAACCATTGCACTGCAATTTTCACTTTCTTAAAAAATATGTACAGTGTAAAACATAACGTGTTTTTTTAGTCAAACTTGATAGGTGATCTGGAATGACTGGTAATCTATTAAACCTTTATTATAATGTAATTAGAAAGTCCAATCATTACTCTAAACGACATTTTTTGAAAATCTACGATTTCTGCTTTAGTTTTAAAATTATGATAATTTTTCTGACACCATGCATTTTTGCATATTTTTTTAAGAAATAGTCAAAAATAATCGGTTTTTGAGCTTTTTTGAATTAATAGGCCGTTCATTAACAGCCTCGTGTATAATACACCCATCTATGCTGGCTGTTGTTTTCCTTGTGGGGTCTCCTCCATAGGTATATTGCTCTCATCCTGCGTTTTGATTCCTTCGTTATGCCCTCGAAACAACATTTTGACTTATCAATAGCCTTTGAGCTACAATTCTTAGCGATAAGCTGGATTTTAGCATACCAATTATTCTATAAATTATAGACTCATTAACTTTAACCGTTTTAAATGGTAATTATTGCCTCTTAGTTATTGTACAATTAATTGTTATATGCCAGATAACATAACAATTCATTTTTGTTTTAAAGCCTCCTATACCAAGTTAAAATACCACATATTAAAAAAAACAGTAAATACGCAGAGTTTTAGAAAAATAATCATAATTTTAAAACTAAATCAGATAGCATAGATTTTCAAAAAACGGTTTTTAGGATAAACTTTGTTTTTTGCACTATTACAAAATCGATTACCTGCCATCCCAAATCATCTATCAACTTGAACAAAAAAAAAACACTTTGTTGTTATATATCACCCTGTATAATTTTTTTAAGGAAGTAGATGACAAGGAGTCTTCCTAAAAATTGCTTTACAATCAAAATTTTGAAAAAAAATGTTCAAACTTTCAGAAATTATTACGGTTCAAAACTCACTAAAATTTTAAGTGAGTCGTTTCAAGTCTTCAGTAGTGTATAATATATATTTTTTTACAGATACAGTTTTCACTTTTACTTTGTAAAGGTGGAAATATATTCTTGTGTCAGCAAAAATAACAAAATGAAACAATGGTGTATTAATTATTTTAACAATTAGAGTGTTGCTCTTTTATATTATGCTGATTGTTAGGGTATTTGTTATCCGCATTCCAAATCGCCGATGTAACCATCTGTTACGTAAATGTAAGTCATAAAGGGGGCAAAATTGCAGGACGCCTGTACCTATAAACTAAAATCTGTTTGGCAGTTTTAAAGTTATTGATGACTTTGTGTAGAATATACACAATATAATTAAAATTATCAATCAAAAATTGTCTATAAAAATATAACTGCGCATTCCTTTCACTTATTTTGTATCTCTAGACTATTTCGTTGTTATGTCTATTCATTAACAGTCAAGTAGGTAGAATAGATTTTTTATAAGGAACAAAATGTGATTAATATTTGTTAGAACTACCTTAAACATCTTTCGTAAATTATTAAATTTTATAGTAACTTCTGTACTAATTCACTACTTCTTCCTAGGAATAACATCATTAAACTTTTAAAGGCAAATAATGTGGAGGTCAATATCTTCTAAAAATTAATGCGTGGGAGTCGTGCAGTTTAATAATGAAGCATGAATCGCCTAGTTAGAAACGTCATTTTCTTTTCCGGGATGGATCAATCACAAATTTAACTTGAGGATCGCAACAGAACTCATCCGTTTATTTATTTATTTTTATAAACCACTCGAGAACTTTCATTTTCAACATCTATCACGGATGCTCTGTATATCTACAATGATTAACAAATAATGAAATAAACAATGTTTTCATGGTTAGAAGCACAGCATATTCATTGTTCATTCATGCAATGACTAAAAAAAATTAAAAATTAATTTTCATATTGGCAGCAAAGATATTATTTCCAACTATACAGAAACTTGTATAACTGGCAAAAAATCAAGACGAGTATTACTATTTAAAAAACTACTTACAACTGCAATCGGACGTTGCGAATTTTGAATACATTTTGACATTGATATATCACAATTTACTTAGTAAATTCTAAAATACCTCATTTAGGACGTGATTTAACAATTGTTGTTAAATATGTCATATCCTAAATGAGATATAGGTGACACAAACTGCGTGTGTTTTTTTACTTGACAAGTCCTACATTTCAGGGTCTGATTAAGAGATGGTTAAGGAATCATTAATATGAATGAATTTAGGACAATTTTTGGGTTTGTTATCCTTATACACACTACTTTACTATCAATAAATAGATTGTAATAAAATAGTTTTTCTTAAATAAGGATCTAACATTTAAAAAATGTTCGTAAGTTGAATGAATTAGTCTAAGCGTAATTTCTATAAAATAAAACAATACTAAAAGCTACAACCATTAGAAACTGTACTATGGGCTGCTTTGAAATGTTTTTTTTTACTAAAATATAAGTGTTTATTTAAATTATTTCATTTTTGTTAGTTCTAACTTCATATTTATTAATTTGTCTTTATACAGGGTGTTTTAATGATGGCACGACAAACTTGGGGCTAATCCCTCTCGTCAAAAAAGGCAAAGACTAACATGCTTCCTAAGCACTCTACGATGCTTTGAAATTATAACATTAAAATTGTTTTCGTAGTAGCTACGTATACGAAAATTTTCATAAAAAAATTTGGCATCGGAAGTAGTGTAGCGACCAAGGAAAAGTTCAGTTGGAAAGATAGAAAAGTTGGAAAAATTTGTCAGTATCGTGGAAAATTTAGAATCGGACATAATTTTAGGAATTTTTCACTAATTTTCGCAAATTTGTACTTGGCGCTGTGTACTTATGTAATTCGTCGTTCTTTAAAAACACTTGCGTTGTGCACATAGTAAATATCATTACTGTCACGATACATACAGTAAACAACGATATACCGAGGCGCATGTATGCTCTATCTTTCTCGCATAATATTATGTCACTGTGAGGCAAAGCCGCGTGTTCGCAACGTATATTAAAACCAATAAGAAAAATCCAATCATAGAATGATTAAATATAATTTTTATTCAACAGAATTTTTATTTTGGGATGGTTTAAAAAATCCATAACATACAAATTTAATTACAAATTTATCGCTTATAATTAATAAATTTTGACAATTTATTTTCGATCTTCCTCTGGAAGTTTCCTAAACTAATTCTTTGATTAAGATGCCTTAATCTAATCTAAGTGCGCGTTTGGCTCATACAAAGAATCACTTCGTATGGTATGTTATTGTTAACCAACTTAGCGACGCTACTATTAAATTTAATATCTTTAAATTGTACAACCAAATACTTACCATTTTTAGATTTATTTTATGATTCACATCTTAACATTCCTACAAAACTCAACTTTTCCACGTTTTTACAATTTTTCTTTTTAGAAAAGATAGCTGAATTCTTCAACAATTCCAACTTTTCCGGAAAACTTGCAACACTAGTCGGCGCCGCTCTCCGATAGAGAGTGAGAGAATCTTACATAAAAAGTTATTTGCGACTGATTGGATTTTTGTTTTGTTAATTTAGATGCACCATTTTTAACAAAAAAAATTTCCCCCTTCACTTTTATTCGTACATCATACCAATTATTACATTCTAAAATCTCATAAAGCTATACCTCGCAACCTTCTCATGTTATTTGTTTTTCTATGCCGTTCTGTACCCTACTGCGCAAGGCATTGTCATCACCTTTCCGGTATTTTGTGATCCCTCGTGAAATACGCCGGCTATCTGATCGACAATTTCCATAAGACTGATCTACGGTCATCCGCGAGGGATATCAGGAATTTGTTCTAAAAAAGTTCCCTTTTTTTGGATGCAGTGTAAAATCCGTCAGTACTGGTTTAGAAGGGAACTTTTACTGGAAACAGGATATAATTGCGATTTTTGTTAAGGCCTCACTTAGACATTTTGTTTCACATAAATGGCATGTTTTTTTTTCTTTATTTTCTAGACTGGTTTGTAATAAACGATTACTTAAAATACCACAATCTAATTATTGTTTTGAGGAATGTTGTATTATGAGTACATAGCAAATGAGAAGTGAGTTTGCATCGTTCTGCGAGCCTGGGTGCGAGGTTTCTACTGTTCTGCACGTCGGAAGCGCGATTTGTTATAATTTTGCAAGCGTAAGACTGAAGAGCCTACATACCTATGTAAGCACCGGGTAAAGTTCCAAGTCCAGGTAAAAAGGAACGAGGAAGTGTGTTTGAGGAGTATCTACCTTTATGTGCCGCTGGTAGCTGGTAACTGTATATATTGTTTTAATTTTTTTTAAGAGAATATCACCCCACTTTGTTTAGTTTAACTTTGATAACGATAACTTTAGCTGTGAATTGTCCAGGCTAAGTAGTGTCTCGACGTGCTACATCCCCACGCCCAGTAGTACATCCCCACGCCCAGTAGTTTTGTGTAGGGGTACGAGGATAGAAAGGGTAGCACAATCATGAGTAAAAATTAAGAAATCATCGGAATACCGTGAGCACCGTTAGCAGCGAATTTCATTTATGAGTGATTTGAGTTCTCTTTGTAAACGTAATCTTTAAGTACATTTATTAAGGAAAATATATTTTGGAGAGTACTCAAGGAACATCAACTATATCCGTACCATATCCAAAAGGTACAGTATTTATAATTTCAGGACTTTACATGTTGAGTTGAATATTGTACCTGGTTTGTGAATCAATATGATGCCATGCCTTGTTTTTGCTCTAGTGTGATATTTTCGGATGAACTTTTTTTTCACTAGTGATGGTCTGTTCATTATATACAATAGCCATACCTGGGATTATGAGAATCGTTATGCTCATGTGATACATTGTCACCAGATGTGTTTTTTCGTCAATATCTGGTCTAGAATTATTGATGATTATCTAATCGGACTCCACATATTTCCACAGCGCACTATGGGCCGATGGTGGAAGCG
>JANEYF010003924.1:0-127073 GCA_029963845.1 Rhamnusium bicolor
AAACAAGTTATAATCTTGCGTGTAAGAGCGTGATATTTAGGTAGAGTTATTAAATATTAAAATATTCTATACTAACACTAAAAGTTACATTATGTACTAGATCTCATCTGTGAAATACCCAATGTGAACCATAAGGATCTGTCTTGATAAACTTATGACGTAACTCATTAATTAACTCACAGATAGTGTTGACCCCTTCCTTTTGTTTGAACAATTTTGTGAGTAAACTTATTTCATGTTTTCATGATTTTGTTGTTATTAATCGAAAAAGAGTACATTTAGGCTTAAAACAGAAAACTAAGAGTACTTAATATTTTCAGCTCCAAAAGAGTGCATGTATTCTTTAAAGAGTACTGATGTAACCCTATCTTATATCCTTTTTTTTCAGGTGTATGGTACAAAACAGTTAATTTTATTCCCACCTCAAGATTCCCCATATTTATATCCACATGATGAAAAGCTATTAGCTAACACAGCTCAGGTAAATCCAGTGAAACCGGATTTAATAAAATATCCAGAATTTCCAAAAATCCACTATGTACAAGTGTCTATTGGAACCTGGAGAAATGTTGTTTATTCCCTTAAAATGGTGGCACCATGTTACTGCATTAGATAAGAGTTTTTCCGTTAGTTTCTGGTGGCAATAAAGATATGTTTTCCGACTATTTGTTAAAAATATGTTTTCCGACTATTTGTTAAAAATATGTTAAAATATACAGTAGGTTATGTAATTTCTAGAACTGGAAATTGAATACATGATTTTGTAATTTTTTAGATAGGTATCAGAAAAACCAAACAAGATTCTACCGAATTAAATTTTTATTAATAGCAGACATGTTTTTTTTTCTAATCTATTCTGGTTCTTTATTTTTTATTTAGGTTTATATATTACTAAAATATACCTCATAACATTTGATAATTTAATTAGATATCATTAATTAATTGATGAATGTTGTAGTTGCCACAATAGCAATCTTTTTATTTTGTAGCCATGGGTGTCTGCATTTGTTTTTTTTACAATGTGCCTGTACTCAATTTAATATGTTCCTCAAAAAATAAGATACTGGTTATATACAAAATACAGTAGTTCAGGTCACCATAAATACATTATCCATATGAATGCGCTTGAAGGGTGTATTAGATTATAAAATCGAGGCTTGTATTTTCAAACTTAAGTGGATTATCTGCCTCTCACATCTACATGAATGAATAGTTGTGTACAATATATCAATATGTATGACGCTCATGGCAGTAAATATACTGAAAATATTCCAACTTCTTTTTTATTTAATGTTCAATTGGTTTTCATTTGGATACGGATTAAAAAAAAAAATTCTAGCTTGGCAGCGCAGAGAAGAAATGCCACTAGTATGGGACAGACGCATTAAACCACTTTACAGTGAAAAGGCAGTGTTTAGATCACTGCGCATCCAAACCCAAGTGCCAAGCTAGAATCTTATATAGTATGTATTATTTTGCATGTACAAGGTGTACTAAAAGTCACGCTTATCTTGTGTCAAATATTTATTAAACAGTGTTGCCTTTTTTTCTAGTTTTAAATTGCTTGTAGTTTCTTAAGGGACAAAGAATTTTTTTAAAAAACATATCCTCAAGGTGGTGCGCGACTTTTGGAACACCCTGTAGATTACTTACGAAATAAATGGATTGTGAAGTAATCAACAGAAACACGAATTAACCCAATGACAGTAATACACAGGAACACCATGAACATAGTTTTTGAAGTAGGGTTTTTAGGTGCTGCTCTTGAAAAATATAAAGTATCCGTTAATTTTACATAAAAAAGGTAATATTTTTTAAAGTCGCTAAAATGCATATTTTTCAAGTTATTTAAGATTAAAGGTGGCACGTCATACTCGATAAGCAACAAGCAATGGCTGGATTTTTTTGATTTTCCATTAATTTGGTTTTACAGTACATTAACTAACAAACATTAATAATAAACTAGTGTTAGCAGTCACAGTCACCATGACTGGTCATTTACCAGTCAGGTCACAATTAAGTGGACTGGTCAAATAGCAACGTGTCCAAAGTGCTCACGGACACGGTCAACTTGTCCAAAATTTTAAATATCCTGACATTTCCCTTGAAATTGTAATCATGACACTTGACAATTGATGTATTATAAATGTCAGTCACCTGTTTTTGACCAAAGAAATTGAAATAAGAGACCAGTAGACTTTAATTTTCTTTTTGTTTTAAAAATGCCAAAAGTTGGCAGAAACCCTCATTTTGGGATCTTTGAAAAAACAAATTGGTGAAAAAAACATGCACAATGCCAGTTCTGTGGAATGAAGTATCAATGCCATGCTATCAATGGCGGCTGGTGAAGATTATGTCATATCTTAGTATTGGAACATGAAACCCAAGTGATACTTTAAAGCATAAAAAATCTACATTTTTTATAAAATTTGAAATCTATTGATATATTTTCCTCCCGATTCTGAAAAAAAATTTTTCAAATATTTCACAAATTGTTTAAAAAATAATCCAGTGAGGCACAAAATTTTTTCAACATTTTCGCAAATTTCATACGAATTTTTTTTTATTTTTTTATTTAGTTTTGATAGTTATGCCTTAAAGTATCACTTGGGTCCCATGCTCCAATTCCAAGATATTACATATATTTCACTAGCCGCCACTGCATGCTAACTTACCTGATAAAACACAAGTGTTATGTTGAAAAATTCCTAACAAAATCAACGCGCAACGAGAACATCAGTGATGAAGTATTTAGGTGTGCTCAGTTTAGACGATGGGTATGAAAAAATAAAATGCTAGAAATACCTAATTTGCATAGTTTCCTTCATTTATACAAGTATTACACACCATTTTGATGAGAAAATTATGACACATCCAATGGCACAGATTCTTTTCATTTTTAAGAATGACCGGTTTTGTAACCGATCATGACCAGTCACAGAAACATCGTGACTGGTCAACTACCCATCACTATAATAAACATGTAATCTAATAGCTGCTACCTGATTAATTACATTAGATGCTGAAGATGTTCCTCATTTTTACAAATATAATTATAACCACATTAAATTTAAACATTCAGTATCTCGAAAACACCCTGTATACAAATGAAAATGAATTTACATTTTTAATGAACATTTTATTTGTAATTTATATTATATTAATATTGGCAGTATATATAAGAAAAATTATTAATAATACAATTGAATTTTTATTATTTGTATCTTGGCTGCAGTTTATTTAAATAGGCAACAACCTTACTGAACAAGAGTAGCTATTAGAATTATTAAAAATAATAATTAGACCCTCAACAAAGCTATATTTATGATCTCACCCTGATACAGCATTACCCATTATATTTTATATAGTGTAGGCAAAACAATTTTAAAAACCAAACATTATTGACCCTGAGACTATATACTTTTATAAACAATTATCAATAACAAAGTATTTCAATTTGTGTAGGAAGCAAAAAGGTTTCTATTAGGGATGTGCAGATAGTATCAATTCGTTACTTTTTATTCGATACTTGCAAAGATTCGAAAGTATCAGATACTCATTTTGAAAAGTATTCGTTACTCAGGTATCAGTATCAGAAGTTCCACACAACGATTAGGTACCGAATGTGTAATTGTAATTTAGTATCGAATCAACTATGAATCTGGTACCAAATACCAATATTAAGTGTGTATGATGTACGACTGTGACGGACTGCTCCTTAACCTCTCATTCACTTAGTCGGAACTCGGAACCGTGGCCGAAACCAACTAAACGCCATAGGTTAGTTTGTTGAATGTTTGGTTGCTAGATTACAGGCGCTAGCTATATGCTGTGGGGTTGATGGTCAAATGCATTGCATTTCTTTTTACATATTCCATAAAAATTAGATGTTGTTCTGTTCAATACGTAACACGGGGGGGAGGGTTCTTTGAATTTAATATAATAAAACAAACTAAACATGAAACTTTCTTCTTTCATTAAACGCACCTAAATATATACACTAACAGCATATTTCATATAAATAAATCTAGAGTTATTTTATAATCAAATAAATAATGCATAAATTTAAAAGTAATAGTCTTGTTGCGCTAGCATACCCTGCTCGTTGAATTTTACGAAGTTCTATGGAGAGTTAAAGAATTATTTCTGTACTGTAACTTATAACAGCTTTGAATAATCGATTTCCGCGATTTCAATACAATTTGACTCTTGCAAAAGCTACATTTTTAGACCCGTGTTTTAAAAATTATGGATTTACCGATGTTAATGCTCTTAGTAAAGTTAAGGAGTCTATACACTCAGAACTAGTTAGTGTCATTAATAAATCTAGTGCAATAAGCACTGAAAATGATAACGATAGATTCGGAAGATTTAATATGGGACCGAATTTGATAAAAAATAGATCCGAAATAAAATCTACACCAGTATCATTTGCGATCATAGAATTAAGACATTTGATGAAGAACCAAATATTAATAGAAAAAGTGATCCATAAAAGTGGTGGAAGACAAGGGAATTAGTATACCCTAATTTGGCAAAATTAGCCAATAAATATTTAAGCATTGTAGCTACGTCAGTTCCAAGCGAAAGGGTATTTTCCAAAGCAGGTGCTGTCATTTCAGAAAAAAGGTGTCCTTTGAAAGCAAAAAATTGCACAGAAAATAATTTTTTTTGAATGGTAATAAACATGTTTTAGATTAATATAATTTTATTACTTTATTTTATTATACTTTTTATTGTTAAAGAAGTAATATTTAATTTTTGCTTTAATGTCAAATAAAATTATTTTATTTGATACTTATTTTTTACCTAATTTATTTTTATAAAAACATAGGTATTTAATAATAATTTATGTGTAATATTTATTTTATTCTAATATTTAATATTTTTATTTTTTAAGTTATACTCGCTTTTTATTTTGTTGCATTAGAATTGTTTTTATTTTTACATCAAATCATTGTTTATTATTATTATACTTATTTTTATATAAAACGTTTTAAAATAATTTGTGTGGATTCAGGATTTAACCTAAATTATTTAGGTGTTTTTGTTTATTGTCGGCAAGTATATTGGTAAATAAATAAAGTAAAAAGATATTAAATAAAAAGACAAAACATTAAGACGAGTTCAGAAGTGATACGCAAATGATATAAGTAGGGTACATATTGAGTATCAAGTATCAGCTAGCTGAAGTCAATAAAGGTAACGGATAAATTACATGCGGCTGATATGATATGAGTACCTACTAAGTCGAGTGTCCAGTAGGAACGCAAATTAATAGAGAAAAGTAAGTATCAAGTATCAGTTTAGGTAACGAATACAAAGTAACGATTACTCGTTCGAAAGTATCGATATCAATTCGTTACTCAAAAGTATCGGTATTGCACATCCCTAGTTTCTATTTTAAATTCCCTTTAATCTTTATCAGTTTCTAGTGGCAATTAGCTTAAAATGATTAAGAATTATAATAATGTTCCTGGTTAACATTGTGCAAATTACACTACTTTTAATATTACATAAAGTTAATGGTCCCTCTAAGCTCTAAAGAAATAGAAGTCGGAAGGGGAATGTTAGGGGGAGTAGAAAATAAAAATTGGTAATACTATTAATAGTATTTATTATAACAAAACAGTAATACCAATACAAGTATTAAAAAAAATAAATATAAAAGTGACTTGATAAGCAATATATTTCACAAACAGGAAAATAATTATTACAACGATCAAGTTTTCTACAAAAAAAACAACAGATTAAAATGGAAAAATTAAAAGTTTTTTGTTTGTGAAAAAGTGATTTTGTTATTTATACATTTGTTACACTGGCAAATACTAAATAACTTATGTGGGGAATGGAAGAAATAATAGCGCACATTATTACTTATAATATTTTCGTTAATAGGGAATTCTGGAAATCAGTAAAGTGCTAGTTTAATATCATATAAGCAACAATTTAGGGATAAATTTTTGAGTAGCTTTAATGAAGGAATACTGTGTTCCTTATAGGATAGGTCAACAAACTTGTAGCAATGTTCAGACAGCAAATTTTTACTTAATGGACAATTTTTTAAACCTATTTTCTCAGTGGATACTAGTGAAATTTTGGTTATGCTATCATAATATTGGAGCATGGGATCCAAAAAATACATAATGGCATAACTATTAAGGCTAAACGAGTTTTGCAGAAAAAAGAAATGATTTGCGAAAAAAAGTTGCATAAATGATCGCCTGTCCAAGTTATTTCTTAGAGAGTTTGTTCTATTTTTTTTTTTCATAATCAGGAACAATATTTATCAACAGATTTCAAATTTCATAAAGAAATTTTCATTTTATTATGAAGTTACTTTTGAAATTTTTAAATTAACTTTTGAATGTATTTTTTATAAAAAATCAATTTGTTGTTTCTTCAGATTATGAAAAACAAAGCCCAAATCCATAGTCCAAATTTCACCAGCCGCTACTGCTGACATTAAAGCTGTTCATCAAAGCTCATAAGAACTGATCATCACCAAGTTATTATTATATGATAAACATTTATTGGAACTAGCTATTCTGCTATAACTCCCTACAATTTAGTCCAAACCGCTTTATGAATAGATTAACATTTAACCGTAATTAAAGCCATAATGGTTATTATGTAATACATTTATTGAAAATAAGTTTGAAAAAGTAAACAATACTACTCATCTTTTTTATCACCGCCTCCAATTGTAATTTTTTTCTGAAGCTTACTATGTTCCTCGGCTAAACGATCATATTCCTTAGCTAGATTTTCAGGCTTGTTGTTTAACAGCAGATTTGTCTTTTTTCTCTAGTTTAAGCTCATCTTCTAATTCTCCAATCTTAGTTTTCAAAGCAGTCACCTGAAAAAAAAAATAAATAAATAAATAAAAAGTCCTCACAATAAAACTTCTAACAGTTAACTCAATGACAACTCAATGAACGTTTCTTTTAACAGAATTTCTAACCTAAAATATTTTACATTTGATAATTAATGTTCAGGTTAATATTTTTCTGCATAAGTTATTTGTTCAAAAACCAACCTTTGACTAATCCTATTGATTCAGTGGTTTATTTAATGAATTTTTTTGAATCATATAGGATAGAGAAAGAGAGAGGAAACAGTGTAGAAATTAAGTTAAGAAATCCTATTAGTTATAATTCAGCAATTATTACGAACATTATGAACTTACAATTGCTATGATCAAATCTAGAAAAGACTGGGTAAAACCTAAGACAAATAGATGATTCACTGAACAATATTCATATCATTTTTTAAATACATGTCATCACATCCCTTACTACTATTTAACTGGGTCACATCAAGAAAATATTTCAAATAATATACCGACAAAATTAAAAATGTATAAATATAAGGATAGATATATGCGATAATTTTTTAAAATCATTTAAAGGAAGTTCCCAACAAAAAATGGAAATAAAATATTCTCCCTAACGTAGATTAGACGATGTAAAAACAAATGAATCATACTTATCATCAAGTATTTTCTTGTATCTAATTCATTACTACATTTTAATTTTCAGTTTGTTTTATACATTTATAATATAACTTAGTGATTTACATTGATGCATGTTAGACAAGTGGGTAAAGATCTTATAACTATTTACTCGGTACCGAAGGTAGATGGTTTGATTCCATCCTGGAGCAAGTTAGAAATTTTATTTGTAATTTGTTTCAAACTAACATGAGAAAGGGAATTGTCTATGCCTTAGATGTGGTTCGGACTCCACAATAAACTGTAGGGCTTCGTCTTTCTTTACCTAACACAAAATCCTACAATTTTCAGACAGTTACTTCGGTGATTTGAGAGGAGGTTAAGAAAATATTTTAAGAAAACTATCAAACATTTTTTATGGAAAACCTGTTGTTGATTTTAAACGTTATAAATCAAATATTTAAGACTGCGTTAGCATATCTTCGTCGCCAGGATTGCCAATATAAAGTTTTAAATCACTGTTAAAATTTTGTTTTTATTTTAACCTATAAGTTCTGCTTCAGACAATTTTTAATCTGTAAAAGATTTTTCAAGGATATAAATTTCACATTTTAATGTAATTGTTATTATTATTTAGCAACTATAAAATAAATATTTTAGCACATTGAATACAACTTCTATCAATAGCAAATTTTTTAGTACCTTCAGTACCTAGCAGGGTTGCTGCCCAAATTGGAATATAAGTAATAGTTGTAATAGTCGTTATTTGATCTTCCTATGCTTAATTTTTGTTGAAGCATTTCAACAAAAAGACCAGATTTGCCGATTTTTGGGCACTGTCTTATTGAGATGGTTTAAAGTATTTACTGCTTTCATTTCCTCATGGTTGAGAACTATTTAAGAGGAAAGTGATTTATATCAAAGCAACCCTGATATCTAGTGGTAATTTTCGATGCCCTCAATAAATTGAATATTTTATTGTAATATAATATCCAAAATTGTTGAAATATTTATTGGCAAGAAATTACAAAATTAGACTATTTTCTGTCAATTTTTATGCATTTTTCCTATATTTTGAGTATTACCGAAAGTTAAACTTGGCGATTCTTGCGATCATGTTTTGTTGTTTACTGTACATAATATACTGCCTATTGTGAACAAAACATTTGTGACTGACTTCACACATTCAGTTTGGAGTATAAACAACATAATCTATAATGAACAGTTGTTACTAAGTTGTCATAAGTACAAAAAAATGTTTTTATTAGAAGTTTGTTGAACAAATTTTATCATAAAACGTATCTAGCCGACACAAGCGCATAAATGGGTTTAAACCAATTACACTCAAGCAGAGTGCACTATTAAACGGTAATAACATATTTGGACTGACCTTTGAGATCGGTTATATTTTGTGGTAGTGTTGAAGTTGATAAACAGATATTTGGAGGCTGTAAACGGCAGCAAAGTTGTGTCTGACGGCTTGTTTGGAATTGGAAGGTGATATGACAGTTGTGTGGCTCCAAAACTGATATTAAATATCTTATTAATGATACACATGGAATTTGTAGAAGATTATTTAGTAATAAATAGATTATAACAGGTTTACTCATCCATAAAGTAGTATATTACGGTGAGGTTCATTCAACCAATGTGCTTTTTTAGACGATGAATTTACTTTACCATTTTTGACAAGAGCTTTACTCGTAAGAAAATCTATATGATCTACCTGTAGTATGAAAGCAGCAAGAAGTTGCAAATCATCCATTTTTCCCATTACGTAGATAAACTATGAGGTTATGTTTGCAAGCTAGATCAGTTGAACCAGTGGCGACTGGTGGATTTAGGTTGTACCATATCTCAGTATTGGAGCATTAAACCCAAGCAATATTTGAAGGCACGACTATACCGATTGAAGAAGTTAAAAAAAAAAAATGAAAAAAAAATGAAAAAAAAAAAGTTACAAAAATGCGCAGCTCAGATTCTTTCCTGATCATTAGTAAAATCTTTGCAAACTATTTTTTTTAGTAATCAGGAGGAAAATTTATCACCCCATTTTTTAGCTTTCGAAAATTTTGATTTTTTGTAGTTATGACACTTTAAAATTCAAGTTCTTCATTGTGTAAATATCAAAATGCCATAACTTTACAAAAAATCTAAATTTTCGAAAACAAAAAAAACGGAGTGATAAATTTTCCTTCTGATTACGAAAAAAATAGTTTGCAAAGATTTTACTAATGGTCTAGAAGGAATCTGGGGAGGCTGCGCATTTTTTGTAACTTTTTTCTCAATTTTCTTTTCTACAAAACTTCTTCAATCAGTACTGATAGTCGTGCCCTCAAATATTGCTTGGGTTTCATGCTCCAATACTGAGATATGGTACAACCTAAATTCACCAGCCGCCACTGAGTTGAACATAAATATGCAAAGCAATTACCACAAGGTATTTGGTCAGACAAATATTGATCGGGTTTATGTGCTCAGATCTGCTTATACTTTGTAATGTGGAAGTCTCGTTGAAGGTACGATGAAGTCAATTTTTATAATACCACACCATTTAAAACTTGGTGTCAGTTTAATAATTTGTATGCAAATAGGTTACGTTTATTGTTTATACTTCAAACTGATGGAAGATGTCTATATCCATATGATCACAAATTGGCTAGAATAAATTAGCTTGATTCTTAATGGTACATTTCTAACAAACTGAAATAAAATGGAAAATTTAAAAACTAAGTTTACGTATGACATTTGGTTATGTTGAAAAAATTTATATATTGGAAATTGAGAGAGGCAAAAAATATGAAAAGATTAATAATGTAAATAATACGATATGTTCATCACGAAACTTGCATACGATGCAAACTTTTCCAAAATGTACAAAACTAAACTAACAATAATTAAAATAGTTTAGGAAAAGCTATTTTTAATAAGGACATTTTTGTGTGTATACCACCTGGTATACTTCAAAATCTAGACACCCTGTAATCTTAGAAACGCTTATTTCTCCTACAATATTCAAAGTTTTCCATAAAAAAATTGTGTTGCCTCGAGTGATGAATGAAGCCTTCAAGCTAGGTTCATAGGATTCCATGTATCCAGTGCCATGTCTTTTAGGTCATGATTATAATTTTAAACTTAGATAATAATATATTTGTTGGTATTAGGGATAAAAAGAAAATATAATTTGTCATTAAAATGACATTCCAAGGCAAAAAGAATAAAAAATTATCGAGAAATTTAGAGGAGTCAACACACAGAAAACTAATTTCATTTATTCTTAAATTTAAAACATATTTTTAAAATGTATACCTCTTTGTCATGGGCCTCATTACTGTCGTTTTGTTCAATTTCCCCTCGCTGGGCCAGTAAACTTTTAGCTGCTGTAGTTGCACTTTGAGCCTGTCTCATTGATGCTTCCGACTGGGCTTGTAAAGTGGCTTGTGCAGAGATTAAGATTACAAGGCGTCGGATAACCAGAGATAAAAATAAAGCAAATCCTGATATATAGAAATTACGCTGAGCTCTAAATAATCTCATACTGCCTTGCATTTCACGATCCAAGTGAGCATGTCCATGTTCTTCTGCTTCTAGAATGTCAAGAAAACAATATCCTTAATGAAAAGCTAAGCAGTTAACACAAAGCAAGCTAAAATCACACGATAAACTTACCAAGGTTGGAGTATTTTCTCATCTCTCTGATTGCATCAAGTAGAAATAATACCAAAATAGCTAGTAAAATTAAAAAATAAATTCCAGCTTGCCGCTGCAGGCCTTGCAAAAACTTTGATTTAAAGAGCGAATTCCATCGTCTAGGGCTGGCAACTGGCAGTACCAAAAGAAGTACTATTGCAATTTCTATATATAGAAATCCAGCAATTAAAGTCCACTGTAGACTCATTTTGTATAAATGAGGTTAATCTCCGGCAACTGCACTTCTAATCACGATAACAAAGGTAAGTTTAGATCTAGAATTTCTCTGATGTGGCCAACCTATTTATACAAACGACAACAAAGAATTCGTTTTTACTGCTAAGAGACCAAAATGTATTTATAGTAGGATGACTAATTTATTAATAATTTACGTCAGCACGCAAAGTCTCACAAGACATACCACAAACAAGAATACGTTGTCCAATCACAATTTGCATAGGGGTCGTTCGGCGAATGAACACGATAAATGCGACGCAAGTACAAATGACAGTTGGTAACATTGAAAAGTTTCCAAACAAAAGATGAGTTCTACTGTGCCCAGAAATCTTCTATTCGTAATAGTAGAAACGTATCTTGCCGTTTTATTGACCACTATTTTTTCCTCTTTTGCTACTTTCCTTACAACCTAATTTAATCGTAGGAAGAGTCACAAAATAAAAATAACGAAGTAAATAATGGTAACAAGAAATAAGAGGGTTTGAGTTGAGCTTAGTTTTCAGTTTCAACAGTGAAATTTAGTTGTTCTGTTCTGTGCTACTCTAGTTTTCAGTTATGTCTCCTGATTTGCATTATTATGAAAATGAGTGTCGTAAATATTTTACGGAAAAGCGACAATAATTTTGAAATTCACGAAGTAGATGGCAAGACGTACTAGAATTAAGACTTTAGAGTTGAAAGTTTAGAAAACCCGTTCGTCTTCGAAATTTAAATTGTAAACATAGCAGAAGTAAGGTTATATTTGTAAACTTAATACATTTTACTCATAGACTTATAAAAATTAAGGTCTGTGATTTTACTAAATCACTGAAATACTTGTGGCAACACTGATAAACTGTTTTTTGACATCTGTAATCTACTATTCCCATAGATATTATATTTTTCTATGACTATTCCTGAGAGTAGATTATAACAATAAAACATGCCTAAAGTAAAAAATGAAAGACAGTTGGGCAAGCTTCATGGGTACGAATATATGTATTTAATAAAATATGACAAAATATTTAAAATTTAATGTTTCTTTTTAATAACCATAAATTTGGGGTATAATCGATCATCCCCATGGGGAGTCTCTCATAATGTCATCCGTTGCAACTCGATCTTAACCTGAACTATAGTTAGGACTGCATAGAACCTACTGAAGTTCTCCTAATGGACTTTGTCAAATATCCATTTCACCCCAATATTTGTATATCCTTCTCCTTCTAAACTTTCAAAACAGGATGAAAATACATTAGAGCAGTTAGGTTAGAGTTGGCTAACATTTAGGAAAGTCCTCCTAGAGTGCCTCTGGGTCGAGTCCTAGCTCCGGCAGATGTTGTGAGAGGAAAGGTGCCTGTGTACATATTAGGTTTTATAGTGTAAATCCATTTTGATATGGAAGATTTATTTAAGGTACGATGTATTTAAGCAGACTTCAGAGAACGATGTGTTGCTGGCAATACTGTGATTTCTTCATCCAATGAAATTCGATATTATCGTTTGTTTTTTAGTGACGTTAAAATTTCAACACTCGCTATATTTGCAACATAACCTATGACGTGCTTCCCTATGTGTGCCTCTGAGTACACCGTATATGTATAATAATCTTTGGTATCCGAACGACCGAACGTACGACGTCTTCCGGCGACTACAGAATTTTCAGTGTCAACCTTTAATTGGATGATTAATCTCATTGAAATATGTTAAATTTGGCAAAAATTAAAGAAGTGTAATTTTATATACGCGGAGAAACGATTTAACGTCACGAACATTAACGGTTGACATGTAGTCGACGTCATATTATTTATTTACTCTTGACGGCGGTGTGATAAATTTACGACCAAAAGCGATTTGGGACGAACATAAATTAACATTAATATTTATATCTGAGGGTGGAAGTAATTATGAGGTCATATCTTAAATGTCATTTGAGATAATCAACATACCCAGTTCCAGAGTAGTTTATGTCAATATAAGCTGTTTATGGCGCGTAATATATAATAATTTATTATTAATAACCCTAAGTTGCAATGAAGGCTACCGCGCTTGAATTCACCACGAGTGGCGCTAGTGTAGGGTAAGGTTTTTGTCATTGAACGTTAATGTTTATTATGGCTTTTTAACGCGGGTTTTTAGTAATTTTTATAAAAATTAGCTGGAAAACAGAAGAGGGAAGTATTAATTTACTTGCTCAGTAGGGTCAGTAGGGAAATTATTGTACCTATAGAGAGGTGTCTTATGTCATTAAAGTTAGGTTACATCAAGCATGAGCATGATGAAAACAATGAATATGCATGATTATTACTTAAGATTTTCTGTAGTAGTGTTGATTGCAGTATTCAATCAACGGTTGTAGGCTCCCTTGTTAATGCATAATGGTCAGGATTAATGTTTCTAAAATATGCACCCCTTTCGTCTCCGAACAAATGGAACTGCACAACACTGAGGCATAATTAACAAGTTTTTTTATTTATTGGTGTACGAAATAATTATAATAGAATACTTGTTCCGCACCTAACAATAACTTTTGACAACAACCTTACCCACCAGTGGCGCCAACTGGTGAGTAAGGTAGCCCTCATTAGGACCCAATAGGTGAGTTCTTTCTACCTAAGATATCAGCTAATATTATTTTACGGTTACACTGCATAAATAAAAACATAATTTCATTTAATGTAACTTCCGTATCCGTAAGACTACTTATGACTAGAGATAATCACATTAAAAGTGCTGGAGCGTTCTTGTTTGGTGCTCGGTGTAGACTGTGCTGACCTACGTTAGATCAGTGCACTGAAATGATCCACACGGAGATGGTTGAAATAGCACAGAACCGTGAATTGCACTAGTGTAAACAGTCACGTGATTTGCATGAGCCGAGGGTTGACAAAAATGACATGATAAAATAGTTCAAAACAAATGCACTATCAAAATAGTCGGTGTAGTAAATGGTGCACTGGGGCGGCATACGGAGTTATCTCGAACATAAAAAGCAAATTGCACTCAGGAAGGATTGATTTGATTCTTTGATTACGAAAATTTGCTCTATCCCGGCGTAGAGCTAATCTCGAATTTGCCTTTCTAAATTGCTCCACCGTAAGGGTAATTACAACCAATTCGGTACGGGCACAATCTGCTGGTGGATTGTAAATTGGGTTTTAAGCATATCTGGTTGAATGTATAAAATTTTAAGTCGGCACGACCTTGAATTACACTTTAGATTTGAATTGGATGCTTGCAAATCGCAAATATTCAATTCAATTGCGGCACGAATTTCAAATTGCGCTAGCGTACTACGACACAAATTTATTGTTTACATAAAGTCGGTTTGTGATTTGAAATTGGAAGATTAGATCTTTTAGTATAAGAAAATATTATGTTTTTAGAAGTTATGTTAAATAATTGTAATTATTTAATCAAACTGAATTTGCACACACGTAATATTAAAAATCTTAACAAATGGCAGCTTCTAACTCATTATAAATGACCTAAATTTTATCTCGGCATAATTCACAATCCGTTAGTAAATTGTGCCTGTAGCGAATTGGTTGTAAATGTACCTTAAGGCGACTATCCAAACATTCAACACCAAAAAAGTTCGAACTTAGTGCAAGAATAGTAAACTAAGAAGGATAGTTTATAAGCGCTATATCTGGTCGAGGTGTATGGCTATATGACGTAGGCGAAGACCGTGAATTGAACTATAGGCTAATACTGCAATTTTGGCTTACACACTGCAGCAGAAGGATATTAACATAATATAAAAATCAAGGTAATAAGTGTTATGAATATT
The DNA here is from genome assembly GCA_029963845.1 of Rhamnusium bicolor. Classification (NCBI taxonomy): domain Eukaryota; kingdom Metazoa; phylum Arthropoda; class Insecta; order Coleoptera; family Cerambycidae; genus Rhamnusium; species Rhamnusium bicolor. The sequence goes on from JANEYF010003924.1 coordinate 15,153, forward strand.
ATAAAAATATGAACCCGAATATAAATATTATTGTTTAAAACACGTATTTAGGAGTAAGAAACATTCAGTTTAAATATACTAGTCGGTGGGATCTGATAAATCTGAAAGCGGGGATGTAGATGTTTAAGTTTCAGGAAGACACTAAAAGTTCATAAAAGTTCATCTTACAAATTTGATGAAAATATTAGTCAGTATAAAGACCTGATAAAATTGGGATATGACCATTATTAAAAGTTGATTTGTACTTTGTAATATCGATTTTTTTAAATTTAACTTACTTAAAAATCATAACTAAAATATTTACCACCCTTGGTAAGCTTTGCATTTAAAGGCAATAATGATATTACTTTGGCAAAACTATGTTAAACTTCATGAAGTATGGAAAAATATCTGTTTAGTCAGATGAGAAATAAATTGGTCCCCCACCACAGCTAATAAGAAAGGTAACTAAAAAAAGCAAATATTTTTTTTAAATTATTTATTAAACTAATTACCAACAAATAAAATAATAAAATGTTCTTTAATTAACAATCTTTTATATTTTTTTACGTGTTATCTGTCGTTTTCATCGTTGGAAAGGATCATAATTTTTTAATAGATCATTACTGTTTTTCAATAGATTCATGAATGATAGACACGAGTCAGAAGTAGAATGTTGTGGTTCACACTCTGGAGCATCCGGCATAGTAGATTTCTCACAAAGTTCATTTTTATAACTTGTTCCTTTAATATGGTTTGTACTAAATCTCTTCTTTCTTTCTGGGTATGCCTATCTTGTCTACCTGAGACGACATCCACCTTTTTCGTCTTTTACAAATATATTTAATGTGGGAACAGCAGTTTTCTTTAAAGGCAAACCTACAAATTAAAATTATTTGTACCTAAATATTCACCACAACCATAACTTTTGTTAGGTAAGTATTTAAAATTTATCATCTTACCTAACAGTTCATTTTGCAGATCCCTTTCATAATCATTTTGTGTAAAACGAACAGAACAAATCACACTTGAACTGGGATTAAATTTATCTGCATGTTTACAGCAATTAATCCATTCTTTAAGCATAGTCGTAGAAACAAAATCTTTTTCTTTTCGGGAAAGAATGATAAACAATTTTTGTATCGCCGCCTTTTGTAACCATACTCCTATTATTGCATCCATACATCGCACATCTATAGCCAGGCATAATTTTAATCTAGAGTCTCTGAAATAATTAATTACTTTTATACACATATCTATGAAGTTTAAGGCAAAATAAAATAACTTACAATAAACAGCAGAAAATACCTAAACACAAACTTACAGTTGATTTATTTTAGTTACTTATTTTAAAGTCTTATTTATCTTTATAGTCTATTTAAAACAAAGAACACTTAAAATTAGTTTTAAAACACAGTAAACACATGCAGAATCACAAAGTAGTCAATTTTGTCTTTAAAAGTTCTAAAACACGGCTAAACAGTAGTAAACACCCGTATAAGCAAGCATAAACAATGCCGGTACGCCAGACGGTGACGTCACCAACTAGATCGCAAGCCGATCGGAGAGCCAACATACGTTCTTAAGGGAATAAACTATCCTTCTTAGTTTACTATTCTTGAACTTAGTGCGTCCTAGTGCTAGTTCTCGAATTCGTTATTAGATTAACTGAGATCTCAGTTAGAAAGAATGCACCTAAGTGACTACGAGGAATGCGAGGAACAAAATGTCGCCACTCGCCGAATCCACAACGGCGCCCACGACAGGAATGTATAGATGTGGATATCAAAATCAATGTAGGGGAAACAAATTTTTATAATATCCATTAACTTTAAGATCGGTCGTGGGGCGGGTATGAAATCCGGCATAACAATATAAATCACATTTATGTCTGCCCAAAATACTCGGTATTTATTCGGTCGTAAATTTATTCTAATTTAACTTGCAATTAAATACTCCAAATATTGCTTAGTGCCGAAATGTAAATCGACATCTATTAAAGGGTGTTTCAATAAAAGGTTGCATTTTGAAATGCCCGGTATTTCTGTTATACCAAGCATGCAGTAGTTGTATTTGAGAGCTGTTATTACGAAGCATTGCCATTTTAATAATGAAACAATATTGGCTCGAAGAGCATTTACATATTGTGAAAATACATGATCAAAATTGGGAAAATGTTATGGAGACGTTTCATAGGTTACGTGAACATTTCGGTAGACATAACCACATCTGTCTCATGCAATGATGCAAATTTTTTTCTGGCATGAATTAGAAGATTTTGCAATACGTTTTGGCATAACTGCGTCTCTATATATTTCAGGGATATGGCGTCGAATTTCGTCCTTCAAGTCTTGAGTTATTTGAGGATCGTTGGTGTAGATCTTATTTTTCAAAAGACCCCAAAGAAGAAAGTCTAAGGGCGTTAAGTCGCATGATCTTGGTGGTCAATTCTGATCCCCAAGGCGTGAAATTACACAATTTGGAAACATCTGTAACACTTTCCCCATTTTGATAATGGGTTTTCACAATAAGTAAATTTTCTTCGAGTGAATACCATTGTGTTATTAAAATGACAATGCTTCGTGATGGCAGCACGACTGACAACATAAATGGCGGGCATTTCAAAATGTAACCTCTTATTGAAACATCCTTTAGAACACTAGAAAAAATATTTATTTTTCCAAATGGCGTTGACAATATACTCTTTTGTCAATCCAAATGGGGTTGACAATATATACTCTTGTCAACTCCATTTTGAACACATTGTAGATATTTTTTCATTAATCTCTATTTAAATATTAAGATTTACAGAATTTAATAGCAAACTTGATACCTAAATTATAATATACTTACTGCAAAATGCAAATAAAACACTATTTTCGTTTAGTTTTTCAAACTAAATTTTAACATAACCTAATTAAATATCGATTATGAACTTATGTCTCAGCTTGTTTGTCAGTTGATTCAGCAGCGTCGTAATATTTTTGAAACTATATTAGTTGCTGTATGAATTACATAACTTGAAAATTACCTTTGACATTGAAAAGTGCTCAGTGGCGGCCAGTAAAATTTGGGATATGCCCTATCTCAGTGTTAGAATATATAAAAAAATATTGTTCTCCAGTGCACGCTACTGCTGAGAAGTAAAGTTGACCTTCAATTTATTTACTTCATACAGCTTGTAATTGTGACATACGGGCATAGATCCAAACAACAAAGTATAAACAAATCAACATTGGGTAAATTGTCACTTTGTCTTATGAAATCGCTTTCTGACATTATAATGTTTAAAAAACACTTCTAAATTATTAATTATTGTTTGATTTAATATTGACATTCGTTAAATCAGCTTATAATAATCACAAATAGTTCACACTTGCTTAAAATAACTAGTACTACTTGACAAACATATTGTGGCAATGAGATAAAGATGCGCAAAGAGTCAGGGTTGTTTAGAATGGGGGCCTGTCATTCGCATAACGTTTGTATTAGTGCTTATATCGGTACACTATTGCAAAAAGTAATTTTCAGAAAATTGTTGTATTCTATAGTTGTTTAGTGAATTGTGGTGCAATAAATTTTGGCGCCTCGCGCATAATCTGTGCCTTGTACTTGATATTTGTCAAACAGTAAAGATGGACGCCATAAAATCAATAATAAGTGATGACGTCACGCGCCCGTCAGAGATATTCGTCAAAACTCAGCAGTTTCTCGAAAACTTTCAAATAATTTGAATTTCAATTATTATTTATTAATTATTGAATATCTAAACAATTTATATTATGATGTAGTTAGACATATTCAAACATAAACAATCTGATAAAACAAATTTGGGTGTAAAACTGACACTCCGCATGTCCTTATTATACTATAAAAAATTACTTTGCATTGTATAGGTGGAATAAAAAAGTTCACAAATGTATCATAAAACAAATAAATTCTTTATTTTCAATTAAAAATAAATAATAAAAGTAATTAAATAATGGTGGTCCACACTCGCGTATATGGGCAGCGCCCTGCGCATGTACTATTACCACCTGACTACATGGGTGACTTGTGCTACTAACAAATTTTAGACCCAAATTAATGGTCTTAACTCTTATATTCCAGATTACAATGGTAATAATGAACGTTTTCATATACGTCTATTACTTTCCAAAAACTTTATTAAGAATTCAATTCATTTAGGTATTTTAACAAGGTGTATATTCAGGGGTTGCTCCGCAAGGTAAAAATTAAAAACTATAATCCTCTGGAAGATCCTACTCAGAAATATTTCTATTATAGGGAATTATTAAATGTAAATTAATAATTATAACACTTTTTAATATCAATTTTTCAGTTTGATACTAATTATGAGTAAAGAGAAATATGAAAAGCTAAAACCCATGTTTCTTTTCTCTAAAGTAAAACCAATTAAATTCATTTAAAAAAATTTATAGCAATATGTACTAGTATTTCACAATAAATAACTCATTGCTACTTCCCAGCATCTTCTTTAAGACCAACAGTTTGATTAAAAACAACCTGCAAGAAAAATGTCATTTGATTTTTTTTGTAACAGTATGTAAGATTATAGAAATAAATCATGTATAAGGTGTTCCAAATTCGAAGCTCACCACTGGCATCTTATTTATCTGGATACATTTCAATTTGACAGTTTGTGTATTTTTGTAATTTTTGAATAGTTTTTAAAAAATATTCTTATTTCTGCAAAAGATTCACCAAAAACAAACAAACCAATATCTCAGGGGTATACCTTGGTTAGAACGTAACTCCTGTGCAGTGAATACCTCAATTGAGGAGTATGCATACAAACCCTGATAAATCCACTTTTGATAATTTTCGAATATTTTAATAGTTCGGGTGCGCTCTATCGATTTGTGAAGTCAGAATCAACCAAAACCCGATAATCTCATTGAAAAATATGCGTCAATATAACCACTTCAATCAAAAGCCGATAAATCCAAAATTCATAGCCAAATTTTTTTTCTATTTTAGTATTCTATTTTGTTGTTACCATTTTTTTATAATTTCTGCTTATCTAACATTTTTTTGTTGTTGAACTGGAAAATAACAATTATTTTCCAAAAAAAATCCTGTTTTTAGACAAAAACCTATAAATCCAAGCAAGAAATTAAAACAAAAAATAGATGTAAGTAACATTTTCAGTTACTCAAAAGCATCTAAGGTTTCTAAGCAAGCAATATATTAGAAAATTTCGTTTCTTGTTGGGATTTTGCACAAGTTTTTCTTGATTTCCCTACAATTCATGAAAATGAATTTATCAGGTTTTGCATGCCTGCTTCGATAGTCAAAGTTCGCATTTTCATTCATATTCATCACTTGCATATCTGTGAATTTTATAACTTCCCTGAGCTATTCATTTGTTTGATTTATGCAAATACCAATGGTGATCCTCGAATTTGGAACAACCTGAATAGGATGATTAAGCAAATATTCCCACATGCAGATTTTGGGTGTGTATAAAAGAAGAGTAAATTATGGAATTAAGTGAAGCACCCCAGCAGGGGACTGCTTCCATGCGAATATTTTTCCTGTTTTTCAGATGAAACTAAATTATTTCTAAAGATTTACATCATAAAATTCTAAATTAATCATTGCCTAAAAGAAGTTAAATCATTTTCTTGTATTTTTGGTAGAAAATCATATTTATTCGATAGCTTTTAAAACTATATTCTAAATTATTCATGTAAAAGAACACATGGTATTTATTAAAATATTCTAAACATTGACGAAAATGTAGTCTCACAGGCAGTAACCTGCTGAAAATTTGTAAAATAAATAAACAACCACCAACACATAGGGTTGTAGAAACTTTACCAAAGATAGAGCCGAAAGTTGATAGCGTGAGGTGTCATGCCACTTTGCACCATAAGTACCATGGGTTAGAGTCCCGTTCTACAATCACAGCCACAAGGTTAGCGTTTTGCTATCTGCGTCGCGCTTACAGACTTGAACAACGAACTCTTTTGCAGGAAACAATACAAAATGCGCGACGGCTTGAGTTCGTGGTCACATCAATGACAGCTTTAGTAAATACGTTTTAGTTGTTCGGGATCGCGAACGAAGAGATAAACAGGCTCTTCAAGGCATAGCCTTACACCACATCAAATCACGGACAGACCTAGGCAATACGCATTGGTTCTTAGAAATCTGGAATTAAGGGATTGGCCAGGTCTCCGAGGCATAGCCTTACACCAGGAAAAAGAGCTACGCTTCATTGGCATACGACGCATTTGGCGAAATCCGTGGCCACTGTGGGGAAACCTCTAGGCATTTCGCCTGACCCCTGTGGCAGATGACCCATACACCGCGCTTTGTCAGTATGTAATCACCGACGGCGCCCATCGCCAACATGAATCCAAATAACCCAGGGGCTACTCATGAATCCAGGGGAGCGAACCCCGCAAAATTCTTAGTATGACCGAATTAAGAGACGATGACACTAAATAGTTTTCATATCACATTGCGATTCTCTCCGTACACGAGTTTTTATAAATTTCAGCGCAATCAATTTAGTTCATAGCTACGAATAAAATGGCAACGTTAATTAAAGTATGATTCTATATGCTTAGGGTTCGCGATTTTCAGTGGGTTTTGCACGGTGGTACCAAATGATTAACAGCTAGAAAGTCCATAAGGCGATATATCTACACAATTTGCTCAAACATTCAGTTAATTAATTTACTGAATTTACTAAAATAATGTAATATGTCAAATTTTATATTTTCGTTCACATTTAGTATAAACTGCGGATCAGGTTTATGATCATATTCTGTGAATAATAAACATGTGCCCAGTCGGGTATGCAATGTAACATTATCAAATAATCAGTTGTTAGTAGTAGTAGATTATCTCTGCAGTTTACCGTTTAATGTTTTATGACCACCGCCTACGTATGCGTGCCCTGGAGCACTTGATGCCTGCCCACACTCTAAATGCTACGAGTCTGTTTCATCTTGGTTTAAACCTTGAGGGTGGGATGCATACGGCAAGCCTAACACATAGGTCCAACGAATAATTGCAGTGTCATTTGTTTCTAGAGTACTCTTTACCGCGGCATCATGTCCGTGTGTCAGTACCACAGCGTGGTTATCTACGTCTGTCTGTCTAGCTTGGCAGCGGGCGTTCGGGTACTTCATACAAAAGGAGTTTATTTTTTCCACATATGTAAAGTTTTCACTGCGATTAAGTTTTGTTATAGTGCATACTCAACCAGGTTCTCTCCAATGTGTTGTAGACAGTTGTCTATTTACAGAAATAAATCTATTAAAACTTGATTTGAGTTTTCTTCGCTTATTTCTATTTTCAGGTACAAGACAATTCTAAGCAAATTAGTAATAATAAAAATAAAGTCAAATCTTATTTAAACTTTTCATTTCTCACTGTATAATAGTGCTGTGCAGATTAAAGTTAATAATAATTGATAAAAGTAGTTGATCAAATAAATTAAATCAAATTATAGAAACAATGTAATACCAAACTTTATAAACAAATCTGAAAACTTATAATCAAACAAATTTGGGTCCTAACACTAAAACTAGACGATCACGAAAAGGCCAATTAATTGAGCATTATCTGTCGATTTTTGACAAGGTAAAACTTAGCAAAGGTAAATCAGTATGTAAAATAAGAACATAAATAAGCAAGGGGGTTATGGGGTGTCACATAAGATATTTAAACTTTTGCTTTTAAATATCTGGGATAAAATTAAATTAATCTTTAATAACAATTCAACTTAACAGTCACATAATTTGTTCTCAGTAGAACAAACTTCAGACAAAAATATAACATTCCACCTGACAACAAAAAGCTGAAATAAAGCTATATTAATTTCCTATAATGTTATTTTACGAATATACAAGTTGTAGGGTTTTAATGTAAGAATAGCCTAGCTAAGCTAAACTTGACTCCTCACGGTTTAATGTTTTATACTATTCCCTTTTGATGGTGCAAAGATCACTTTCATATAGATGATGAAACAGAATTAATTTTGAGTGTATATTATATATTAACACACTGTCCGTTAACATTTGAAAATACATATATTCCATCAACTTAAATTGTATATGAGCAAACACATTAAATAAACAAAAGTGCAAATACATTTAGTGTTTATTAAAAAAATAATAAAATATGTTTAAGTTGTGAATTAATAAGTAGTTTCGATTAATGATATAAAAAGTGGGAACGAGCCATAACCCCACATTTGCAAAATTCAGGAAAATAAAAAAAAATGAGAAGCATAAAAAAAACTTACTTTATTATTGCTGGTGTCTGGATCAACTGAAAAGAATCCAATCCTCTCAAACTGGAATTTATCATAAATCTTACCATGAAGAGATTTATCAGCTAAACTTTTTAAAATTTCTAGAGAGTTTAAATTACAATCTGTTAGAAAACCTCCAGGAACTTCATTTGGATCCTCTGGATTTTTATGATTGAAACTAAAAAGAAAAGCAACCTTTTGCACACATACCGACAGTAGCGATAGTTAAAGCACGGTTCTGTCACTGATAAGATATCAACAGATTTTTATTAAATAGTGATAAAAACGATTGTTCAGGGTAATTTTGTGAGAATTCCCACCCCTCCCTAATTTTGTTATTTTTGTAATTGCGTAAATGGTAAATACAAAAGTTATAGAACTTTTTATATAGATTTTGAAAATCATATTAGAAAAACAATGGCTACAGTTATTAATTTATTTTTTAAACTGAATTTATATTTTTACATATTTGAATAGAACAGTTTCTCACGAACACAATGATATAAGTTTGAAACAAATGGAAAACTCGTTCAATAATAATTTCTCAGAAAATTTTATTCTTGTGGAAAGTTGGTGAATATTCTTAAATTAAATACTGGTTGCACAAATTTGTATTATCCAGGTGCTTATGCCAGAAAATCAAGTTATTTTAAATTGACTCAAGAGCAGACTATCTATTAGTTCCTACATATATTTATCTATTCGATAAATGTGCAAATATTGCAAAATTGTATCCACACCTCTTTCATAGATTTGTACAGTGTGGAAAAATATTTCTCAAGTTATTACAGAGCCAATGGAAACTTATTATTTGGGCAAATAATCACTTCTGAAATTTGTAACAAAGTAAACTGTTATGGGTTTTTCTAGTATATGTTGTTGAATTGACAATATTTCTCTCAAAACAATTTAGTTCGGGTGCAAAAAAGAAAAAGGACGAAATTTTAATTTATTCGAATTGGTCAACCAAATTATATATTTGGGTCAAAGTTAAAAATGGAAGAACATTTTTTAAATTAAATTTTAGGTATTTTAAATAATAAGGGTAGTTTACTCTTGTCAATTTCAAATAATTTGATTTTTTTTGGCATAAGCACCCAGACTATTACAAATTTGTGTAACCAATATTTAATTTGAGTTAATGCACCAACTTTTCTCAAGAATAAAATTTTCTGAAAATACATTAATGAAAAAGTTTTCCTTTTATTTATTTAACAACAATAAGCTAGTAACTACAATAATTTTTTTTTTTAAAGCAATATAAGTACAGATTTTCGTAACTTATTTTACGCACCTAAGTGATAACACCTGTATGTGCTTAATACTCCAGGGAAATAAGGTAAAAATAAAGGCCATCTGCGGAATGAGGCCGAACAAGCTGAATTTTTGCAGAGACCGTCGTTTTGATGTTCCAATGAAGCACAAAAAGATCTCATATGCCTACCCTTGTGCGTCTTGAGATATCGAAGGTCAAAGGTCATGAAAATCGGCTTTTCGCGAAAATCTCGTTTCCAGTGCATCTGACGTCGTAAGAACCCATAACAAAACTTACGTATAATAGCATTCTCTACAAAATTGTTCATATACATTTTTTTAAGTACGACCAGCCGTTTGAGAAACATCCCGATTTGACTCACTCGGCTCAAATATTTCAAGCAGAAAACTGCCCGCCAGATACAGTATTTCAGAACGGAAAGCGTTTTCTGTTAGCTATGTTTGGTGCTCCAAAAGATGAAGTGAACCTTGACAAATTTAGATACACCCAATTCATTAAGGCTACACGACTTAATAGACCTGTTAAATTGTCATCCCTTCCACCTACCAGTGAAGCAGCTCGACAGCATATTTATCGGGTCTACTACTAAGTACAGATTTGGCTAGGGAAAAATCTACAACCCGAAGAATGGGGTTGGGATTTAAAAAACGACATATTACAGCCGAAAACAACACTACTGCCACCTGCTCCAGACGAACTATTAAATACAATATTCTATAATTGTAAAAAGGGGTGTGGTGCGCAGTGCGGGTGTAGAAAAGTCAGGCTGCCATGCTCCAAAGTTTGTGGTCAGTGTCACGGACAGGCATGCCTGAACCCGTCAACAGAGTTGCAAAACATCGAAGACTTCAGCGACCTTGAGCCTGAAGAGGTTTTGCCAACAGACATAGAGCCAACAGATATAGAGAAAGCGTCTGACGAAGATATTGTATTGATCGAGGTGCTAGTGGAACCCGACGAAGACGAGGAGGAAGGCAAGGAAACATAAGGCGTGGTGTGGAAAAGAATGTATTTTTTTGTTATTAATTATTTATTATATATTTTTTTATAAATAAACAAATTTTTAACGGCTTTAATAATGGGAATTTAATTTTCCAGTCTAACAGATTAAGAAAAGTGCTTTTATATTTATAGCTCTGCAGTATAATACAGTATTACCTGTTACGAATGCGCGCTCCCGCTTTATCATGCTATATCTCGAAAACGGTTGGCCGTACGAAAAAAAATGTATATGAACAATTTTGTAGAGAATGCTATGTTACGTAAGTTTTGTTATGGGCTCTTATGACGTCAGATGCACCGGAAGCGAGATTCTCGCGAAAAACCGATTTTCATGACTTTTGACCTTCGATATCTCAAGACGCACAAGGGTAGGCATATGAGATTTTTTTGTGCTTCATTAGAACATCAAAACGAAGGTCTCTGGAAAAATTCAGCTTGTTCGGCCTCATTCCGCAGAGGAAGTTTTATTTCTCTGGAGTATAATAACTTAATATATAATTGTAGGTATGCTATTATCATAAGTGTAACTACTATTAAATAATGAGTGAAAAAAAAAAAGAGTATATGTTGAAGGTCAAAAAACAATAATAAACATAATATAAGTACTGATTACATTTGCTAGTGTTTTTGAATTCTGACATATCAATAATGTATTAAACTTTTAAACACCTAATAAATTCATGATAATTAAATTTTATGTAATCTTTACAATGTTTCGAAAATAGTTTAATGGTTTTTACAAGTCTAATATTCCTTGGCAATATAATATAAAATTTTGGACCTAAGTATGTAATAAATCCTTGATTTATATTTTTTTTTGCTGATAGGAATTTGTATGTGCTGTTCTCTTGCGCTTCTGGTCTTGTATTGATTATCAACATGCACTTTTAATTCATCTTTTTTATATATGTAGATACAAACATTAAGGATATACAAAGATCGAATATTAAAAATGTCTTTATTGTTATAAAGTATTCTTGTTGGATAATCTTGTTTTTTGTTGTACATAATTTTTAGAATGCTATTTTGGATTACATTTAATTTTTTTAGTGATATTGCATAAAGACCGCCCCAAACCAGCATACCATATCTGAAAAGTGATTCTATGAATGTTTTATACATCATTAGAATATTTTTATTTAAAATTTGTTTTAAACTTTTTGGACAACGCTTTATAGAAAATGGAAAACATATTCAAAATAGCTTCAACTGTCTTGGTAATACTATTTTCCAAATATCCTTGTAACTAAACTATTACTGAACAGTCAGAAATAATAAATTTAACAGGGGTGCGACTCGCACAATGGTTCCCTCATATCTAATTTAGTATTAGAGATAGGACCCATCAACCCTATATCATTGTGTTCGTAAGAGAGCATTCTACTCGAAATTCAAAAATATGCAGGCTGTTCAATTTAAAAAAATAAAATTAATATCTGTAGCCATTTTGTGTGAGCTTCCATTGTATTTCTGATATGATTTTCAAAATCTACATAAAAAGTCCTATAACCTTTGTATTTACCATTTTTTTGGTAATAATAAAAATAACAAAATTAGGGGGGGGATTCTCACAAAATCACCCTATACACTGCCTTACTTGATAAAAATACAAACATAAAGTTTCCACAAAGAAACATAGTTGCCATTTTTTGAAAGTTTTAGGTAGAATTTTATTTTGTAAGCACTTAATGAAACACTCCCAAACAATATGAAATGATATGATAAAATATTCTTATTCTTATGTACTATGCAATAAATCTGTTATCTTTATAAAAAAAGAAACAAAAAATTAAAGGTTTTTATCAGGTAATTGGATGACTTGCAGCTATTTACTGACCGCCATATCTTGACGGAGAAATGCTCCTTTGTCTAGTGTTCAATAGCAATGCACAGATAGATAGGTGGATTGTGTGTCTTGACCATCACGTTTACGCTCACTGCTCCATGTTAGATACATACATTTATTTAGTACCATTGACAATGTGTTTGAAAACGAACATTTTGTATAATACAAGTCATAACCAGAATTAAGGACAACGGAGATTATAACTTTTTTAAAATGTGTCATTCAATTAATTCCTACAGAGGATAAAGTGAAATTCTTAGTGATTTACCAGAGTTGTAATATAATGGCACATAATTATATTGCACAAGCCGTAAAAAAGTGCAACATCAAGCAAACATTATGAGACATTTCCTTAAACAGACATAAAAAGTATATTTATAACGGAGATGTCAGTATTAAACAAAACAATTATTCTGAACTGAATGACAAATACATCTGGATTAGCGTAGATGAAACCACCTATGCGGCTGAACGGTGGTAAATGTTTTAGTGGGTCATTAATATTTGTAATATACTTTTATTTCTGTAATCGCTAGTTAAAAATACATAGGTGTGTTAGTGCTGCATTCACCAATATTTTTAGTTGCAGGCCTCTTCATATTAACTTTGTATGTTACCGAACTCGCCAAAGTAAACACAAGGTAAGATATATTTTGTCATATATACATGAACATATTTACGCGGTGAAATATTACCTGAAATTGATGTCATTTATCGCTACCTCCCTATCTTTAGTTATGAAATTCTTTTTTTACTTACAGAGATGTATACAGACGAATTTCAACTTCTTGAGGATCGCTGACCCAATGAATAAATGCTTTTGGTTTAGTTGGAGCTTTATCGACTTCAAGACACTTACAGGCAACTTCTTTTACTTGATTCGAAGCATCTTTTTTAACATCAGTAACTTCTAATATATATCCAGCATGACGCAAACCAACTATCTGAGTTTTAGTCAATCGACGATATCCTTTATCTCCTATCTAATAAAACATTTTTTAATAAAAATTTGATATTTTATAATTTGCTATTATGATAGTTAACGAAATATTATTTAGGTATTGAGCAAAAAAAGCATATTTTTAAATACATAATATGATAATGAGCAATTAGTTTTTTATATTGTATATTGATGTTCTTTTCTGATCGTGCTAATATACAAATGTTTATTTTGGAATAGGGTTAATATTCCAGCATTTTACTTTTTGGAAATTTTCAATGGACATTTCTATGGAAATAATGAAATATATACTTATGACACAAGGATGAAAAATGCAGTTTTTCATATGATTACAGAAAATTGCATGACAAGGTGAAGCCGTATGAGTATGAAAAACATTTTTGTCCGTGTGTCATATACTATATTTTTTATTTGATTTTAAGAAGAAAATAATAAATTTTTATTTATAATTATTTTAATTGAAAAATCTGATCATAATTGACTTCAAGTCACTTTGACACAATCTAATAAGAATGTCATGCATGCATCTTGACGTTGCTGGATAATGATGTCATAACAACTCGCTTTTGCATCAATTCAGTGGATAAAATTAGGGTCTCTACAACGTCGGCATGCGCCTGACAGTGATGACTAGAGTTGGCAAAAATGCCCGCATGACATAGGCATATGCATCATAATAAGTGTAATAAAAAAAATTAACTAGTAATAAAAGCAATAAACCGTTACAATTTATAACAATGTATGCACAACTTACCCTGGTTATCACAAACTGGAAAAGATCTGTGAAAAGTTTGCAGCCTCATTTATGTTTCTATGGTTGTCTCTGAGAGTAATGTTCGATGTGGTGAAAAAATATGCTTATATTTTCAGAACATCTATTGACGTAATACAAGCATACTTAAAATAGTTTTTGTACTCACTTAACGGATCTGCAGATGCACCATCACAAATTTGTCTTAATCTGGTAAAACCGGTGTCTTGCTTTAACACACGTGCGAACTTTTCTCCAACGGGCTCATTTTTTGCGTCACCTATAGATCGTAGTAGTCGATTTACTTCGTCCACTGTAATCCTTTATAGTTCTTATGAATAGTTTTTAAAGCTGTTTCAACAGAAACATCTTCAAATTTGGTCTGGCTTTCCTTAATAGCTGCAGGCTCGGCTGGATTAAATTGTAGTATCACAACTTTTATTTGTTGTAAATATTCAGCATAATAAAAAGTTGCCTTAAACCATGTTCCCCAACGTGTAAGAATCGGCTGTGGTGGTTCAGGAATACCAGGACACTTGTTATGAAATGCGCGACGATGTTTAGGAAACTTAAGAAACACTTTTTTTGTACTTGCTATTAATGCATTTAATTCTGGAAAACCTTGTCGAATAGTTTCTGCCACAAGGTGTAAAGCATGCACTTTACACGTAACATGTACCAACCTACATCCATGTTCTTGAAGAGAACGGCCTACCAAACGCATTGTCGCGGCACCATCGGTCACAAACATCAACACTTAACTTTTTAACAGATCAAATTTTTCTAAAGTTTCCAGCACCACCGGCGTAATTGTTTGGCTAGTACACGCAGTTATTCTTTTGCTAGCTAGTAACAGTGGAAATGTCGGTTTAAGAGGGTCCAGTACATATACTATAATATTTTTAAAGTAGATTTATTTTTTACAATCTGTCGTCTCGTCAACACATAACCACAGCCGTGTATTTTTTAGTACACATTTGATCTTATTTACAATGTCTTCGCTTGCAGTTGATACATAGTTACACAATGTTGTGCTACTTGGTAACATCACCTTGAAATTGTATTTATTCGAGAACTCCTGAAATGGTTGTTTATCGAATATGTGTAGGAACATCACAGGCAATCAGCATTAAGAGTAAATTGAACATAAACTGTGTTGTCGAAGGCACGCCATTTTTTTTTGGTTTATGTTGCACAGAATTTACGTGACGTTTACAATGACGTTTGTCACATCAGGTCTGTCTCGCACACCTTACAAATTATTATTATTTACTATTGTAGTATTGTGATTTGCGGACCGATTTGCCAACTCTAGTGATGACCAACAACGTCGTTTTAATGTTGCGCGGAAAACCAAGTTTTACACCAAAATCTTTCAACGCGGTCCATTTCATGGTAAAATATGAACAGTGTATGTAATTTAGCCCACCATAGCTCTTGGTACCTGCTTTGCAGGTCGCTATCAGTCACTAAGACATCAATGATGAATGATGAGTGCTACTACCCGTCAAAACGGGTAGTAGCACTGACCACCAGAAGGATACACTTATCACTCACTATGTCTAATCTATATGTCGACAATTCAATCTTATGACGACGTTTCCGCAATATCAATAATAAACCGAAGACACCAACGTTCACAGTCCATGTATTGTAGTAGGCCAGATGTTGTTAAAACGTGTCTATTTTATTTCAGTCACAACAACCGAAAAGTGACGTCGTCTCTACACCTAATACAACGTTAATTTCTGTGTAAATGTGGTCGCAAATCGCAAAATTGCTGCTTGGGTTACTACTACTATCCCCCCTGTATAGCCACTGTTGCCCCCCCTTAGCTAAATCCTAAATCCGCCACTGTTTTACATAACAACACAACACCATCACTGTTTCTGAAGACACGGACTGCCCCACTATTTTTTACGTCCACTAATGCACTACACTAAATCTCAAACAAATAAAAAATGTCTTTATACCCGCCGTACACACAACAGATCGCTAGCTACAGTGTCCTCGAACTGAACAAACTACAAACTACAAGTAATCACCTCATACTCAATGAACAGAAAGTCACAAATAGGTAGTTGCGGCCTAGGGATGCAAACGATATTCGCCCTTCGACACTAAATATTTAAATAATATAATTCTTAGCCATTCGTCGATGCCAATATAATTCTCAGCGGTTGACGACCACTCATCGATGTTACGTATCAGGTTTAAACCTGTCTTTGAGATTACATCCATACTTCCTATGTTTAGATATCACAGTAGGACTATCTTAATCATATTTGTCAACCTCTAAAACATACCTAATTTCAATTTGATATTTGTTGTAGTTTTAATTTTGTAGTAAAAATTGTGTTAACAATTAAATTTCAACACTCCGTATCTCGAAAACTTGTCCTATTAGGGCATATGTTTATTAAGCAAACTCCAGTTATTTTTTGATATACTACCTGCCCTAGATCAATATACATATAAATTAGATAATTCCTTGTTATCAATATCATGATAAAAAGTATGGAAGTTTATTGTTTAATACCCAAATATTTCTTTAAAAATATTTGATTGTTTAGCGAATACAACCATTGGTAGTGTTGACGGCAGCAGCTCGCCGAACGAGAAAGTTGACTATGCGCTGATTATTAATTATTCAACAAATTTTAGTATAAACTTAACCAAATAGTACTATAAAAGTGTCACTTTTCGATTCCACACCATTCAGCAGAACTACATACAACTATTAACAATAAACAAAGTTAAATAGATTGAGTGCTAACTTTCAGCAGTTGTATTCGCTAAACGCGTCCATTTGGTCGTATCAAACCTCCATAAAATCATTTTTTTCAATATAAATTATTTTGCCAAAAGTGACAGCATGACTTCCTAGTTCAGGTTTATTAGGGAAATTGGGCACAGAAACTTTAATGGGTTTTTCATGTGGATAGTTTTCTATTACGATTTTTAGAGGGTCCAAAACCACCATGCGCCTAAAATTATAAACATATGCTCATACACATAAAATAAATATATATGACATACAATAAATTTCTACTTAATTTCTTAATTTTACAACAATTATTATCAAAGTGATGCAAAAAGATAGTTTAAATGAAAATTTTTTTATGACAAACGATAAATTTTACTTAATTTTGTATTTTCAATACCTTGGAGCGCTAGTATTTAAATAATCTCTCACAAAGGCTTCCAGCATAGAAGGGTCAACTGTACTTTGGGCACCAGTAACTCCAAGTTGGGCACAGAAATTGTTAATTGCTTCTGGTGGGAAACCACGTCTCCGTAGGGCAGTTAAGGTGAACAACCTGGGATCATCCCAGTCTATTTTAGGGAAAATCATATTTAAAACCATAGACAATTAGTATATCAACATAAAATATTGTTGCATTTTATGCTTACTCACATACCCTTAACTATTCCTACATCTATGAGTTTGGCTATTTTTCTCTTAGATACAACAGTATAATTCACATTTAATCTACCATATTCCCACTGGACAGGACAATAAATATTCAAAGCATTACAAAGCCAATAATAACTTGATCGTCTTAAAAGGAAAATAGTTTTCTTAAATATAGTGACATAATTAGCTAACGGATTTTTTTAAGTACATGAGCGACATCTCAGAGTCAGCTACTGGTAAGACAAAACAATTTTATTTAAGTGTAAGGTATAATCTATAATGATAATTTATCCTACCTCAACAGTTCAGATTATGATGCCTGCTGTTATACACATATACCGGTTGACCACAGGACACAGTACACACCCAAAATTTTGCGTATTTTTAAATATATCTCTGAAATTTGGGAATTGTTAATAAGACATAAAAACGCATGTTTTGCGGCTATTTTCAAAATTTTTGTTCTTCGGATTTTATCGGAAGTGAAACCAATTTTTTTTCTTAAATGTAACACCAAATTTATTTATTTGTGATTTTGATGGAGTTAAAATTTGCTTATATAACCACTTTTTCAATTCTAAAATCGGTTGAAAAATGGTCGACTTATGGCTGATTTTCTTTTTACACAAAGATGGCCATGACATAAATATTTTAAGTTTTAAATTTTGCAATGCTAAGCTATGTAATAATGAGGGCTACTGCGCTTGAATTCACCACGAGAGGCGCTAGTGTAGGGTAAGCTCCATGTCACTGAACGTTAATGTTTACTATAGCTTTTTAACGCGAGTTTTTAGTAATTTTTATAAAAGTTAGCTGAAAAACATTTAACACAATGATGGCAGAAGAGGAAAGTAGTAATTTACTTGCTCAGTAGGGAAATTTTTGTACCTATCAGAGGTGTTTTATATCATTAAAGTTAGGTTATATCAAGCATGAGCATGATGAAAACAACGAATGTGCATGATTATTACTTACGATTTTCTATAGTAGACTCCTTTCCGCATAATCATCAGGATTAAAATATTCCTTACAAACACATGAATGTTTCGAAGGAGTAAAGTTATCCCTGTGAATCACTACCAACCACTGTTTTAGACTAGTTTTGTCTCTCGAAACATATGTCTGCCTTTTATTTCCGAACAAAATGGAACTGCACAACACTGAGGCATAATTAACAAGTTTTTTATTTACTGGTGTACGAAATAATTATAATAAAACCCTATAAACTTGTTCCGCGCCTAACAATAACTTTTGACAGCGACCTTACTCGCTAGTGGCGCCTACTGGTGAGCCTAAAAACGGTAGCCCTCATTGCGAAACATAATAAAGTAAACTGAACAAAAATCAAGTCATAAAAAAAATTTCGATTTATTTAAACACAAGCACACATTATTTGTCTTTCATTTTTGAAGGGTATTTTTTATCAGGTATTTTAGATATAATACAAATTTTGTTATAGCATTAAATATTACATAACATTATAACATTAAAAAATAAAATTGGTAAAATTTATCAGTTATTCATTAAATTTTGTAAATATTTACAAAATTTAATGTTTGATGAAATTTCATTTCGGAAAGGCTTTTTTTTGATATTTTTGAAGAATTTTGATAATATTGATAATTTTTAGATAAAGGCAGAAAACAGCAAATGTGTAGAAATTATCATAATTTTAATTAAATTTATATTACACAACATTCTTAGATTACATTTTATTTGATTTTTATAGAATACTGAATAAACAACATACTAAAATACAAGATGTGGCAGCGGTTTTAGTAAAAAAAATTACTTTACTATGTTTCGCAATTATTCTATAGATTGTCTCGCAAAATTTGTAAATTGATGTATTTATTTCATGGCCATCTTTGTGTAAACAGAAAATCGGCCATAAGTCAGCCATTTTCAACCGATTTTAAATATGAGTAAGTGGTTGTATAGACAATCGTTAGCTCCATTGAAATCATAAAGAATTGGGTGTTACATTTAAGAAAAAAGTTGATATTACTTCTGGGAAAACCAGAAGAACAAAAAATCCTGAAAATAGCATCAAAACATGTCATTATGTCTTATTAAAAATTTCCAAATTTCTGATTTATGTCTTTAAAAATATGGAAAATTTTGGGGGAGTACCATGTCCTATGGTCACCCGCTCCCTCCAGTTACCTACTTGTAGATAATGGCCACAAACATATTATTAAACAGTGTTTAATACAGAAATGAGTCAATATCTATAATTAAGAGTAAAAGAAAAACAATTTGATATTTTTGATAATAATACCAATACCACTTCAGTATTTAGAAATTATTCAATAACTTGTCAAAGTTCACCAAGTTTGAGTTATGAAATGTACTAAAAAAATCTTAAATATCAGATATTTCTGTATAAGTTTAAAAGAACAGTTAAATGAGTTCTTTCATTTATATACTTCTTTATAGTTACTTAGTCTATTCTAAAAAGTATTTTCTTTACTCTAGGAAATTGGTGAATTGACATGAAAATCAACCATGTGTAATTATTGTCAACTTGTAACGAACATCAACATTTGTCATGTAGAAGAGACAGGGTTTTTATTTAAGTACATTGCAATTTTAATTAAAATATTTTAAGTGATTTGACTTTGTATGCATCTACAGTTGTCCTAAGCAGTGCATTGTATTATCACAATTTACAAAAAAAATATTGTATAGGAATGAAGTCATCCCTGGCATGTCCTTAAAAACTCCGCGCTTTAGATATAATGTATAAATTATTTTTGCCAAACTCTAAGCATAGTCGGCTAAATTGTTAAATGTGTCATTCGTTTATTTCTTTAATGTGACTGATTTCACAACTGTCAGACTGTCAACACAGCTGCAACAAATATATGACACAGCTAATGTTTTTTGTCAATTGTGACAACTGACTGATGTTTACAAGTTCAAGTTTGTAATTCCAAAATTCGCTACTGCGTGTGAATATAGGGATGTCTTATGGACTTACGTAAGACTTATCCCCTTATTCACATGCAGTAGCAAATTAATAATAGTGGTGCCATTTAAGGGCTCACCATGGCAACTAAGTAGAAATAGCAAAATCCACATTTTCTTGATTCGACAGACTACTATAGATAAGTGCTTAGCCACCTATGCCTTAAAATTAAAATACAACGTAAAGTCAAAGGTTGTTAAATTAATTTTAACTTATTTATATTTTCTTTCCTTCCCACTATCTTGAAAAAATAAAAGATAAAAAAATTTTAATATTCACCTAGACTGAAATTCCTTAGTACAGAGTGAATGTGTAATATTTTCGATGCTATCACAAAGGCAATGGGTGTAATCATATGTAGGGTAAATACACCATTTGTCCCCAGTACGATGATGTGGAGTAAATCGTACTCTGTATGCTACTGGATCCAATTTTCCTTCTTCTAATGTAATTTTCATTCTTAGAGTTGCAGTTCCTTCATCAATCTTTCCATTTTTCATATCCTATTGTGAAAACAAAATAACTATAATTTTTATTTGCAAAACTTTCTTAATAATATGCTCTCCACTAAAAATGAATGGTCACTTCATTGGTTTGAATTAAAACTTGAGGCATATTTTTTGCACTACAAACGTCTTGAAACATGTTTACTAATAATTAATGTTGATTGGTTGAATATAAATTTCCTATTTAATGATTGGTTATAAAAGTAAACTGTTTGTTTACGGCTAAAGCACGAAAATTCGGCTTTTAGCTAAGGTTAAAGTAAAAATGAATTTACAAAAAAAAAAAAGGTCCCGACCAAACCTTTTTAAAATGTTTTTGTCAATCTCCGAAAACTGACAGTTTTTTTCGTTATTGACCTCTAAAGGTCACATTCGACAACTGCACTAACTAACTTAATGCTTTAAGAATACAATGTAACTGAGCTAGTACCTGAGACATGAGTAAACTACTCACCCATTTTTAACAACTGTTTTTCTTCAAAATTCAAGGAGAGAATTTTTGAAGAAATAAAACTCCCACATTTTATGACTGATTGCACTAGCTATTCTATATAAACTTTTGAAAGCTAGGAGTTACAATTATAATCAAGCAGTGTGGACTTGGAGAGGGGATTTTGTAGAAATACAGTTATTAAAAGTGGGTGGATAGATTAAATCATGCCGCAAATACTAGCTCAAAACTAAATTGTATTCTTAATACAGTAAGTCAGTTGCAAGTGGTACTTGAAAAAGGAGCAAAACATCTTTTTGTTTTGTAAGCCTTAAAGATAATACTTGTGCTTTGCTTTTTTTCTGGCATTATTTATTAAGGTACACTATGATCGCTAATATTGGTATGCGGGCCTCTCGGTTTGTTGTCTTCATTACTAAGTGAAAAAAAAAATCTAATCTTGTGTCATTTTTTTGGAATATGAATCTCTTAAGAACACCCTGTACCATTTCTTAATAAGTTGCAAATTTAATTTCATCGACATAATTCTTCTCAAAAACTTTTTTCCTTTTTTTTTGTGGAATGACTGGAGAGATTATTTTAAAATCATGCTAAATTTTAATAATTTTTATTAATTTATAGCCATAATAAAATTAAATCTTTTGTACATAATACATTAAATGGTAATACCATTTATTGTATAATTTATTAGCCAAAAGTATCAAGACTTTGCCACCGATAAAATTCAGATAAACAAGATTTCCTACTTAAAAAAGCATGTTTCTCACAGGATGATGTAGAGAGAGAAATCACAAATATTGTGTGATCATTAAGTTTTATTTATTTGTTCATCAATTATTGTTTTAACTATATTTAAACTTTATTTTTACAATGTTGTTAGCTGCTATATATCTGTGTATTTTAAATTATTTTAAACCACTTTAAATCATATTTATAAAATTTTATTGACATGTACAATTTCATATTTCTATCATGAATAAATTCTATTTCTATTTCATTTTAAAGAATTTGTGGTATTATTTCTTAAATTAAATGTTAGTTCAACTGCCAATAAATTTTGAGCATCTTACCTCAAAAAGCTGTAAACTTTCTTCTACTGGACGATTCCGCCAAGGTGAAGGCTGCGGGTTAAAGCCTTTCATTTCTTCTGCAGTTTGATGACAAACATAGGCCAATCCACGTTTTATTAACTCGAGTGCCCATGTATATAGACAGTCAAAATAATCGGAAGAATGAGTAATTTTATAAGGTATGTAACCTATAACAAATAAAAAATAATAATATTTAAGGCAGTCAGTACTTTTTCTGTTGAATATATATATCATAAAATAATACAAAACAAAAATAATAATAATACATATCAATATTTAAAAAATGTATACAGTGTTTCTTAAGTAATCTCGAAAACTTCAGGAGGTTTTCCCTGGACGATTTTAAAGAAGAAAATTCCTATGAACATGGGTCTGAAAATGCTTCACTGCAGAGTTATGGCAAATTTAAAGAAAAATAAAAGTTTACTTGCATATTTTTAAAATGCCTCGACTTATCTCGGATCATATTTCGCATGTGACTAATAACGGCTGAGGTCTAAAACTCTATTTAATTTGGGCAGAATAGCTTCATTCTAAAGGCGGGTTTACAGGGAACCATGGAAGGTTTTCTAGCACAACTTTTTCGTTTCAAGGGTGTCATATCATAGGTAAAAACTTTGAAGGGCTGTAACATTGCAGGGAAGCATTTCCGGATCCATGTTCATAGGAAATTTTTTCTTTAAAATCATGCAAGGAATCACCTCCTGAAGTTTTCAACATCACTTAGGAAACACCCTGTATAATCGTATATTTTATTTATAGACTGTATTCACTTTAAAAAGGTGTGCAAAAATTCATCACATACGTTTGATTTAGTACGGACAAAAACAGGAAAAAGTGAAACCGGTTATTCGGTTTCCTCATAAACCGGTTTCAGATAAAACCGGGTATCCAAATATTGACCAAAACTGGTGAATTGGGTAACCGGTTATTCGGTTATCCGAAAACAGGTTAATCGGTTATCCGAAAACCGGTTAATTGGATATTTGAAAAACCGATTAATAAGAAAACAGATTAGATCGAGTTTATAATTTAGATTTTAGAAGACAAATAAATTTAATATTTTCACCTCAGTAGACCAGTAGCTAATACTATAAAAAAAACTCAATACAACAATTTTATTGAACTATTATGTAGTAATTTTGGCGAGGTCGGTAACATCCAAAATTAATACAGAGGGCTGAAAGTATTAGTGAATGCAAAACCAACACATACGTATATTTAACTAACGATCACAAGAGCAAAAGTACATTGTCTATAGTTATTTATTTGTGGCATCCTATAATGTTCCTTCTCACCTTTTTGGGTATTAAGCCACTGTCCTATAAATTATTTAAAAAAAATTATTAAGTAAACCTCTGCTAAAAGATTATTCTATGAAAACATGTAAACAGAAAGCTGTCGTGTTTAAAATTGCTAAAAAGGAAATAAAATTAGAGTATTCCGCTACCTCCCGATCTTAAATTTTACATAAATATTGCATAATACGAGACGAGACATTCAACTTGAAAATAAAAACTGCAAAGAAAAGCAGAGTGCAAAGGATTGTTTTTCCTGCTTTTATTTAGAGCACACATACGGCTCACACCATGCACTAGTCATGTCATGACGAAAGTCTAGCTAGACTTTTTAGTGTTATGGCTGTGTATGTGCGTTTAGTTAATATTTACAAACTACGACAAAAATGACAAAATACAAAATATATCAGATTTTATGTAAATTCTAAACTAAACCAGTTATCCAGAAAACCGGTTTCAGTTGCGAGCACTAGTTTGAATAACCAGTGCAGTGGTATCAATGCATCTAATTAATTAGCTGCTTTGTCAATTCTATAGAGATCTTACTTTTTTTTGGTCAATTCTTATTAAAAGTTGAAGACATTGTATATTCTGTTTTTTAGACAGGCATTTGATTTTTAACAGTTAACAAGTATGTTTCTCAAAAAATTAATATGAATCATTACAATGATTTAAAAATTAATATGGTCTTATTTAAAATAGTTTAAAATTTATTGAAATCTACAGTAGCATTATCACAACTATCTATTGAATTTTATTTAATTCTACAGACTATTAAATATTCACACAGTGCAGTTTTATGATGCCATTCTTATTTTAAATTTACTCTGGTTAATTTTTTATATTGTAAAACTTTACCTAGCCAGCTAACCATATCTTTAATTCCTGTGAAGAATTTTTCTTCTTCTTTTTCTGGATTAGTGTCATCATATCTGAGAAAACAAACTCCATCATTTGCCAGGGCATAACCAAAATTTATGTTAATTGCTTTTGCATGACCAATATGCAAAATTCCATTTGGTTCTGGTGGAAATCTAGTTCTAACCTACAATAATAAATTCTGGCTATGTATGTACATGATCAAATGCATATAATAAAATAATTGAACTTGGTGCTCGACTGAAATCCAAAAATATACACTTTCATATGGTGACTAGTTAAAAACAATATATTCAAGTTTTCTTCACTTGTATTTAGAATGTCACAATATGATAGCAGTGCACAGTGGTTCAAAATAAATAAAAAGTTGACAAAATTCAAATTTTATAAGTATGTTATACAGCTTTCACATTCTAAATGTAGAGTATATCTCAGGTAATATTTCTCAGAATATTTGTTTGAGAAATCTACCTGTGGTGACCCCTCAAACATGAATAATTGTTAAACTACGATTTTACTACACTTTGTTGGCAGATTTCAACGTGTG
Source organism: Rhamnusium bicolor (assembly GCA_029963845.1). NCBI lineage: Eukaryota > Metazoa > Arthropoda > Insecta > Coleoptera > Cerambycidae > Rhamnusium > Rhamnusium bicolor. The sequence continues at coordinate 40,422 of JANEYF010003924.1, forward strand.
ACTGTGCTTCAATTATTTGTGCTTTTGGTTTGTACGTTTTACAAGAAAAACTTTAAGGCAAGTACTTTATTTACATATAAAATATTTCCACAAATTTTATTTTGAAGCACCTGATTTTATAATTTTTTATAAACGTAATTTCTTTGGCATTTTGTAACTTCTATTAGACTTAAAGAGAGTTTGCCATTAAAAGTTATGGAGATTTTCATTCTAAAATATACTCTAGGTATCTCTCTATGCCGTGGTTAAAAGCATTTTGCTCGAAATTGTTCCATTAGAAAAAAAATCGCGTTTTTTTTTTTTCGATACAAAGAGCTTCAAGTTAGTTTCAAGATAAATTAAAATGGTGTCGTTGTCATCAATAGTATGGCAAACGCTATACTATACAGACTAAAAACTTTGCACTTGTAGTACATATTGAAGTGATTGCGTTGCCCCCACCCTAATATACCCTAGCTTAAGCAACCACTAAATTTTAATTTTTTATTTAAGAATGCCTACAAGAAGAGAACTGTTTGACGTTTTATCGTAAAATCTGGTGAAATGCGTGTAGCACAGAAGGCTCACGTGGTGTGTTATCTAGTCAATCACTATGGAAAGGCAGGGAATGCTCAAGCAATCGTTCACATAAGAAAAGCTGCATTTGACTTTTGCAACAAAGTTTTTTCAAGACTGGACAAGTGCAATCGTAATCGAGAAGAAGAAGTCAAAGTTGTTACCTGAAGTCTTTCCACCTTCTAAGGAGAATGTGACCAGATATCTCAATTCCAAAAGTGAACGAGGAAGTGACACAGACTCAACTGATACCGATGAATAACTGACGTTCCTCTCCTTTGTATTAAGAAGAGTATATGCATCTTTTGTGTTAAAAGTTACATATCTCCGTTATTTTTTTGTATTATTTTTCTCGTATTTTAAATAGAATACATGTAAAAAAATATATAAATTTTCACTTTGTCAAAACTACCCCCTACAAAGCCACCCAAATTTGATATTTTTTTTATTATTTTTTTCATACTTCACGAGTAATTTTTAATAGGTTGCATGAAAAAACACGTGTAAATAGCCACTGCCAAATAACCACCCATTAAAACCCACCCCAGATTTATTTATTTTTTCACTATTTTTCTCGTGATATGTATGTTATTTCTGACTTATTAAGACAATAATCAGATTTCTGTCAACTTCTCTCTGATTTTGGACCACTGTCCAGTGAGTGGCTTGTGAGTGAATTACTTTTGATATCGTGCTAAGATTTTCTACCTTTAACAATAGTTTATCTGTAACAATGGGGATGTTGCATAAAAAAAATTGTTTTCATAACTTAATTTAATCTACATTAAAAAGTATTTGGTAACAGATAAACAAATAAAAAAAACTGAGGGAAGTGCCCATTGGTCCTGTGGTCGTAGAAGAATACAAGTTACACAGGGTCTTTCAGAAAGGACATATTTTATTCATAAAAATAAATTTCTACTAATTGAAATAATAGGTTGCCAGATTTATGAGATATACAGAGCATCTGTATTAGTCACGTGATCCCTTCAGTCTGGAGTATAAACAATAAACATAACCTATTTGTCTGATGGCAAATTTTTTAATAGTGAGTAACTGTAGCATTTTAAAAACTGACCGACGTATCTTACACAAGACTTCACATTACAGAAAAACATGTTTTATAACATATGTAAGCGCCCGGACTATAGGCTTACTGTTGAATGTTACAGTTCTTATGTTTTTGCTGATGATGGTGAAAAAAACATAATAAGTTAGAATAAGATAATAAAAATATATTCAGTCTGACGCCTACTTTAGAATGTTGAAGTGCTCTGTGAGTTCAGTAGTTGTCAAATAGACGTTTTGTTCGCTATAAAATAAATCCATTTGTGCAGTTTGGAATTTTTAGACAATATACGTTTGTTTTCAATAGTCGAGTGTGTTTCGGTTACAATAAAAGGGCCTCCAGATTTCATCAGAAAGTGGGATATTGTGACCTTTTGAACTGCAAAGTGCAATCATTGTGCGTGACATCATGGGAAAGAGGAAGCATAGGCATCATCGCCACCGTCGCAGTAGTTCTAGTTCTTCACGCGACACGGACAGCCCTAAAAGAGCAAAGGACCGTGTTGCTAGCGAGCATTCTTTTACTCCAGAATTACCACATCCAAGTGTAGATACACCAAGTTTGAACTCAGGTTTGCTAGATATAGTTAATATCGTAAAAAACGAGCAGCGGCCCAACATAGGCATGTCCGTTAGAGATATCGATATCACTGACTTTAACCCGATGTTTCACGATATAAATGAGTGGATTTCAAAAATTGATGAGCATGCTGTTATTTATAATTGGGGCGATATTAATATCTGTCATTTAGCAATAATTAAATTAAAAAGGGCCCGCGGAAACTTGGTATAAAAGTTTACAAACTATTCCGAAATCCTGGCGCGAGTGGAAGTCGCTATTGGTGACAACATTTCCTTCCACGCGTGATTTACATAGCCTAATGACAGAAATGCTGCTATTTAAACCTAAAGCTAATCAAAGTCTCTATGAATACTGCTTTGAAAAACTGTCGTTAATTCGTAGAACAAACTTAAATTTAAGCGGTAGTGATGAGGTTAATCTTATCGTAGGCAGTTTAGATAATCAAAATGTAAAATTTGCAGTTAAAGCAGCCTGTATAACTGATCCTTCTAAATTAGCTGTTTATTTGAAATCATTTGATACGGGAACGTTTTCTGTGATACCCCAAAAATACAATAATCAAGTATTGCCGTTTAAAAAAGGGTGCTAGTCAATCTTTAGAGGTCAATAGCAAGTACGAAGGTAAAAAAGATTGGCCCGTGTTATAAATGTAAACAGCCTGGACATAAACAATATAATTGTCCGCAAAATTTTACGTTAGGTGATCGTAGTAAGTTACATTGTAATTATTGCCGCAACAAGGGACACACAATAGACAATTGCTACAAGAAACTCAGGAGGGGCCAAGGTAGTGAGCCGCGGCCTGGTTCGAGCAACACTAGAAGTGATAAGCAGGTACTCTTGATATCAAGGGACGGTGACAAAAATAAATTTTATAAACTGGCTCGAATTAATGAGATAATCGAAATCCAGTGTTTTATTGATTTTGGCAGTGAATGTTCGCTAATTACCGCAGGATTGGTAAAACAACTGAATTTAGAAATTGTTATTCTCCCGAAACCTGTGGTTTTGACCGTTTTTGGAGGATCTGAGATCGAGGTTTTCTCTATGACATCATGTAAACTTTCCGTTGATTCTGTTTGTTTGCCGATCGAGTTATTCGTCGTCGAGAGATGTATTTCAGGCATCGAGGTGGTCATAGGTCAAAATTTTACGGAAGATTACCAAATTAAATACTCCCGTATAGGTCACGAGCTGTTGTTCACTAACGCTTCATTAAACGTCAACGTTATAGAATCCGTGCAAGAAGTACACGACCGTCAAGTTATCAGGGTCGGCATTGACCAACCGGAGGTCCAGTCTCGAATCAAAATTATCGTTGAGGGTTTTCCAACATGCTTTCCGAGTAAAAACTCTAGGTTGGGATGTATTTCCGGTGTGAAAATGACTATTAAGTTAAAATCAGATACTCCTATCGTTCAACGACCCTATAGGTTAGCGGAAGCCGAGAAAGTTACTCTGCGTGAACTTATTGACGAGCTTATGCAAGACGAAACTATAAGACCATCACAGTCACCTTTTGCCAGTCCAGTCATCATGGTGAAGAAAAAAACCGGACGATCAAGGCTGTGCGTAGACTACAGGTTGGTCAACAAGCAATCTGTCAAGGAGAACTACCCCTCCCAATAATTGAGGACCTAATAGATAGATTGGCTGGTCAAAAATATTTCACTAGCTTAGATTGTCGCTCAGGTTACCATCAAATTAGACTTTCCGAAGAATCGATACCTGTCACTGCTTTTATTACTCCAGATGGAAAATATCAGTACCTGAAGGTACCATTTGGTTTGACGAACGCTCCATATGTCTTCCAACGTGCTATGGATACGATCTTAGGTGACTTGAGATTTAATAAGGTGTTAGTATATTTGGACGATATTTTGGTTCCTTCAATGACCATTGACGAAGGCTTGGCGACCTTAGAATTGATTTTAACTCGTCTGGAAGAGCATGGAGTTAGTTTAAATTTGGAGAAGTGTCACTTTCTTACCGAAGAATTTGAATATCTGGGTTACATTGTGAAAAATGGCCAAGTGAAACCAAGTTCGGCGAAAATAACGGCAATCGATAAATTTCCCGTACCGAGAGACGTACATCAGACCCGACAATTTCTGGGTCTGGTTGGTCATTTTAGAAAATTTGTGCCACACTTTGCGCAAACGGCAAAGCCCCTCACCAGCCTATTAAAAAAAATGTAAGCAGTGGGTATGGGCGGATGAGCAACAAAAATCATACGAATGCCTCAAAGGATATATGACGTCATCCCCTATTCTAACCCTTTTCGATAGTCGAAAGGAAATAATCTTGTACACAGATGCCAGTCGAAGGTAGGATTGGCCGGGATGTTGGTGCAGGTAGAGGAGGGGAATGAAAAGGTCGTTGGCTACTACAGTAGAACCACCTCCCCGACAAACAACGGTACCACTCTTTCGAGCTAGAGACACTCGCTATTGTGGCCTCGGTGAAGAGATTCAGGCATTACTTAGTAGGGATGACCTTCAAGATCTATACGGACTGTTCTGCTGTGAGAAGTGCTATGACGAAAAAGGACTTAAATCGCAGAATAGGAAGATGGGTTTTGGATCTGCAGGAATACGATTTCGAGATTTTGCACAGACCAGGGACGCGTATGGGTCACGTGGACGCACTGAGTAGAAACCCGGTGATTGACTGCCGTAAAGGTGCATATGCCACTGTTGTCTCCGAAAATGACTGGTTGTTGGCATCACAGGAGATAGATCAAAATATAAGCAGCATCAAGTGTATACTCCAGTCGGGCGAACGTCATTCGAATAAATCTACATTTCATGATTATGACCTACGCAGGGGTCTAGTATATCGTCGAACTGAATGTGGTAACCGAGTGGTGCTCCCTAAGGCGTGTAGGTGGCAAATCTGCAGATACAATCATGACGATATTGGGCATTTTGCCTTCGATAAGACCTATGAACGATCTCCGGTAACTTTTGGTTCCCAAAAAATGCGAAAATTTATTCAGAAATATGTCGGTGCCTGCATGAGCTGCATGTATCATAAGACACCGTCAGGAAAGCGACCTGGCTACTTACATCCCATACCTAAAATCCCGCGCCCATTTCACACAATACATATAGACCACCTGGGACCTTTCTGTAAGAGTAGGCAAGGAAACAGTCATGTCATTGTTACCGTGGACGCATTCACTAAGTTTAGTTTCATCAAAGCTGTCAAAAATACCAAGGCCAAGTATGTGGTGGAGGAATTAGATAACATCATAAAGGTGTTTGGCGTACCAAAACGTATAATTGCTGATAGGGGCAAAGCTTTCACTTCCAAGGCGTTCAGGAAGTTCTGTGATGAAAAACAAATTCAGCGACATCTCAATGCTGTCGGAATGCCACGTGGTAATGGCCAGGTAGAGCGGTATAACAGGACCATTCTAGACTCCCTAGTGACAATGGGGGCCAGCAAAGATGATGACGAATGGGACGCAAATGTAACTAATATCCAACTGGGCCTGGAATAACACCTTGAACAAGGCCATTGCAACAACCCCTGCCGAAGCGCTAGTTGGCTATCGGGCAGGTCCCCAGAACGTTGGATTCGTGGAATCGGAAGATTGTGTAGATGTTCTGAACCTCCGTAAATTAATCAGCGAGAAAATAGAATCCAATCAGCACCGTCAAAAGGTCAGTTTCGATTCACATCGAGCAAATCCAAAATCTTTTGTCGAAGGTGAATTAGTACTCGTTAAGATCTCATCTATTGTCAACGCTGGTAAAAGTCGGAAGTTAGTTCCTAAGTGGAAAGGGTCATTTAGAATATCCAAGGCGCTGGAGAATGACCGGTATGAAGTCACTGATATTCCTGGGTCGAACAGAACGAGGAATCGTTATACTGGAGTGTATGCTACTGAGCAAATCAAAAGATGGATCACCTTTGACAACGCCCAGTAAGGTAGAGTAATGCCATCGAAATATTTTTATTTCTGTGCCTGTAAACTGCCGTCGGAATGGTTATATTCCTGTGCTCTTAGTTTCCGTCGGGATGCTAGAATCCCTGGGCCCCTGCTGGGGTTTTGCCCAGTGCCGTCGGGACTAGCAGTCCCTGGGTCTTGTTGGGTGCCATCGGGACTAGCAGGCCCTGGGTGTTGTTGAGCGCCATCGGATAATCATCATCCTCTGAGTTTTGACTGTCGAGGATGATGCTGATCCTGGGTGTCCCTGAGCTAAGTGCTATCGGGAGTCTACCATGTATCTCTGAGTTAAAAAAAAACCGTCGGGATTTATCCCTGGGTTATATAGATAAAAAAAACAGAAGGCAGCTAAGCTTAAAAATAGTGCGGTGCATTTATTCCTGTTTTTGGTTTGTTTCAGATGCACTGCCGACCATCATCCAGTCAGGAAGGCGAATGTAAGCGCCCGGACTATAGGCTTACTGTTGAATGTTACAGTTCTTATGTTTTTGCTGATGATGGTGAAAAAAACATAATAAGTTAGAATAAGATAATAAAAATATATTCAGTCTGACGCCTACTTTAGAATGTTGAAGTGCTCTGTGAGTTCAGTAGTTGTCAAATAGACGTTTTGTTAGCTATAAAATAAATCCATTTGTGCAGTTTGGAATTTTTAGACAATATACGTTTGTTTTCAATAGTCGAGTGTGTTTCGGTTACAATAAAAGGGCCTCCAGATTTCACATATCAACAACAAACTTCCACCAAAATTTTTAAAAAAAATTCTGAACTCATTGGGTATGTTTATTTATTCAGCAGAAAAACTGCAATGTAGCACAGTTATGCTCTGCATGATGTCATGCAGGTCAGGCAGCTGATGGTAGATGATTTTCATTTTCAAATAAAAACTTGGTCTGTCATTTGTCATTTCACTGTTCTGTGTACATAACAATCCTATCTATAAATCCCCAATTTAAGCTATTATTTTTAAAAAGAAAAATGATTTGTGCCAGTTGAGTTGCCCATTTGGTATTTTATAATAAAGTAGGCTTAACAAATAGAATATAAATATATAGATTTTGATTATTATTATTCATTGCAAAAAAACAGCTTTTGGAAATATGTATAAGGCTGGGGGTCAAATATCAGAATCTAGATGGAAATGAAAAAACAGGGACTCGCAAATAACTTTACGTATGCATTTATTTCACAGCCACCTTACAGCTACTCCAACTTGGTTGCATATCTGCGAGCAGGTAAGTAGTAAGCCTGCCACACAGTTATAATAAAAGAACAGCTTTAAGAATTTTGCTGAAAAAATATTATCAAGTCAAACACTTTAGATGTTGTATAAGTATCAAACCGCATGTGAAGAGGGGTGGTTACCAAGTTGTCAGTAATTATAATATGTGCATCTGGTTATTGAAGAAGATACATAACATAGTTAAATGGTGAATACTTAACTATCAAATGGGTTCACTTAGTATACTGAAGGTAGGCCACACTTTTGAAATTTTTGTTTTAGATAAGCCTGACTTTCAAATTATAAGGATTTTGCATTACTTTGATATTTAAGTTTTTTTTTTATAAAGCACATTTTCCCAAAAAAATAAATGGAGAATTTTAAAAATAGTAAAATTGGAGTATAATTGTTTTATGGGTGCATAGCATATTATCATAATGTACTGTACTTTCAAATAGTTTTGCCGAAAATTTGTTAGAAGAAAACTAAGTTCTCAAGGACACAATTTCATTAAATATGCTTACATAGTTCATCCTTATGTAAATATGTATCACTTAAAAATATGGACCCCTAATTTTTCATATCAACACTGTTTCTGATATTGTTTATTTTAAAATAGTATATGAGTACAAATGGTCCATTATAGGGATGGGCAAATATAACCGGTTATTTGGCTTAGGTTAACAGGTTATTTTTACTGTATAGTTAACCTAATAACTGGTTACAATATCCAGTAACTGTACAACAGTTATTTTACTTAAAATACATTAAGGGTTTTCGGGTGACAAATTGGTTATAACCAAATAGGACCAAGTTATAATGTGTTAAAACTAGTGTAATTCGAGTGCAATACGAGGTACTACCCAGTACTACCTGGTATTAGTTGGTTTTAACTCAAGTCTCCACTTGGGTTAATACCGGCGGTTATGAGATGACTGCGTTAAACGTCAGAAAACTATAAACAGACGTGACTTTTAGGTTAAACGCGTACTAACTACACAGAGACTAGAGCTCATACAATTTTTATATTCTGTGATGATACAAAAATGCTATTAAAATTCATTAACATCATTTTCGAATATGAGGAGAATGATGAAGTAGCCGAAAAATTTATTTACGGTAAATAAACATGTTATACACAGAACATATAAGATGTTCAGTCTAACAAACATTAAAGCATAGAACACTTATAGAAGAATTATTAGTCATGTCACATCATTCAGATTTAAAATTCAAATAGTAAATTGGAATGGGTTCTGTTTTTTGTTACCATCCATTTCGGGTGTACATACCACCTTGTTATTACCGTAATGTCATGGTTATTACCGTTTAGTACCCTGCGGTATTAACCGACTTTGACACCCGAAAAGTCTTATAGTAACAGAATATTCGCAACTGCAATATGATTCTGTATTTTTATTCTACTCGGTGGCAGAAAAAAAAGTGGAGACTGACAGGAGCTGCTCCCTGTCTACTTCTACTAATTGAGTTCTCTGCTGACTTGACTTGCATGTTAACCGGTTAATTAATAATAACCAGTAATTTTTAACCATCAAAGAAAAATACATTATTGTTTTTTTTTAATAACCGGTTATTTTTAATTCCTATTAGGTATTTTCTGTTAGGTTAACCTGACTTCTATATTTACCAGTTAATTGAAAACCGGCTATTTTCCAATAACCGCTCATCCCTAGTCCATTATAAAATATTTAGTTTCAAAGCTAATAAAACCTTAAATATTCATGGCTTATAATTTAAAAATTTTGGGGTCCACATTTTTCAGATAAATGTTAACATATGTAAGTATGAACTATCTAATATTTAATCCATGGTACAATCATATTTTTACATATTTTTTAATTTAGCAAAATCACAATCATTATAAAAATTAATTTAATTTCAAATATGTTTTTTTAATGCAAACAATTGCCCTTTGGAATAAAAATCAAATGTAATTTGAGGCATATTTCAGTAAAATTCATTTATTATTATTAACTTACCCCTTCAAACAAATAATTTTGGTAAATTTTATAAAGTAAGGTATAGTTTTGCAACAAATTTATAAACTAAAATCATGGGAAATTTAAAGAATACTGAAGTATGCTATTATTATTAAAAATAAGGTAATGTACCTTTCCCCCTGTAATTTCTAAATGCTGCTTTAGTAATTTATGAGTATTTTCTGTAACTACATATCCATCCGTTTTGAAATTTTCTCCTGGTGCATGAAAGTTTACCTTCCTCATAACATCTAATATTGTCAAGGCCTGGCTATTAACATCTAAAAAAATAATATGAAAGGTAGATATTTTCATAATCTTACACAAAAGAAAAAATCATACCTCCTATTTGTTTGGCTTTTGCAGCATCAAACTTTATTTTGTTTTCAGTTTTCACAAACTTAGCTGATTTCTTATCAGTTTTAGATGCTGGAGCTAAATCTGCCTCAGTTTTTGGTCCTAGTAAATCTAAAACCTTCAAGAAATCGTTATTTAAAAAAATAACTATTTAACTTAATTTTAATATTACTTGAACATCTATTTCACTTTTAACAGCTTTTCCATCTGCCCAAGGTAACTGTATTCTCACTTTTTGCATGAGAGGTCCCGTATTGAATCTATATCGTTTTTCTAATAAATCTTTTTTATTTTCGGCTATTAATTTTTCTACAACATTCTCTATTTCTTCTGGAGTAACAGAAATGCCAACACCACAGAATTTTTCCAACTCTTGGGTATTTAGGTCTTTAATATGTAATACAGCAAATTCAATGGCTTTGTCAACACGAAACGTAGAGTCCAATTTACGTGTAGCTATATATTTAACTATTAATGGGAGATGATGAGCTATTTGAGGTTTAATTTTGGTAGCAAGATGATATAAAAGAATTCCAGATCCTTCTGATAATTCAATCCCACTTACCTAAAATGACAAGTTCTTTAAAAGTGTCTAATAAAACGAGTAAATAGCGATATTTACTCATTGCTCTAATAATATTTATGTTATACATCTATCACCTCATTCAATATGCTCAGTAGAGTGTTGCTCACTGCCCCATTTTTTAAAGTCTCTTTTGCTTTTTGTTCACTTAAACCTAAACGTTTAAATGCTTTTATCGTTTCTTCATCATTTTGTGCCATTTTAACAACTTTCACCACTTCACGATAATCTAACCCACAAAGTGAAAAGCTAACCTGCAAACTTTGACGTAACGGAAATAACGGGAATACTTTACAACACAGAGAGGTTCTCTGTGCTTTACAAGATGTTAGGTGCGTTTTCTCTACCCAACATCTCATATCAATAAGTGTACTCTTTTCACAGCTCTAAATGAATTTACTCAGTTATTTTCATTTGTAAATTGATGTAAGCAGTTTATAGGAACTTGCTAAACCATAATTATGGCAGATGATGAAATAAGTAACATTACGTGTATTATTTTCAGAGCTCTAAATGAGTTTACTCAGTTATTTTCATTTGTGATTGGAGTAAGCAGCTTATAGGAACTTGCTAAAGCAACCACAATATAAAACAGTAACCAACATATTAAACATTAAAATACCAAATTAGAGTTGAATTAGCACGAATTTCTGCACACGAAAAGTTTTAAGTCTCAGAAAGATACATGAAATTAATTAATTGGATCCATGGAAACTAAGTTAACCTAACTTTAGAATCGTTTGTTGACTGACCAAATCACAGAACAGAGGACCAAATGTCAAAGACAATATTTTCCTCTTCCATTCATGCACAGAACAGAAAAAGACATGTGAAGTGAGAGAGTGAAATATAAAATAGGTTTTGCAGATCTGTAAAGGGGTACTGAGCTCAGCTAAACGCCGTTTTACACGATGCAATAAATTTTACAATAAATTGTGCGATTTATTGTCGCAAGAAATTGTGAACAGTTTGACCTTGGGATTTTTAGACGATGCAATTTATTGCACAATTTTTCATACTGCCAACTGATAATTCCATTTTCTATTTCTACTAAACAAAACAAGACAGAAGTGTATAAACATAACCTAAAAATGGAACACCAGGCGGGAACAGGAGTGAACAAAAATAAATTGAAAACCAATATATTAATCATTTTGTCCTGTCACGTGCTTTTGTAATTTTTTCTTTAAGCCTCACTGTTGGTACCACTGAAATTGCATAAAAATTGCCAGAAAAATAGAACCTTCTCTAATTTCGCAATTTATTGCACAATTTCTTGCCAACTTAAAATTGCAACAATTTCGGATATTACACGATGCAATAAAATATTGCGCAATTTATTGTGAAATTTATTGCATCGTGTAAAACGGCGTTAATATCAAAATGAGATGATTAAAGAAAACAGTAACATTTCTAACAAAACTGAAATCTACTGAAATCTCTTGAGATCTCAGAAAGAACGCACCTAATGTTGCACTAGTGCATTTCTTTTTCTGTTCTGTGAGTGCATTAATCGAAAATGGTATTAGAAAGAACCACGTCGCCACAGACTACATCTGTGCACGTCGCATTTCTTTAGCATCCGCGAGCATATAAAAACCGCTCGATCTAAGTGAACTAATCCTGTTTCTTTGGGAAACTGAGAACACAGACTTTAACGCTTCCATAATGTTTGTCTTTTTAGAGAATAAACTCAACTATGTTTGTGGTCTCCGTGTCTTCTTCGTATTTTATTCTGTGTTTAATGACAGAACAGATAATGTAATAGGCTATTACCAATAATTACGAATAGTTGCGCGATCCAAACCATTGCAAACCACATCAAAAGTAGATAGCTCAAGTTTATTTGAAAGTTGAATTAACAACAAGTTTCGCAAAAATCTTTGATTTGAAAATGACAAATGATATTTAATAGGTGTATTTTTTCGAACCGATTTCTGATTCTAGTGAATAAACTGATAGCTTTATTGCACTCTATATATTAAGGCTCACTACTGTCAGTTTATTCATTTGAATTAGTTAAATAAGTTCGAAAAAAATACGACCAATGTCAGCATTTGAAGTTGCGTTCGGTATTTGCCTCAGACCATATATGTATACTAGTAATTACGAGAGATCTAAGGTCTCTAATAATTACAAAATTTGTCTATGCCTGAGCCTCAGACAGCACAGATTGGTCTGCATCGTTCGTTTATTGCAGTGGTAGGGATATTAGAATGATCGGTCCGATTTCAATATCCAAAATTTCATTTAATGTAGCCTCCGTAACCGTAAAACTACTTAGATTAACTGAAATCTCAGTTAGAAAGAACGCACCTAATAGCTGCTTTCTCTTTTCCGGCTGGTGCAGCACAAGAAGAGCTCCACGGCGAAGAGTACGTATATAAATAAGTGCAGTTCTTTTTACTAAGTGCGTTAAATACTAGTGCTACCCAATTCTACTTATCTTCTCTTTATGCACCATCTTTTACTTGATACATAAAGCTCTTTGAAGTTTGATTTCTGTTGTATCTTATATTGGAGGAACTCTCGAACATACCAAACGTAACTATTTTAATGGAGAGATATTGCAGCAGAGACAACCCTGTCTCTGTATTGCAGTCGAGAATCCCATGCGACCTTCGCTAACACAGAGTGTAGTCTGTGTTCGTTAATTACGTTACGTTATTGAAGCAAAAATCTACGTTTTGTTACAGACTTACTGCACTGCAGTTTCATGCATACGTTATGGGTTATGTAAAAAAAATTTTACCTTTCCTCTAATGTTGAAAAAACAGACGTAAAAAAACCAAAAAATGTATTAATATTGGTATCAACTTAACCTTAAAAATATCAAACCATTTAACTGAACTGACTGACATATGTACAAATTGGCTGATTTTGGTTGTTCCCGACCTTCACCGAGGCAAGGATAACGTCGTTTGTCGTTCGCTAAACGTACGAAAATTACGTCAGGCGCTAAGTTATTAGACACTGTAGTTCGTGATACGTAAACGCAGATGTGCACGTAAACGTACAATTTTCACGACGTTATGTTTGAAAATTCAGTTTAAGTTAGGTAAGTAAATATAACCTTAAATCCGATGTTGTGTCTGTTGAGTTGAAATTTTGAATTTTATAAAAGTAAACTCAGGTAAATCCTATAGTACAATTAGAAGTGCAATACCAAAAAATATTTGCACTTTTCTTTAAATTTTTCTGTACTGTTGGTTATGTGTTATATTATGCATCCGTCAAAATAAATTTTCGCCAGATATCGGCGCCCCTTCGTCATACTTCGGTTATCGTACGTTGGCAGTTTAGGCATACGTAAGGACGTTGGATTACGTACCTACGTAAGACGTAAACGTAAAAAATTTTAAACTGCGCAAGCGCTACCGCCAAATAGTACGTTTACATCTACGTTTTTGACACAATTTAAAGTGTCTATTATCGCATACCTTAACACAAATTAATATGTGCATGCTTAGATGTCATATCACGAGCTCCCTTATTAGCGAATGACGTTGTGTGACACTGGAATATTTCTCTATTTTGTTCTATCAAAGATTTAATCTTTGGTTCACAGAGTGATCTGACACAGAATAATCTATGGCTCTGTTCTATGGTTTGCAAAATATTGTTGTTTTGTGGTTTACAGCACAGAACAGAAAAGGTTTACAGGTTACAGAGGTCTCTGCAGGTTATCAGAGATCTTGTATACAAGATCTCTGCAGGTTATAAAAATTTGTTTGCAGGGTTGTTTGTTATGTTCTGTGTAGGTTATTCCGAAAGACTTTTCGCAAATACCCTCAGATTGCCATAGCAAAAATTTAAATAAATGGTTTTTGTAACAATAAAATTTCGAAATAGAATTTCAAAATTCCCAGAAAAACATATTTGTTGTGATATACAATTCTATGGAAACGATAAATAGCAAAATATGATAAACTGAATATTAAAGAAAGATGAAAATTAATGGAATATAAAAAAACTCTACCTGTTTCATTGTTTAATTTGTTGTAATCATTAAACGATGGATGATGATGAAAATGAAACCCTAGAAGATATAGAACCTAATGATGCTATATCACCAACAGCTAGTGGCGACTTACAAGCAGAAATATTAAATCGAAGTCATGAATCCATTCCAGCAGTTAATTATTATCAGATCAAACCTTCTTTGCAAGAAAAGTAAGCTTTAATATAATTAATGCAAAATGTTTTCTAAATGATTTTACCCTTTGTAGATTTAAGGAAATACCTGTTAAGGAAATAATTAGAAATGTAGTATCTTCTACTTTATCAGGGAAGTCTTATGAGCCAGAACATGTAAAGAAATGGACAATATTAATAGCAAATGAAGTTAATGAAAAGGTAAAAGGTACGATCTTACCAAATTATGACTGCCTTTTAAGACACATATTTTTCTCGAGTTTTTATTACATACAGCTTTGCTAATAGACAAAGACTAAAATTTGTAAGAATATATTTGATGGGTGGGAAAGTGGATAAGTCAAAAACCGATGTATAGAAAAACATGTTTACAGATTTATCTATTTATATTTATCATTCTGGTTTCAACTATGTTATTAATATCGGAGATAACACTGGAAAATTATTTTTATTTGGCGAAATTCATGATTGCCAGATGTCACATATTTTTGGAAAAACGTCTTATACTATTTCGAACCTGTTTATAAATGTGACATACTATTATGCATTTAAAATAAGATGAATTTTTTTATTAAATTTTTATTTTGGAAGAATATTAAAAATACAGAAGTATTTCGAACTTGCCTTTATTGTCATCTTGCATTAAAATTCTGTCTTGTTGGTGATCTTCATTAAACTGAGCTATGGATAGATATCCTCAACATCGGCTGATGTCGGCAAATTGAAATAAAATTGTCGGAAATATGGCGATATCACAGGTAGCAAGTCCATCAAATTTGATTTTTTTTCTTCAGTCGTGGGAGGAGGCCTAGTGTAGCATTTCCAGGTAGAAAGGTTTCACTCTTGCCTCGTCTCGCAAAGGAAAGGAAAGCTTCTTCTTCATCTAGTGAATTTTTAAAAAAGACTCCGAACTCTTTTGTATACCTAAGTCGCTGAACGTCGTGCCATACGAATTGATTTTTCATATTCTTTTAAGAAAACTAACATTGAGCATGCCAGGTGTATCTTTATAAAGCAATTAGGTTGGATATCTATTTTTTTTAAATATAATTTTTAACATTGTATTTGGACATACAGCTAGGTTATATACAGCATTGTTATATGAACCACCCCATATTACAATGCAGTAGCGTAACAGTTGACTTAAACTGAAAGTGCCATCTATGTTTATACGGTCAAACAGTATAAGTCAACTTATACAAATTTCCTTACCGAGTAAGTGACCATTTTAGAGTTATACTATATTAATTTAATTTTGTTCTGTCTTTATTTAATTAATATGACTTATACTGAACAATCCATTGTAGACAACACATTTATATTCATCAAAATCTGACATGCTAATTTTTCCGAATCATTGACTTGAACTGTTTTTCCCATTCGTCATTGATATATGTAAAGATTTTTGAGCTTTTATTGATAAATACAATTTAGGAAGAAGTAAAGACATAAATGACAGTTTAGAGAATTAAGCTTAACTTACATTTTAACCCAAGCTTTATTTCTCTACCTCAAGACATTGCTGAATAGTGTTTTTTAATGTACGTATAAGAAATATTTTTAGATAAGACTTGAAACATGTAAAAGCTTGAGGTAAAATATGGTATAAGGTATTGATTTCAAATCTTTTGTGGAACAAGCAGTAATAAGTATCTAGCTATATTAATATTGAAAACATTTATTTTTTATATCTTTGTCATAGAATTACAAATGAAAAGGTATAAACATATTGTACAAGTAATCATAGGAGAAATGAAAGGAGCTGGCGTTAAATCAGGAGTAAGGTGTTTGTGGGATTCAGATGTGGATGGTTATACAAGTGAAATTTTTATAAACGTAAGTTGTACTTTTGCTGATAAATGTAAATTTAGGATACCTATGTGAATATTAGATTTTGATAAAAATACGTATGTGTGCAAATATGTAAAATTATCAAATGTTATTCATTATAGGGCTACATATGAGCTAATTGCAATAATATCGAAGTAGAAATGATGGACAAGTCTCCTATCATAATAATAAGCTTAAACATTGTCAATCATATAAGTTATTACTAGAGTCCAGATCAGAATATTATATGATGTCAACATCAGGGGTAGATCCGGGATACTGGTGTAAACACATGTAGAGAAATGATAAACATGCCACATATACCAGATTAAAATAAGTGTATATTAACTGTTGTCCAGTCTCCTTCATATACGAAGTTGCATCCGTTGCAAACAGCAATACATGTCCTTTATTACTTTCATTGTTCTTGCCCCATGGTGTTTTAAGATGGCTATCCCACATTCATATATCGTTTCTGCATTTGTCCGTTCTAACACATTTGTTGATATTAAGCGGGCTGACATCGCCACAGTCTCATCTATCCCCCAACCAGTACATTTGCGATGTTCTGATCACTAGCATCGGTGGTTTCATTTATGTGTTTGTCTTGCAACTGAGAAACGATTTTTGCTTTAATTTAATTGCACATGGTTAAGACAGCTATGAATTCTGAAACAGTTTTAAAAAACATGCATCAAATCAAAAATCCAAAGGAAGTCTTAAATTATGTAAATGAGCAATATATTAACCAGTGGGCAAATAGATCTACGTTAAATAACACAACAGGAAAAAATAATCTCTCCACACAAATCTTTATGCTTAGAACCTATCGATCCTTTGGACTGTAATAAATAGTCTAAAAAAATAAAAAATCTGTTTGAGAGGATGATATACCTATAAAGCTCCTAAAATATGTTGCTAATATTATATCTAAACCATTGACTTATACATGATAAGTTTAGTAATATTTAGCTAAATGTTGATCATATAAATGTACAATGCTTGATATACCGGGTGACACAGGAGACATGTAACACCCCGTAGCATGTTTACTTAAAAAGATATTATTTTGAAATTTGGTACACTTATATAATGCGTGATTGTCCTTTTTTTAAGTACAAAAAAATTTTTGTCCACCACTTGCAGTTTCACTGGAAGTGACATCTACTCGTTATTTTAAATGGCACCCTGT
Source organism: Rhamnusium bicolor (assembly GCA_029963845.1). Taxonomy (NCBI): domain Eukaryota; kingdom Metazoa; phylum Arthropoda; class Insecta; order Coleoptera; family Cerambycidae; genus Rhamnusium; species Rhamnusium bicolor. The sequence continues at coordinate 57,922 of JANEYF010003924.1, forward strand.
ATATTTTTTTTACCTATCTGATTCGTCTCTAGATTCTCTTTTCAACCATTTATCGGAACATGGCATTTGTTTTTAAAATGACAGTTAATATCAATTTTAGTTTGTTAAGTCTAGGTGGCCCTGATATGAACCTTGGCAGATATTGATGCGTAGTGTGCCGTGATGACCTGGCATGCAACTTGTGCCTCATATTTTTGGGAATAACCAGTAGCTGAACAGACTAATAAGATCTAACTTATTTAAAAAAAAAAATCTTTAAACAACCCACGATATCTTAAAAACCAAGATAGGAACCCCATTTTTTTACTTCACCTAGTTAAAAAATACTTATTTATCTTTTATTTTTGTCCAATACAATTGCTGTGCCTATCATATTTTGCTTTCTTCATTAAAATTAGTATCGAATGTTATTGCATAGTAATGAATATTGTACTGCAACAAAAATATTTAGTAAGCAGGCGGTGGAAACAAAATAAAAGTAGGTAAAACGATTTTTTTTAATAAATAAGAAACATCAGTAAAACACATTTGAACAAAATTGATGAAAAACCATTACACTATGTAATACATTTTTACAACGAATGAATGAAATTAAAATAAAATATTTACTGAAGTACTACATACAAAAAACATTTTTTTACTACAGATGTTCAAAATGTTGTCCGTTATTATCTCTGCACAATCGTGTTTTTGTGACGGTAGCCCTAAGCACGTTATCTAATTGTAATTCAGTAATCCCATCGATTGCTCTTCTAACTCTCATTTCCATGTCTTCTCTGTTTGCTGGTGGAGTCCTATAAACGTTTTCCTTGAGGTGGCCCCATACAAAAAAATCAAGCGGCGTAAGGTCTGGTGACCTTGCAGGTCATCGAACGGGCCCATTTGTCCCCATCCAGTTTTCTCCAAACCTTTCATTTAAATAATTCACCACAACTCTGCTGTTATGTGGTGGAGCCCCATCCTGTTGAAAAATTATTGGGTTAACATTAGGTGGCAGTTCTTCCAAAAAATCTTGTATCTGGTTTTGCAAAAATCCCAAATATCTTTCTCCATTTAATGGACCATCAAAAATTATTGGCCCAATAATTCTTCTGCCAATTACTCCTAACCATACATTAAAACTAAATCGCTCCTGATATGCACTTTCTCTCATATTTCTGGGATTTTCTTGTGCCCAATAACGGGTGTTGTTACGATTGAATAATCCCAAATTAGTGAACCTGGACTCGTCGGAAAATAAAATTTGTTCATGAAAATTATTATCCAAATTGTGTCTGTTCAGAAACCAATTGCAATAGTTCAATCTTCTTTGAAAATCATTTTCGTATAAATGCTGGTGTATTTGGTACTTGTATGATTTAAATTTATGTTTTTTCAAAATGCGACGAGCTGATTTCCGATTTACACCGGTTTGGTCCTCAATCTGCATGTCTCCTGTGTCACCTGGTATGTAAATCAAATACAACTGCATGTTCTTTGGATCACTGAACATTGGTGTGAGGACTTAGAATTAAATACCATTAGAATACCTAGGTGCTCTCTGGTGAGTAGCTTTTGCAGGGTGAACCATATACATGGTGGTGTAACAATCTTCATAATTAAAAATTTAATAGTTCTTAAACCTAAAAGCGTTAAATACTTAAATATTTTTGCATCTGAACTACATATTGAATTCTGTGCTATTGAAGTTTATTATAAGCAAGTTAAAATAAATGTAATTACAATCTACAGACCTCCTAATGGGAACTATGATATTTTTTATAATCACCTATCTTAGAGCTTACAATTTTTTAGCAAAAAAAAAATCAGAAAATCGTACTATGTGGTGATCTCAATATAGACTTTGTGAAGGTAACTGAAAATAAAAACATCTTGCTAGATATTTCCAACACATTTAATTTGGCATCATGTATTAATGAATACACACGTATATGCACGGACAAAAATAATGTCACAATGAAAACAGCTCCAGATTACTTAGCAACGAATATATCGGCGGATGGATGGTCTGCATATGTACACAATGCATGTATTGCTGATCATCTGGCTCAGATTATTTGTTGCAAAGACATTAATATAACTAATAACATCCAGTACTATATATCGTACTAGACATTTCTCAGCTGAAAACATTGACAAATTTCGTTATCTGCTGAATAAAACAATTTACATGAAGCTTTTGAAAAGTTTCTCGAGCTGTTCCTAAGTGTTTAGATATAGCATGCCCTCTAGTAGCAGATGTTAATAAATATAAAAATAATGATAAACTTAGATCTAAGAATTGATTGACAATAGAATTAATAAATGAAGGCAAAGAACTACAAAAATTGTATTGGGTAGCAACTCAGTTAGATTGTCATAATATCATAGAAATATATAAAATAGATAAAAACCAGCATGAAGCTAATTTAAATAAAGTTAAAAAAGAGTACTTTTCTAATCACATTGAAACAGCACCAAACACTTCTAAGGAAATTTGGTCGCTAGTAAATATTCAATTAGAAATGTACAAAGCAAAAAAATAATGATAAATATAGATAATGTACTCTTCTCAAATCTTGATAATGTTGCTAAACACTTTGGTAATTACTTTTCTACTATTACAACTGCAAATATGTCTGATCATTTTAAAGATAACCTTTCAACTGAATGTACAAGTAGTGTACCGGTTGCAAATACCATGTTTTTAGAGTCAGTGACATCTGACGAAGTTTTAGAAATAATAAAAAAATTTTAAAGATAAAGTTGCAATAGGGATTGATGATATATCAACTAAAGCCCTGAAGTATGCATGTGAGGATATTGCTGAACCTCTTTCTAATCTCATAAATAGATGTACTTTAAGAAGGATATATTCCCGCAATTTTTAAAGTAGCAACTATTCTGCCAATCAATAAAAAGGTAGATCTATATGGTATTTAAGATGAAAAATTATTTTTTTGTACATGTGCTAAATACCTAAAATAGTTATTTATTTTCATCTGCTTATTTGTTTACTTTGTGGTAGTAGGACTGCGTTTGTTTATAGTCGGGGAACTAGCGACAGATTTGATTGACTCATTTCATTAACATAGTAAATTTGTTTTTCGCAATGTATATGTCCTCCTAATGAGTGAATGACAAGTAGTGAAACAAGGAGGGGGAGAGCGCATGAACATAATAATGTATTTGACTAAATTAATTAAGGATAAAATATTTTTTATGGATTATGGGCGTCATGAAATGCCTAAAAAAATTTTGTCAATCACTTGATCGGGACAAAATATATCTGCCGATTTAATAAGTATGTAGAAAAAAGTACTTTGACTGAAATCATTGATGTTAACATTTATAGTTCATAGTGTAAACTTTAAGAAACACGTAATCTGCCACTCTTTCAACAGGACAAAGGCTGTCTGCCAAGTGTCCGAAGGGATGAGTGCGTTGGCATGCTGCGAGCCATCTACACTGAGACCCAGCAAATTCTTTCACTTCTTCAGCCAACTACACTAAATAATTATTTTTATTCTCAAGCAGTTTTATCGGGGAAAAATATTTGATAGGGAGCAAAATCTTTACTACATTTAATGATTATTTTCTCTCAAATTTTATAGTCTACAGCAACTGAAAACTAGACTCACTGTACATTCTATAACATTGTAACGTTTACTAGAAATTTCTCTCGGCACGGTAAATGAGTACATCGAAAGAATTTCGACATTTGGGCTGCGTATACCTGCATGTATTGACCCGTCCCCTCTTTGTTTTGGATTTTGAGGCATGAGACCTTCACCTGAGGTAGCTATGTGTATTTCCTGAAATTTATTGAAATGCAGAAATAAGTTAAAAACTATACAAAATAATTCCTAATAATACTTTAATCCCTTTGCCTTGTAATAAAAACAACACTGATCGAATCTCCCAATGCGCTGATGTCTCATTCCTTTGGACACCTGGCAGATAGCATTCATCCCGCTGGAAGAGAGGCATATTGCCATTTTCAAAATTTATGGCATACAAAGAGTTGAATAATGTGTCAAAAAAATGTAATGAAATCGCCCTGAAATTTCTGTCGCTAGGTCCAGAGCTATTAGTTATTGACATGTAAAAAGTGGATTAGTTTTATAAGGACATCAAAAGTTAAATTAATTGACTAAAATTTATACGTTTTATTTTGGATTAAAATATGCGATACTTCCTGTTGCGAGGACATCTGTCTTTGAAATCTAATATTCGGATCGGGACTCTAGTCATTACTTCTGATAATGATAATAACAGTTATTAATATTACAACTTAGTGGGAAGGGAAAAACAGAAAAACTACATTCTTTCTGTTTTAATTGACTTATTCCTACTAAGTTGTAATATCGGTATATACCATTATTATATAATAGATAATAGTTGATATAGTCTGGCACATATAGTTGGCAGCGTATAACATAGTAATATAATTCAGGTAGTTGAGCAACGTGATTATTATAAAAAACCTACTGCTCAAAAATTTGTGAAAAAAAAACAAAATAGTAAATATATTGTAATTAGTAGGTTAATTGGGTGGTTCGGCCCAGCAGCTGAGAAACAGCCCCCCACTTTGTTTTGCAAAAGTAGACGTATGACTATATCTTATGGGAGTTCCGGATGGTGGTAGTTTGTTGTTTAAATTTCATCTACTGTTTTATATCGCTAATGAGCATTATGTAATGCTAAATGAAAAAGTTTGTAAGAAGAGAGTAAAAAGGAAGCCCCATTTTGAGTGGATATAATAGAGGTAGCAATGTTTTTGATTTAGTTTTATATTAGCAAAAAATTTTGACATTTTTTCTAAATATGAGATATATCCTTCCCTGTGAATTCCATTAAATACTCCGGAAAATTTCCATTTTGAATATATTGAAGTTTGTGTAATGAGTAGAGCAGCTTCTTGGTGTTTTTTAAACTCTTAATAATACCTAGCCAGTGGTTCTTGTATGTTACTCTTTGAAATAAGACATTTCATCAGATTCATTTATTTTTTTTATTATAATGATGATTTATACAGACAGTTTTGCTTTTGGTAATTTTCCTTTTTATTGTAAACAGGAAATAAGACAATAACTAAACCCCGTTGTTTTAAAATTTTGTCACTATGAAAAAACATGTTGCTGACAATAAAAATTGGGACAACTTTTATCACAGATTTTTACTAAAATTTAGTTATTTGCATTGGGATTATTGATATTGTTGCATTCTGACAACAAGCAGTATGACATTTAAATTTGTCAAAAAAATACTGATAGAAATTAAAGCCTGATATTAATGAAATAAATTTAAAAAATGCTTTTACACTACGCAAGAAGAGCTGTCGCATTTTTATTGTATACAAATGTACATCAGATAATTTCATCAGTTTTGTGTTAAATTATTATGCATTTGGTATTGATGGAAAGCTTTAAACTAGTCGAATACGAATTTAGCTTGAAAAGAAAGGCTGGTAAATTTTCGGAAGTTTTCCGAGGAATATTCTCCGAAAATTTCCCAAAAATGTCCATCTCTAAAATTATTTTTACTCCTTATCATGCGTGTAAAAATGTGACATTTTATAAATTCTGATAGGTGTTTAGTCAATAAATATGAATAAATTTATATGCAAATATCATAGTTTGGGTGTATATAATATCATTTAATTTTCAAGTTTACAGAACATTTTTGAAATGAACACTTGATTCTGCAGATTATATTATTCTATAGATTATGTTAAATAAAATCGATAATTTATAGTTTATACAGCGTGATTTAGTTCCGCACAATATTCATAATATTGTTATTAAATGATTTTTTGGAAAACGCTGAAATACGTCAATCTTATTTTTTTAAAAAGGCACTGGTTGACATTTTTTTTCATATTTTGTTTTTGAGCGGTGACGACATCATTTTTTTTTATTGTTAATTAATTGTTTCCATTTTTTAATAAAAATGGATTTCTTATTGTTTTCTGAGTATAATGGTATTCAATTTTAGAGGTCTCCTAAAGCATCAAAATCGTATCGAAATGGAAAATATCAGCTCGGAAATTATTGAACGTTCAATATAAAGTGGTTTTTATTTATATTAACATCCTTCGGAGTTTTGCACATTGCTATTCCACCACTCAACCAACAGACGAACACAACAATCATTCCCTCCAACATTTGCCAGCTGAGACTCTAACTCAGGAGAGATTATACAGTGATTAGCCGTGTTCTACCACACAACAACGCTCTAGCCAACTGTGCTACCTTCTCAGTATTTTAAAAGCGCCACTATACATCCATGCTCTAGACAGAATTCGAACCTAGAACTCCTTGATCTCAAGCCTAACGTGTAAGCACAACAATCACGTTAAATGTTATTGGTTTTTTTGAATTATATCATGAATATTGTGCAAAACTAAGTCATCACCCTCTATAAAGGCATATTGGCTATGTTAATATTACTCTTCTAAATGAAATGAATTTTTTTACAGGATACAATCTTCTGTGTAACAACGGTTTTTGCTATTTACTTATATTAAATATGCGTCTATTTAAATTTTATATTATATGTTTATGTATTAAGATTAGTGTAATTTATTATTATTAATTAAATCTTTAGTAGTATGTTATTTCATGTAAAATTATAGATTGAGTGTAGAATATTCATTAACAATTTTAAATTAATTCACAGAAACAATAAAACAATCTCACAAAAAGATATATTTTCTTTCAATCGATTTATATGTTATTTTTTGTTGATTAAAATTATCAGGCTTGGATTAAGGTACTTGTGCGCCTGGGGCAATAAATTTCAATGCGCCTCCCCCAGCTAAAAAAGCCCGAAAGTAACTTTTTTATTAAATTTATTTTGATGAAGATAAATTTAAAAATATGGAAAACAAACAAACATAAATGTTTTAAAAACAAAAACAAACCATTAAAACGATAAACGGAAACTTTCCTCAGTTTAAGATGCAAAAAATTGTCAATTAAATTGTCTGTATCTAAGCTATTAATGGAGTCTCTTTCAGTTGCTAAAATGTAGAGGTTAATTCTGTGTTCTTGAGAAAAGTGTTTGTTAAATAATTTTTTACTCTTTTCAGCACAGAAAATCACCTCTCGCTACTCGCATTAGTTGCTGGTTTTGACAAAAAAAATCTTAAAGTAACATCCATATTAGGAAAAGTATCGCTTAATTTGTCCTTAGTTTTAATGCTCCTGCAAGATTTAATTTATTTGTCAAGTTCTGTATAATAATTTAAGGAAATATATAAACTGGCTACATTCTTCAGGAAAACTGCTATCCAGATCATTTTTATAAACAGTTTTCTCTGTCAGCATTAGAAAATATTAATAAATTTTCTAAGAATTCAAAATCATACTCAAATTTAGTGTATTCTCAGCGATCGGATTGAGTTACTTTTAAGTAAAAAAGTAACTTTTTTTCAAAAGTTATTAAAAAGTTACTATTTTTAAGAATTTGTTACTTTTAGGAGTTAAATTGTATACAGTATTTTTCTTAGTACACATATAGCACATTTTTAATTATACATTTTGAAGCAGAGTTTTTGTGTACCGTCTTACAATGTATGGACCATATCATGTAATGGTAGTCCTGTTATTTGACATCATGCTATCAAGTCTACTACAAATTTCTCCTTATCCACGGCCCTACCTTATGAGATTTGACTTCTAACAATAGGGAAATAAATACTATTGATATGTAGAGAATTTGAATGATATGACTAAATAATAGGGGTGGACTGCAAAGCAGGGCAGTCAGTACAGTAATTAATATTTGATTTTTTTTGATTTGATTGTCATATATGTATACTAGCAAACAGAACAGATTAAGAATAAAACACTTATATGGTAACATACAAAAAACAAGATGTGATCATTATATAAAATAACCTGAAGAAGAGTACAATGCAAATAAAAATTGATTAAATTGCTATTTAAATAATTAAAAGTCAATTGTAAAGATTTGAAAAAAGCTTGTGACCACACCAGCGATATGTTATCTAAATCCAATATATTATGTAAAACATAATAATTTTCCGTTTTGTTACTGAACCAATAATCCCAAAAACTCCAAACAATTCAAGTAATCAATATTTATCCTGTAAACTTCATTACATAACAGTTCCTCCCTGTTTCGCCGCCTTTGTTTGCTTCTGCCAATCAACGTTTGGTGTTTTTTCGACGACACGTGTTTCATTACAGCGGATTTACATATATGACAGACTAACGTCGCACAATTTACATAATAACACATCACTACTTCTGAAGATGCGGATTGCCTCGCCATTTTTTATATCCACCAATGCAGTACACAACAGAAAATATCGAATAAATAAAAAATGTCTTTATACTCGCCGTACACACATCAGATCTCTAGCATGAAAGTTCTTGAACTGAAAAAAATTGTTAAATGATGTAAACGACATAATCCCCTCTGATAAAATACAAGGCCAATCCAGGTAGTCAATATGGCGATTAGTTGCTTAACAGCTGTGCTTTTGCTTGTGAACCAAAACGATATTCGCCCTTAACATTACATTAGATTGAGCCAGGCTACTAGATATACGACAAGTAGTATGCGTAGTTTACAGTCGCCCGTCTGTTGCCAGGAAGCAGGGCAGCGCGAATGTCGTTTCGATACTAAAATATGCTAGTCTGTTGTCTGCTCCTCTCACAATCAAGGCTGGGTTAAGTTAATTTATCTGACAGATAGTGATTATCTAGAGGTTAAACTGTTCATCAATGTTTGGTTAAGGGAAACGTGTAGTCAAAGTGCTGGATAAAGTAACTATAACTTCCAAGCAGTGCATAACGAATTAACTAAAACGCAAGCGCAATGGGCAAAACTGATAATCTCAAATCTTTTTATTTTCTGACAGGTTATGAAAGATCATTTTAAAGAAATGCATGATTATGAATATTTTGTAAGATTTTATCTACAAAAACAGAGCTTTATAGATTTTAAGATTAATTTAATATGAACTTGAATTTGAATCTTCCAAATATCATTCGTAATTTGTAGATACATGCAAAAATAAAATATTTAAATACAAATAAAAAGCGTAAAAGTAGAGAAATAGTTAATTATAGGGAATTACGATAATTGGAGCGGTGTATACCGGCATGTGCTGATATCAATCAATCCAGTGTGATATGTGTGACGGAATGAGTACCGATATATACCGCTCCAATTATCGTTATTACTTAATATCTATCCTATTTTTTCAATTTCTTTTTTTTTTTTTTGTCGCCAATAGGTTGCCTACGCGGATTCTATTTTCTAAAATATGTATATTTTATTGTAAAAAAAGATGCTGTAAATTTTGTCTCTCGGTATTACTAAAATTCGCATCTCGTTTTTTTTACTCACTTCCCGTGGTTTCTTAATTTTCAATACACAAATTAATGTTATTTTGAATGTCAAATATCGTATTATGCACACGAAGGATAAGGCAGCCAATAACAACAATTTTCTGAAATATTAGTGCAGCCAATCTATGAACAAATTGTATCAACTAAGAGATAACCAACTAACAGATAACAGTGGGCTCGATAAACGATTCCAACTTTAACTACCACTTTATCTGCCGGACGTCTTTATTTGCCAGATAACTCTAACACTTTTAACTAAGCATTGTAATGCTTTGGTAAGCACCCTGACTCGATGCGCAATTGTTAAATTTCGTTCGGACTTTGTATTCAGCTAGGCGGCCACTTGTAGTTTACCCTAATTTTGATATTTTTCAAGGGTACGGTTTGTACTGTATAGATAAACTCTTGACGGTCGATTACCGGTCATCGGCCGTTTTTACATGCAAAAAGATTATATCTCGCATTTTTCGGAATATAGTGTTAGGATTAAAATGCGCCCCTGGGATGTCATCCAAATTCCCTATAAATGAGTTCTTGGCGTGGCGACAAATTTTATTCTAACAACAGATCAGATTTGCTTGTTTTCAGCAAACAGAATAGAACTAGGAAAAAATTCTTCAAAATTGTATAATATCTTTAAGAACTATGACAGAAGAGGTTGGGAAAATTAAAGAAGTGAAAGAACGAGGAAAAGTAAAAAAAAAAACGGAAAAACAGCAACATCTTCTGTATAAACAGAATCTAATAAGTGCTGAAAAAATAAGAAATTAAAGTTACTTTTTGGTTACTTTTTTCCTATTTGCCCAGTTGCTTTTTTTCTGCATGAATAGCTACTCGCCTTTTTTTTATTTTCTTACAAATTTTGCGCCCCTATTTTAATTTGCACCACTAGGCAATTAGCCCAATTGCTTTGTGGTTAATCCAGACCTGAAAATGATTCTTGTAAACAGATAAGGAAATGGTTTTTCCTTGCAACTATACCTCACAACATGGCTGTGAATTTCAGTTATTAAAATACAGCAGAGGCCTCCCAAATGTGTCCCAAGGAGCTGCTTTGGAGATGCTGCAATATAGCATTACTAAACAAATATAAATAAATAAGGCTTGTATTTAACTGATCAGTATTTGCCGAGTGGCTGGCAGGCTAAATACACAAGGCGGTCATTCTCTCCGTCTGCTTTAAATCATTTTTTTTCCCATTTATTTTTATAAACTGCTTTGATATAAACTATTTTCAGTTGATTTGGGAAGACGCCTGTGCAGAGAGCTAGATTTGATTATATGCGAGATAGGCAAAGATATTAAATGTGCCACTTCCTTTAATAAACATATTGGTATTTCATCTTGTCCTACTGATTTTTTTGTTTTTTAATCTTTTGATACATTCTTAGACTTCCATTTCGTTAGTACCTGATAAAAAAATAGCGTCATTGCATTCATTGATTGAGTGAGTGAGTGAGTAATATATATTAATATCTCTAGTTGTATTTATGTCTGGACAGGAGTTTATGAAATAGTTAACACGATTTAGGATTTCTTCCAGGGTTATCTGTGACTGTAAAATTGTCCAAGATGTTATTTTTTTGAGATTCATTGTTTGTGATATTTTTAATTAGTGACCAAGTAGCTTGCGTTTTATTTTTTACTGTAGCGATATAATTAATATTTGAGTGTTTTTTTGCCAGTGCTATTACTTTTTTTTATATATCACGTGTTATGTTAAAATTAGTGTGACGTCACGGGGGGGGGGGCGACCTAGTGTGACAGTTTGTGACACCGCAGAGAGAGGGGTAAAAATGTTGCAAAAAGGTATGAAGTCATTTATGGACGACCTCTTATTATTTTATTGTTTTCCTCTTCTTTTTCTTTGTTTTTTCTTTGAATTGTTGCTGTTTCCTTCCGCTTCTTCTTTTTCTTCACATACTAAGTCATCTACATTCCTGTTTGATTTGCATTTTGCATCGTTTTAATAAAAATAATGTTGACAACTATAAATTTTTCTCGCCTTTTTTGACTTGCAATCATTTTAAGTGCTTGCGAACACTTTAATTGCTCGTGAATACTTTGCGGGATTGCTATAAGCCCCTTTGTGAATTACTTGAGGCACTAAGCATTTAAGGATGGATTTTAAAGTGCTTGTAGGCACAATGCTCATTAGCACAAAAGTGCGTTGAGTGCTTAGACGAGCACTAAGCACAGTGCTTAGAGACAGCTCTGTTTATCAGTATCAATTTATCTGTTTTTTAGCCACTGTTACTTTTCATCATCAAATGAAACAAAGCAACATGACAGATGTTCAATTTAAGGTTACATCAGTTCACTTTTGCATAACATCTCTATGATAGAACGGAAAGCAACTTACAGTTAGGCCATTATTGGTACTTTAACAAATAGGAAATTTATTTATGCCAAAGTGAACTAGAGGTGCCATCTATTAAACACTAGAGCTATTAGATTTGAGACTGTCTTGTATTCATACATGAGTTTCTTGATACGTTACGATACAGTAAATATCGTAAAATGTGCCAATGTCAGTTAAATCACTTTTGCACTATACGCCTCAAATATTGAAACTATTAATAGTTTTAGTTGCGAGTCTTTTGCTTTTGGCTTTTGCGTTTACATGTAGAATACGTGAATATTAAATATTGCATCTTTCACATTTTCTATTGGGTAGTTTTTAACTAGACTAGGAATCTATTGAGCGACGGGATCCTGGCGGCCGCCAGCCGCTTAATCCATCCCTGCTCTCAAATATGGTAGAGTAGATGTCTAGTCTTGCCGAACATGCGTTTGAGAACAACCGTAAAATAGATAGTAGCAATTTAATATTAATTACAAATATAAGAAATACTAGACAGCTAGATGCATTTGAAGGCTTGGAAATTACAAAGTGTAAAAATGTGTGACTAGTGAGAGAGGACCAATCCCATATAGTTTACTCTATTAGTTAGTTAGTCATGGTTCACCGAACCGTAACAATAATTTAGGTATAAATAAGATACATTGTTAGCGTAAGGTTAATTTTAATCATCACCAGATGATGCCAACTTGGCTGGCGAAACGCGCGTCGAGTGCAGTAATGATGTTTTGTGGAAAACCACGTAAGTGTCAGCTTCATATCACTCACTTCAGGAAAAGATCATAAAGATTAAATAAAATTAAAATATTAATTTTAAGTATGCAATGCCACGAAAATGGCATTTCATTTGTTAGAATGTTATTGAAAATTAGTTTATTTTTAAGCTGTTAGTTTATATTTTATAGTTATACCATGTGTTCAGCATTTTTGGAAAACCCTCATGAAGAATACATTGAGCAAATTTAATTTTTTTTTTAATTTCGGTGATGGTCAATGGTAATTTACCAGGAATTTTAAATTTTTTGGAATTTACCTACCTTCGTATCAAACCTAAGTCTAATGTATCTGATCTGATCTCTCCAACGAAAGTTGTCGTGCTAGCAGGAAACAATTAACAGATGTAGCACATACTACATTATAATCTCTTTTTAATTGAGTTCAGGTTGTTCGAAAATAGATTCTAGTGCAACGAATTTTGCTCAGACCAAATAATTATAAAAATGCAGGAACCATTATTCCTGTAGTTTATGGAAACTACATATTATATGTTTGAACAATGCTTTTTTATTGTCAGTATCTAATAGTTTGTACAGGGTGGGCAAATTTCGATGTTTGTATAGGGTAACTCGGTAACTGTAAGAGATACAAAAAAATGGAAGACACATTCTCGATCTCTTTTTTTGAGACAAATTCACTGGCGAAAACAAAAATTTTCTATCATCTCTTGTTTTCATGTTATAAACAAAAGTACGATTTTTCGACTTTTAGACACGTCAATATTTTGGTTGTTTGTAAAGTTATGAAAAAACAACTTTTACATTCTTGAGGAACTTTTTTCCAAAAATGTTTTTTTAAATAAACAGTTTAGGCGTCGAGAGGATTTAAAAAAAAAGGTGCCATTTCGAGTTATGGCATAAAGTTGTACTTTTTTAAATGGGAATCATACTTGGCTATAGTTTAGTTAAAAAGATTTTTTTTTACTCTTTTAAACTATGTATCATGTGGGGTCGCTTTTGATGTGTAAGTATTTAATAGCAAAAATAATCTTTTAGTAGATTATTTTTTGCGTTTTTTTTATATTTATTCCATGTAGGCATGTGTCATCTATAACAGTGTTTATCCGTTTGTCAGTAAATTGCATATTAATAATTTTGTTTCCGTCATAATTACACCCCATTTAATCGTAAAAGTCTTACGAAAATTATGAGAAATATGATATGCTAGGCTTTATTCAAAATAATAACAATTGTGATATTGCATCCGAAATATATTTCAATCGCATCCATAAAGAAGACAACCTAATAAAACTATTTTTAAGAGGTGTACAGGAAATCTCATTAATTGTGGGTCCTTCAACGAGCCAAGACCAAAAAATCAGGTATTTATATCTAATTTTATAATACAGTACAATTACAAAATAAAAATTCAACTTGAAGTAAATGTTCAAACTGATGTCCGTTATGTTCGATACATAAATTACACCTCTTCATAGCACATAAAACTGTAATATAAATATGAAGATTTGAAATGGAATTCACACAGTCTATACAATTTTGTCCAAGTTCATTTATGTCGGTACTGGTTTTCTTGTATAATTTGTCTTAATGTGGCTCCAAAAGAAAAAATCCAGTCAGGTGATCATGGTGGCCACCTCACTGGTCCGTTACTTCCCATCCAGTTATTTCCAAAATTAGTATTTAATAATTCTGAAACAATCCTGATATTATGAGGTGGGGCACCATCTTGTTGGAAGAACTGATTTCTCACCTCAATTAAGGGTAAATTGTCCATAAATTCCTCAATAATTTTCTGGTATAAGATTTCGTAGTACCGTTGGCCATTAAGATTTTGTTGATATATGTGATATGTTCAAACACGATTGCCACATAAGCACACCAAACACTAAAACCAAAGCCTCCCTGAGATCGCACGTCAACGGTACGGCGAGGGTTCATATCAGACCAATAATGCTAGTTATGCCTGTCGAAAATTCCTGCACTGCTAATGTAGACTTCATCTGTCCAAACTACATTTCTAGAGAAGAGTGTATCATGTTGACTTTGACGAAATCATATGCAAAACTCCAATCAGCGCTGAAGATCAGTTGGTTGCAGGTGATGTTGTTTCCTTACTGTATAATGCCTGAATTTGTGTGTCTTCAAAATACCCAAAGCTCGATGTCTTGAAATCCCAGAATCAAGCTTCAATTTGACAACTTGAAATTGAAGGATTTGCAACCGCCATTCCAATTACAGTTATAGAAGTTTTTTCAGCATCCTCAATGTTGTAATTTTTTGATCTTGGCTTGTTGAAGGACCCACAATTAATGATTTTCTTTTAATCTCTTAAAAATAGCTTTATTAGGTTGTCTTCTTACTGGATAGCGATTGAAAATTATTTCGGATGCAATATCACAATTGTTATTACTTTGATTAAAGCATTATAGCATATCACATTCCTCATAATTTTCAAGACATCTTCCCTTTTTACGATTAAATGGGGTGTAATTATGACGGAAACAAAATTATTTATATGCAATTTACTGATAAATGGATAAACACTCATCGATGACACACGCCTACTTGATATAAATATAAAAAAATGCAAAAAGTAATCTACTAAAGATTATTTTTGCCATTAAATACTTACACATCAAGAGCGACCCCACATATGATATATAGTTTGAAAAAAATTTCCTCTTTAACTAAATCATAGCCAACTATGATTCCCATTAAAAAAAAACAACTTTATGCCATCTCGAAATTGCACCTTATTTTTATTTTTTGAATTTTTTTCGACACCACTGTATTATACAGAAAAAGTGCCTGACGAATGTAAAAGTTGTTTTTTTTATAACTTTACAAACACACAAAATATTGACACGTCTAAAAGTTGAAAAATTGAACTTTTGTTTATAACTCGAAAACAAAAGACGATAGCACTTTCCAAAAAAAGTAGAGAATGTGTCTTCCATTTTCTTGTATCTCTTACAGTTTCCGAGTTGCCGTATACAAACATCGAAATTTACCTACCCTGTACTAATTGCATTTTTTAACAATCTTCCAAATCAACCAACTCTCTGAAACCTAGTAAAATTAAATCTGTTCAAGTAAATGGGATAAGTCCCTACAGTTTATAGAAGTCTTACTAGGGAGTAATTTTTATAATTAAGAATGATTATGCAGTTGGGGGGATTCAACCTGTCAGCTTATGTATACAGACTGTAAAGATAAAAGTGTAGCATTTTAATTAAATAGTTTAATAGACTTACATATCTATGTATATTGGTATTTAGGATCATATTTGTTTGTGCCACGTTTAAACATAGGTATTGGTTGTATGGGCATGATTATGACGTTCACCAGTAAACAGCATGCATACACAGTCGAACAATGTTACAGTTGGAATTTCACGATCGGTAGGTATACTTCCAGTTAATGACTTTACGATCTGCGATATTTAGACTTTATTGCTCATAGTTAAGGCATCTTTGAGGATGATTCTTGGTTGCAGTGGATAATTAGTTGATTTTCCTGTCTAATACAAGTACACACTCTCAGGAGTAAGTAGGTAAGATTAAATGAAAGTGGAACATTTTAAGTAATATATATATATTTGGATTCACTAATTAGTTAAATAATTAAGTAGTGAATTACTAATAAATATCAAGGTTTTTTCATACTACATATATGTGATATTTTTGACACTTGATTGATATAACAGTTTGTATATCTTATTCAAAAATAAAATTTTTCACTTATATTACAATTAATAACGCAAAAAAAAATAGAAAATACAGCTTATTTCTTTAACGGGTAATTTAATTCATCATGCATGATTCATATGTTGGTATAAGATATTTAATATTAATGAAAGAATCCTCCCCCCCATATCTTTCTAGAATTTCTAATGTCTCATTTATTAAATCTGCCAAATTGTCTCCTCTCAATTGACTGTAATCAATTCCATCTCCACAATTTACTGAAAAAAAAAAATGTATTTTTGATTTATTAAATACATCCAAAACATATTTTGTGGAAATGATTGTTAATATGCTATATTAAAAAAAAACCTGTTGTATTTTAAATATTGGAATATTTAGTTAAAAAACATTTTTGAAAAAACCTAAAAAAAACACTTTTTAAACACAACAAAATAAAAAAAAAAAAAAAAATTTTTATTTAAAAAAAAAAAAAAAAAAAAAAAAAAAACCCTTTTTTTTTTTTAAAAAAAAAACACCCCTTTTTCCTTAAAATTTAAAATTGTTTCAGTTTCTATTGAAAATTACATAAAAAAAAATAAAATTATGATTTTTCAATCATTATTACAGAAAAAATTATATAATATTTCACATTTCAATCGGATTCACCGGTTTTCACGAAAATTAACTGGAAAATTTATCTGAATAACCCTCACTACTGTCTTACCATTTCCAAAACATTCGCCCAGTATTAAAAGCATGTCTGCAAATTCGTTAAATGTAAAATTGGCTTCCATTCTTTAAAATGTTTAAACATTAAGTTGCATTTTGCTACTATGTTGACTTTGACATATTAATTTGAATGATAGAAGCCCACTATACTTAATGATATTAATTATACCAAAAGATGTGTCAAAATATGACTGTAATAATGATAAAAAAATCATATTTAAGAAACTGAAATTTTAAGTGGAGCTAACGAATTAAAAAAATATTTATCCTAAACAAAAAATAATCTCTAAAATTTGATATACATAATAAATCTGTTATGGTTTCTGAGTTACAACACAGACAATATTTTTTTCCCTCCCTCTTTGAAAGGATGTATATAATTTGTATTATTGACCAAATACTTATAAGAGTTCTTATTTTGTATTGAGCCTATCTACAACTACTGTAAGAGTTTGGCTACCTAATTTTGGAACACCCTGTACATTTGTAAATCTTGATTTTAAATTAACGAAAAAAAAAAGATAATTTTTTACTTCATACTAAATGGAATATAATTAATATTGTTTATAATATATAAATAGCTTTGTTTAATTTACTGTTACTTTACAAAAAAAAAATTCTCCCATCGTAATTGGTACTATAATATTATTTGCCGTGGTCTTAAGGATCTCATGCCAATGTTAATGTTTGTCCATATCATAAAACGCTAGTGGTTTTTAACCCTAAAAATAATAGGATATAGTGCCAAGCTAGATTCATAGCTTGTCGGCCACCATCTGGAAAAATGGCACTTGAGAACTTTGATCAAAATCTTTACTAAAAAATCAAAATGGCGAAGTTCTCTACAAGAAATGTTCTCATTACTTTTTCTATAGCTGTAATCGCACAATAAATAGAAGGTGGTATAAAAAATGCCAACTGTCATTCATAACTTCTTTGTTTATAATCAAATTTTTTTTAGTTATAGGATTAAATGAAAGCCAATGTTGCGTGAAATTACAGGAATAGTACACATACAAATAAAAATTAAATTCAAAATGGTGGCCGTTTTTAAAAACTGCCTTTTTTAAGTAATTGGCATATTTGTTTCTTTATTTAAGACCAAAATCATTATAATCGCATTAGTATTTTCTAAACTACATTAATTTAAAAAACAGGTGTTTCTTTTTTATTTATCCTTTAAATAGACTAAATCTTTCAGTTATCTGTTCACATTTATTTTTAACACATGAATTTAAAATATTTTGAAAAAAAAAATTGTTTTAGAGACAATTCATTTAACAATAAAACCTTCAAGCTTTTTTTTTGTGTACTTTAGTAAAAGTGGATGGAATTTGTAAAAATACTTAAAAAAAATACACCACTTAAAAAAAATGTGAACAAAATGTAGTATAAACATAAATGTAATAAAAAATGGTGTCAGTGTATAATAATATAATAATAATAAAAAACACCACAGAAATTAGCCAGCCTCCGAATCCAAAGCCGAAGCTGCATAGGTAAGGGTTACACTTATGAAAAAACGCGGATACATAACCATTCCCACTGACATTGCCAGTGCCAGTGGCAGGATTCGAACCCGCAGGACGATGGAGAGATTATCTAATCACACTTGTCATTGTGTACGCTAGCCAACTACTCCACCGAGCCAGTATTTCAGAAACTTTTTTGTCTTAGAACATTTTCGATTCGATACACAAAAAAATCACTTGACAGCTTTAGACAGTGGCATAATTTAAAAATCTTATATAAATCCACACATTTTGATTTTTGTTCTGCTTTGCGTAAGGAAGTAAAGGGGTGCCATTTCAGCATATCATTTTATATTATTTAGTTTCTATTGGGAAAAAAATAGCATATTATTTATTTTTAAGTTTAAATAGTTGTATATGAGCTTATGTGAGTTAGTGAAAACTTGAAAAGGCATTTATTTCACAAACTTAATTATACAAAAGTGCTAATTAACCTGAAAAAAATGGCGTTCGACAAATAATGAATTTATGGCAGCACTATATCCTATTTTTTGAAGCGAAAAACTGAAGTTGAAAAATATTTAAAGGAATGCAATATGTTTATGCTTCATTATGTTCAACTAAATTTTAAAACTAATACAAGTACTTCGTAAACATATCATCATATGTAATTGTTAATTGGCTTAACTCCTTTGCAAAAATAGCCATTCATTGTTATATAATGTATTCTAATATGAGTAAAATATTCAACAAATAAGTAATCTCACCATTTTTCTCTTTAAATATATTTAAAGTTGGCAAAAGCTGTCGATAATATGGAACTAGTGCTTCTCCTATCATATCGCCTGATTTCACTAAATGTTGTAGAACCCTTAACGTTGCACACATAACTTCTTTATTTTTGGTTTTAAGGGCATCTAAAAATCGGTTCATAATTAAACGTTCGTTATTATTCTCATAAATGTTTTATTATATTAAATTAAAGTAAAAAAAATTGAAAAAAAAAATTTGGACAAAATGTTTCTGTTAATAGTGAGCATATTTTATGATTCAGTATTATTTCTATTTACCTTTTATGGGAATAATCAGTTGAGGAATACAAGGAAAAATTTTTTGCCCTCCATGCGTCAACATGTCATGAATACCTTGCTGAGCAAATAATTTATAAGGATTTTCTGTTTCAGAGAGCCCTTCGAAAAACATGGGCAAATAATAATGGAAATCTAATTTACCTATATCTGCCTAAAATGTAAAAAATCACGGTAAGATCAAAGTTACAATCAAATAAATTTGGAAATAATCTACAGCAAAAAATTGAATTGATAAATTGTAGAATTGTATTATTACTAGTGGTTTGTATTATTAACGGTAAGGCGCAATAACTAAAGTACCAAAAGTAAATAAAGAATATCAACCATCCAAAACAATTTTTGTAAAAATAAATAATTCAAATGTTATATTTCGGTTTGTTAAAGACAAACAAAAAAGGCTTATTTTTTCCATGCTTTTCTGCTTCAAAAGATATACTCATAACAGACTGACATCAACTTTTTTTTTATCGCTACCAATACCAATATATGTCTGATTTAGCAAATATTATCAATAGTTTTTACAGGAGACATTGTTATTTTGGAATTAGTTTCACATTACCAATTTTACTTGAATATGGCAGTTTATGAGAGATCATGAAAAATAAAATTATTTATCTCTAATGAACGAAACCATAAGAACTTGTTTTTCTTTTTTTTTCAAAATAAAAGTGGGAACAACTTGTACATGTGTCCATATTTTTGCTCATATAATTATAGACGTAAAATAGTCATAATTTATCACAAGTTCTCATCTGTATCCTATATTCTTAAAGATGTTTCATATAGGATTTGTACTTTGCTCGACAAACCTGATACAAGGACGCATGATATCATTGTTAAAGTGTACAGAATAAAATATCCAATGAGAAAATAAAAAATATTTCATCTAATTTTCCCACATACTGAAAAAAATTAAAATAAAATTTTGATTCAAACAATTTGAAGAAAATTTGGTTAAATGTTGTCGAGAATTTAAGTTATTTATTGAGATCCTTGATATGGATACGTGAATAGAAAATTGTAATTGGCAGCCCTATAAAATAGAGTGATTGGCTTTATAAAACTAAATTTATTGTGAAACAAAATAAAAAAAATATATCCATTTACTCACTTTCCAGGATACTCTTCCTCCTTTAGCCTCCATAGCTATTGGCAAATTGCCCCTTCTATAATTTTGACGAAATTTAGCATGCTTTGGAGGTACTTCTTTAGCAGCATTACATTTTGGTGGAGGAATAACACATGTGCCTTTCTGCAATGCTTGTATCGTAAAAGCAGGTACAATGCGACATTCCTGTGATTTATTGGCCAATGACAAGGGTTTTCTTAAAGTGGATCTAAATTCCTTACCGCTCACCATTATTAAGAGGAGATAATAATCTAGTACATTCTAGAAAGAAAACTGAATGTCAAATTGAAGTTCCATGCATGAGTTACCATGGAAATAATTATTTTGTTGTATCAATAAATATCAACCTTTTCTTTTTAATTAATGATAAGAATAAGGTATGAATCATGAAAACAATGGGGATGCCCCACTACATTCAAAGTTGGATTTTTTTAATGTATATTATTCTGCGTTAGTTGATATATGTTTTTAGCTTTTTAAAAAAATATGTATAATTTCCGCCATTTAAACAACTAATGAAATCGCGTTATTCTATTTCCAGCCAGGCATTACCATATGTCTGTTTTTATGTCAACCAGTTTTGCAAATTAAAGACTGGTGTAGAAATATTTGTAATTTTGAACTTTTGTTACAAACTTTTCATGAATATGTTGATTTGCATACAGCATAAACATAAGTAACGTCCAAGTCAGATAGGATTGCGATATGAACTAATGTAACGAGACTGAATCTGTCAGCGTCATCAGTTTAGACAGCAAATTGGCGCACAGTAGCTACTGTTGTAGGAAAGCAGAGATAGTAGTGCTTCAAAAAAATACTGAACCGTCATCTCGCAATCCTATTTGACTTGGACAGTGTAAGTATTTTTCAACTTAATCTAAATTTTTCTTTTTTTTCCTTGGGGCTTACTACCACATGAATAATTCTTGGTTATCTAAAAAACACAGTTATTTACCCAGTATGCTACTGGAAAAATAAACCTCTGTGCTTGTGACTTTTATATACATCAAAAGTTTCATGTTTTTTAATACAACACGTTCAAGATTATTAATGATAATGAAATAAATACGCTGGAACTAGGGACACTATAATAAATAAAACTGGCAAAATGGTACAGTTCACGGTTTTATTGGCTTCTTGTGTCTTAGCATGAACCTAGTTGGATGACATCAGAAACTAAAATCAAATTTTTTACCCTTTTATGGAACTCAAAGTTGAGGATTCCAAGTACTATCGGATAAACAAGTAAAAAAAAAAGATAGAAATATATGTGTGATGGATAAAATGAAACAGTCAGCAAGTTACCAAGACAAAAGAGCACGATAATTTGAAAACTGTTTTCAAAATTCTCCCAAATTAATGTTTCTGGGCTTCATTCCAAAAAAAAAAAGAAATTCCAACCCCTTATAATATTTGGCATGTCCAATGGTGGTTGATGAAATTTATGTTGTCATATCTTACTACTGAAGCATAGGACTCAAGTGATATTTTAAGGCATAATTATCAAGCCTAAATGAAGACGTTTTGCAGAAAAAAAATTGCGATTGAAATTTGTGAAAAAAAGTTGGAAAAGTTGTGTGCCTTAGCAAGTTAATTTTTAGACAATTTGTAAAATATTTTTCATTCAGAATCAGGTGGAGAATATAATCAACATGTTTCAAATTCCATCAACAAATATTGCTTTTTTATTAAGTTACACCATTTGGTAATATTTTAGATTAATTTTTCACTGCAAATTTCATAAAGTTATAACTTTATAAAAAAGCAATATTTTTTTATGAAGTTTTAAATCTGTCGATATATTCACCTTATTTTGAAAAAAAAATGTTTTGCAAATATTTTACAAATAGTCTAAAAAATAATCTGGTTAGACAATGTTTGCAATTTATTTTTTTCGCAAATTTGAGTCGCGATTTTTTTTCTGCAAAATTTCTTCACTTAATTCTAATAGTTACATGTTCCAATACTAATATATGACAACCCAAATTTCACCCGCCTCCACTGACGTGCACATCTATAATGGAAAACTGAACAGGCGTGCCAATCTGTCTTGCGCGCGGCACCAAGCTCTGCAGAGACTGTCGACACAACAGTACTATTTGAAAATTCAGTTTTTCATTCATTATGTACTATTTTCATCAGGGTACCCACTGATCTGACCATGTGAAATTCCCAGGCTTCTCCAAATAATTTTTGTGAAATTTTCCGATATAATTTTCCACTATTCGAGACACATTTTTTAAATAGATTCACTGACATTTAAAAATTTAGAACACTTGTTTAGTGTGTTTTAACTCAATTTTGCTCAAACATGCACTTACCATGTGTGTGTGCTACACTATCGACATAGGTAGTGTTTTCTCAAGTACAGTTCTTTCATGCTAAAGAAATAGGTTACTTCTGATTTTACTGAAAATACATATAATGTATTTTTATTACTTTATTGTTACCATATGTACATAATTCTATAAAGAAATTGTTTATAATTAAGACATTTGCTATTACAGTTTTTACAGGAAATAAATTATTATAATTGTTTTACTATTCACTCTGTCTGTAATAAGTAGAATATTATTAATTTAACCAACTATTAGTAAATCTTCACTAGGGAAGGTATATGCTGGTATTTCAAGATTCAAAGGAGCAGGTCCTTTACGGATTCGACCAGATGCATCATAATGAGACCCATGGCACGGACAATAATATCCTCCAAAGTCACCAGCATTAGCAATTGGTACACAACCCAAATGAGTACAAACTCCCAAAACTACTAACCATTCTGGGTTTTGGACTCGTTCATTGTCATGTTGAGGATCACGAAGTGATGATACTGGAACACCCTGTTCAGCTTGAATTTCTGCCGATGTTCTGTGCCTGACAAACAATGGTTTACCTGTAACGTTAAATATTACTATAACTATTTACGTTTACCTAGTAATAATTGGACAGTAACAAGTTATTTTTTCTATAAGTCTGTTTAAGGTAAAATTTTTATGGAATACATTTCTGAAGGTTCCCTATGGTTTTTTGGTTACTTTTTTTCCAATAATGTTAAAATAATGACTTTTCAAAACATTGCCATCGAGGAATGACTTAATTATTTTCTCGTTTATCAAATGCCCTTGTATATAAGTAATCAAAGATATAATGTATAATTAATTATTTCGAGAATCTTACAGTTCTAAACGCAAAAACAAAACAATATAAAATGGCAGTTAAACATATGACACCAGAACAAACAGGAAGTATTCTATACCCAGTATTATCAAACCATGAATAACTTGGAAACTAAATTTAATCCAGTTTCACAGGTGGTCAACATAACTAAACTTTTTCTATTCACGAAAATCAAAAGAGACAACTATTATCTCATTTTATCTGTGACCAGCTCTGAGGGAATCTTATGCCTAAAATCCACTTTTCGAGAAATACACGTTTAATGTTTTTGAGAATTCTTCTCTTCAAACCTCCATATATTATACTCACAAAAAATTAATATTTCGATTTCTGGTAAATTGACATGGAAGTAGAGGGTTCACTTATATTGAAACCATCAAAACTCTAAAATTGAAAATTTAGGCATAAGGTTTCTTTCTTTGGACCTGGTCACATATGAAGACTAGGTGTAATTACAGGCAAAATTAATATATATTTTTTTAAGCAAATACTGTACAAGTCGTCACTACTAGGAATGTATTTTATATGCACCACTAATTTAAAAGAAAAAAACTATACAAATCGTCACTATGAGAATGAGTCCTCTATATGTGCCACTAGTTAAAAATTAAAAAGTTTAAATACACACAAAAATGACTTTCGATATTAACAACCACCATGCGCGGATCTCAAATTACAACTGAATAGTGAATATGCTTTTGCAATAGCACAATAAATAGGTAGCTAAAGTTGAGTCTCCGCACCATAATTAACCTTCTGTAAAAATAAAAAAGCGTCGCTACGTGCCGCACAAATAACGCAATCAGGCGTTTATATTATCTTTATATTATACTGAATAAGATTAACAGGAAATAACTATTCATCGGACAAAAACTCCGACTCGCGTTGACTTTAGTGATGCACGGGTAGTAATCATTCGTTACTTTTGTAATCGTTACTCGCTAATACCTAATACCCGAAGTGCCAGTGATTACCTGAAAAGTATTCGTTACTATTTCACATATGATTACATGTATACTTGTCAAGTTTCGAAATGTTGAATGCCGTTATCGGTGACGCTATATTGCCTTATCGCTCTCATAAAAAACAAAGCTAAAAGGCGGCCGCCGTCTTTGAATTCAAACAGCTTCAAATAATGAATAATATTCTAAAACTATAAAGGGATATGTTATAATTTTATTTAATAGTATTTTCTTAGTTGAGAATTGTTGATGTATTTTGTTAATAATACATCATACAGATTCAGCAAATTTACTTACGGGTATAAAAAAGACGGCTTTATTTGCGGTTCCTTTGATATTGCAAAGAAAGACGTCACCAGTACAGAGGTAGGTATATTTATATTTTTCTTATTTACTTAGTATTTTCTTTAGCTCAGTGGGATGTTAAGAAGTTAAGTGAATAAGTGCGTACCTATATAAGTTGTATAAGTACTGTTATTTTTTTATTTATTTATTTACGCTTTTTAAAAGGAACATACTTATTATTAGATTGTTTCATATGTAGGTAATCATTTGGTAGTCAGTAACGAATACTTAGTAACGATTATTTAATGAAAAAGTAACGATTACCAATGATTACTAAAAAGTAACGGGCATTTGCATCACTAGTTGACTTAAACCTGTAAGTCTTGTTTGGTAGCTAAGATCATTTTTCAATTCCTCACTAAACATAGACCAGTTTCGAACGTGTTATGTTCTCGTCAGTATGCCATAAGTAATGCAAAAGACAAATGATAATAGCAAACCAGGCTAGCCTAAAGCAGATTAAGCAAGACAGACATCGAGAGTGATAAGTGTATCCCTCTAGTGGTCAGTTCGAAACCGGTCTATGTCTAGTGAGGAATTGACAAATGATCTTAGCTACCAAATAAGACTTGCAAGTTTAATTCAATGCAGGTCAGGGCTTTTGTCCGCTGAATAGTTGTTTCCTGTAAATCTTATTCAGTATATAGTTTAGTCAATCAGGGCTAGAGGTCGCAGTTCTTGGTAGCTGCTTTGCAAGTCGCTATCAGTCATTAAGACATCAGTAATGTCTAACGGGTAGTAGCACTGATGACTAGAGGGATACAGTTGTTATCACTCTCTGTCTTTATATTGTAATTGATATATTATTTTATTTACTGAATTTCTGTGGAAAAATAGTATGAATGTAAAGACCACCTCTGGGGAATACCAAATCCTCCGATGCTGTTATCAGTAGAAAAAGAGCGATTTACAAATTTATGATAGTTACTTGATGAAAACAGTGTTTCAAACTGTTTAGACTTGATTTTGGCCTTTTTTTTAAATTGTCAAGCTAATAAAATTTGAAGTCCAATAAATGGTGGGGAAATTTACTAAAGTTTAACCAACACTTTTACCAATGTAACATTGGACGCGTTTAACGAACACAACCGTTGAGAGGTTGACCGGCGGCAGTTCTCTGAACGAGACGGTTGATTATGCGCTAACTGGGCGCTGCTGTTCAACGTAGTCAGCGACAAATTTTATGCTGTATCTAGTCAGCACCGCTAATATCATCTGCTTCCCTCCAGATCATTCAGCGAAATTACAACTGTTAACAGTAATAATAACTAAACAGGTTGAGCACTAATTCTAAGCAGTTGCATTCGCTAAACGCGCCCAATGATAGGCATTATAGAAAAAGCCAGACTATTCAGATTAAGTGTATTGCAACACTTATTAATATGTGTCATAAAACAAATACTGGGACACAGTTTAACAGCTGTCATAAAAATATGGAAATTTTCTTAATAAAATGTTGGAAGTGATGAATGATGATAAGCAGAGAGAGGAAACTGTACCAGAGCCCAGGACCGAATGTATTATTCAGAATGACTCAAGTCTGCCATCACATTAGCATACATGGTCATAACTAAATATTCGTTCTGCATTCGTGGCTGTTCAATTTGACCGATTTGGTTTGTACAAGGAAAATGAAAGATCCATATCTACCGAGGTTAAGGGTCCAAATTCTAAATATTTCACATGGGCAGGCAGTGTAGCAGTGACAAACCGTGCAGATAATTTTCACGAATTTTACACATTGTTTTGTATGCCAGGTTCTTGTTGTTCCTGTTGAAATATGTGAAAAAAGGTTGCCAAATTTGATGTGCCTCACCAGGTTATTTTTTAGACAATTTGTACAATATTTGCAAAACATTTTTTTCCAGAATCAGGTGGAAAATACATTGACAGATTTAAAATTTTATTAAAAAAAAATTGATTTTTTTTATAATTACCCCTTTTTGAAATTTGCAGTGAAAAAGGAATCTAAAATAAAATTTCAAAACAGCATAACTTAATAAAAAAAAGAATATTTCTTATGCAATTAGAAATCTATACATATTTTTTGGAAAAAAAAAGTTCTGCAGATATTCTACAAATTGTTAAAATAACCTGGAGAGGCACACAATTTGTTAAATTTTCCTCTCAAATTTCCATTGCAATTTTTTTTTGCAGAACTTCTTTAACCAGGGTGAGGCAATAGTGCGTCCGACTTTGAAATGTCGAGTTCTATGATAGCTAGAAACTTGATTTAAAAACATAAATAAACTAGACAAAAAAGTCTATAACTGGAAATTGTTTTCGAATATACAAGATGAGCCAAGACATTTCTACAGGGTCAACTAAAATTTTTTTAAACGAAATGTAGCCTCCTTCCACTCCTATATTATGACTGACTCTCTCCCAACCACTTGGATGCAATGATTTTTTTTTGTTGAAATTATGCCATTTACACTTGTATATTAAAAAATCACTACAGTCACAATTATCGATTTTAAGAAAGAATATGTTAGTTATGACTCATAACTAACATATTCACACAGATGTCTCATAACTTATGAGACATCTGTGTGATGTCATCCAGCCATTTTCACTTCCTAAAAGTATAAAGTGGCCAAAAATAATTTTTAAATTTACAACAAATTGAACTGATTATTCTCAATTTTTTCAAATGGAACACCCGTATATTTTTGAACAGTGTGTTGTAGATTTAAAAAACGAACATTTTTTGTACATACATCCATATGGCTATTTGTAACCATTCTCGATTTATTGAACAATAACTACAAAATTCAGCAATAAAAATTAAAAATATTTTTTTTGCAATTCAAGAGATGATATTATAAAAAGTGCTCCAGATGTTGCCCATTTTGATTGACACACATTTCTATGTGTCTTTAGAATGAGGTATCTACAGTTCATAAAATTGTCGGAGTGATACTAATAAAATCCTTTCCTTAAAATTTTGGATTGTTGTTGGTGTGATATTTTTATGGGTATCATGTAATACGTTTATTATAATACTTTCTCCTGAATTATTTGGAAAAAAATACTCATTTTTAATTTTGACTGCTGATTTTGCCGTTATTGTTCAATAAATTGAAAATGGTCACAAATAGCCATAGGAAAGTACATATCAAAAATGTTCATTTTTCAATTCTACATCACATCGTCCAAAAATATACAGGGTGTTCCATTTAAAAAAATTGAGCAAATTCAGTTCAAAAAGTTGTAAATTTAAAGATCCTTTTTAGCCACCCCGTATACTTTTAGGAAGTGAAAATGGCTGAGTGTCATCATACAGATGTCTCATAACTGGTACTAACACATTTTTTCTTAAAATCGATAGTTGTGATTGTAGTGAAAAGAGGCCATAAAGAGGTTTCAAAAAATGTTCTGATATACATAGCATTTCATTTAAAAAAATTTTACTTGACCCTGCAGAATCGTCTTGGCTCACCCTGCTATATATTCAAGAAGAATTTCCAGTTATAGACTCTCTTGTCTAGTTTACTTAGTTTTTAAATCAAGTTTCTAGCTATCATAGAACTTGAGATATCGAAGTCGACGCACTATTGCCCCACCCTGCATATTTATATAGTCTTGATAGTTACTCTATTAAATATTGCTTGGGTCCCATGCTCTAATAGTAAGATATGCCATTACCAAATTTCACTAGCTGCCACCGATACATTATTATTTAGAACTCATATTGGATTAATGCACGTGTCATTATTACTTCTACAGTATGTGCTGTGGTTTGTTGTACTCGTTTATGTGCTATTAATATCAGAAACAAAACTTTTTGAATACTCAAAATTCTTATAACAAATACACCTGTTTCATCATTCAGTTCGACCTTTATAATATTGCCCAAAATATTTTTATACACACTTGGTAGATATGTTTTATGCGATGTACTACATGGTAAAGGAAAAATTGGTATATATTTTGCAAAGAAACCTCTAATGTCAGCATTGTCGACTACTTTCCAAGACAGACTACATGTACAAAACATGACACACAAATCATAAAAAATTCCTCTTTTGTAACTACCGGCAATATTAGTAAGAGCGTTTTTATAAGAGAATGTATGCGGACCATATGCCAAACACTGCTCCATATGTGGCTGTGTTGCTAACCGAGAAATAAGAGCCCAGTTATAATATTATATACGTTTATCAGAGTTTGCTGCATCAATACTGATTATACCAGTTGCCTATTTATATTACAGGTATATAAATAGACCACATAAACTTTTATCTGGTGCCACTTTCTTAATCACACTTTTTTGTTACTACCTTTTTATTATTTTTTTAAGAATAATCCTGATGTATAATTGAATTCTATATAGAAAAGGTACTCTTACTGTATTTTATGGCTGCAGTTAAGAAAATTTGTATGCAAATCAACCCTCACAGAATTGTACGAATTTTTTGCCACCCTAATTTAATTAATATAATAATAAGAAAATCGCATACGTACGTGAAATAGATAAACATAAAACTCCATATAAACTGACAATTTAAAATGCTTCATACAGAATTTTTAAAATGCATTATTTTTTTTTTTAAATTAAAACAACTTAAAATTAATATTTTCAAAGAATTATAACTAGAGTTGACATTTCGATCTGCAAATCATAGGCAGTGCCAGGTAGAGAAATACCCAAGTACATAAGCGAGACTTGTTTACTATTTTAGTCTACTGTTATGCGTCGAGGTGTTAATAACGTAATTTATTTCTCTCCGTTGTATTGTTGATAAATTTATTTTTTGTATTTTATTCTTGATAATAAAGTATGTCAGACCTGCCCAAGGGTAAAAAACGGCCATACGCTGACAAAGGAATAAATTTATCAGTGAATTCCCCGATTTATTCTACAATGGTGCTTTAATAATTTGTAAGGTGTGTGAGACTGACCTGATGTGCTGGGACAAAGGTAATTGTAAAAGTCACGTAAATTCTGTGCAATATAAAACTAAAAAAAAATGGCGTGCCTTCGACAACACAGTTTATGCTCGATTTACTCTTAATGCTGATTGCCTGTGATATTCCACTGCACATACTCGATAAACAACCATTTCAGGAGTTCTGGAATAAATACAATCCCAAGGTGACGTTACCAAGTCGCACAACATTGCGTAACTATGTACCAACTGTAAGCGAAGACATTGTAAATAAGATCAAATGTGTACTAAAAAATACACGGCTGTGGTATGTGTTGACGAGACGACAGATTGTAACAAAAATTCTATTGTAAATGTTATAGTACGTGTACTGGACCGTCTTAAACCAACATTTCCACTGTTACTAGCTAGCAAAAAACTAACTGAGTATACTGGTCAAACAATTACGCGGGTGGTGCTGGAGACGTTAGAAAAATTTGACCTGTCAAAAAGTCAAGTATTGATATTTGTGACCGATGGTGCTGCAACAATGCGTTTAGTAGGCTGTTCTCTTCAAGAACATGGTTGTAGGTTAGTACATGGTACGTGTAAAGTGCAAGCTTTACATCTTGTGGCAGAAATTATTTGACAAAGTTTTCCAAAGGTAGATGCATTAATAACAAGTACTAAAAGTGTTTCTTAAATCTCCTAAACGTCTTCGCGCATTTTATAGCAAGTGTCCCGGTAGTCCCGAACCACCACAGCTGATTCTTACACATTGGCTAACATAGTTGGAGGCAGCATTTTATTATGCTGAATGTTTACAACAAATAAAAGCTGTGATACTACAATTCAATCCAGACGAGCTGCAGCTATTAAGGAAAGCCAGAGAAAATTTGAAGATGTTTCTGTGAAACAGCTTTAAAAACTATTCGCAAGAACTAAGGATTACATGACACCATACAAAACTTACAAAACAGTGTGTTGTCATTAACGGAGTCACTGCAAATAGTGGACGAAGTAAATCGACTGCTACACTCTATAGGTGACACAAAAAATGAGCACGTGGAGAAAAGTTCGCACGTGTTAAAGCAAGACACCCGTTTTACCAGATTGACAAATGTGTGATGGTACTAATGGTGCATCTGCAGATCCGTTAAGTGAGTTCAAAGATTATTTTAAGTATGCTTGTATTACATCAATAAATGTCGAATGGTCGTTCTCAAAATATAAGCATATTTTTTCACCACGTCGAACATTACTCTCAGAGACAACCATAGAAACATACATGATGCTGCAAAGTTTTTACACATCTTTTCCAGTTTGTGATATCCAAGCTAGTTAAGAGGGTAAGTTGTGCATACATTGTTATAAATTGTAACAGTTTATTACTTTTATTACTAGTTAATTTCTTTTCTTATTATGGTGCGTAGGCCTATATCCTGCAGCGCATTTTTGCCAACTCTAATTATAACTTCATTTTTAAGCATTTTAAGTTTTTTATATTGAGACTAACTATTTTAATTAAGACCATACACGATTTCCTTTGTTATTTCGACAAGACATAACTGACAAAATATATCTAACCTTACCAAGTCATATATCATTCCGTTTATTATATTTTTTAGTAATTGTTAAAATAAAACTATTTTAACCCCACATTGGGGCGCCATTTCTTCGAAACTTAAGCACAACAGCTTAAGATTTTTTTTAAGAAAACCTTCATATTTTTCTTCTACTGTATACCTATTCAAGTAAATATGAAAATTTAGTTTTCACTATTTTATTATTACATGTATACTTTAAATTATTAAATTACAAGAATGAATTCCCTAGTCCTTACATGGGTCAATTAACTTAATGTACTTTATTTATGTCTGAATTAACTCAAATATTAAAAGTTGCTTACCTCTCCATTTAAAGGTAACAGATTTGCCTTCAGGAATATCACCAAGTTTAATTTCTATTTTAGCTAAAGCTAATACATCGGCTGAAGCACTCATAGAGCTGACAAAATAAGTAACTACTGATTTAGCCGAATATGCTGCTCCAACACCTAGGGCTCCTGCTATAAGATAGGTAAAATTTTTCCTAGAATCTTCAGTTTCAGCTGACCTGACTTCTGGAGACTTCACACTATTTCTACGATAGTTGCCCCAATCGGGTACAGTAATATCTGTGTGTGCCCATCTTATTTGGTTAGAAACTGCTGGCCCCGATGTTAAGGTCACATTTCCATTGGGAAGGGTCCTGCTAAGAGCTAATGCTGATGTTCCAGAAAAAGGAATTTGTACTATGGATTTGTGGGGTAGCACTGCCACTTGTTTTCCAGTATTTAATTGATTACTCACTACCTGACTTACTCCCTTAAAATAACTGGAAACATTCGTGGGTTTCAGCATTTTACAGTTTCTTTTTATTAAACTTTAAATTATTATGCAACAAATCACTTGCGCATTCCCAGCTGCTTACAATAACCACAGATTAGAATATAAATTATTGACAGCCAGAATGTCGGCAGTCGACATGTGGCACAGATAATAAAAGATAGAATCATAGATAAATATGATAGAATTCTTCCATGAACCAAGCGAGGAAGAAGAAATTTTTTAACAATGAACAATTCAAATTAAAAAAAAAAAAAAATTATCAATTAAAGAGAACAATGCATATGGCCCTCGCCGGACACCCGGTCCATTACCGACCTAGTATCCCCGTGTTAAAGTTACATTTACAATCAATTTACTACAGGTACAATTTACTAACGGATTCTGAATTGTGCCGAGATAAAATGTAGGTAATTTATAATAAGTTACGAGTTGCCATCTATTGAGATTTTTTATTATTACGTATGTGCAAATTCATTTTGATTAAATAATTACAATTATTTAACATATTTTCTAAAAGCATCATAGATCTAACCTTCAAATTTCAAATCAGAAACCAACTTTAAACACTAACAATAAATTTGCGTCGTAGTTTGAAATTCGTGCCGCAATTGAAGTAAATATTTGCGATTTGCAAGCATCCAATTCCAAGCTGAGGTGCAATTCAAGGTCGTGCCGACTCAAAATTTTAATGTAGACAAATGCATTCAACCAAATATGCTTAAAACCCAATTTGCAATCGGCCAGCAGATTGTGCCTGTACCAAATTGGTTATATATGTACCTTAAAGGTACATTTACAACCAATTCGCTACAGGCACAATTTACTAACGGATTGTGAATTGTGCCGAGATAAAATTTAGGTCATTTATAATGAGTTAGAAGCTGCCATACTGTTGATATTTTTTAATATTACATGTGTGCAAATTCAGTTTGATTAAATAATAACAATTATTTAACATAATTTCTAAAAATATTATATTTTCTAATACTAAAAGATCTAATCTTCCAATTTCAAATCACAAACCGACTTTAAATATAAACAATAAATTTGTGTCGTAGTACGCATGCGCAGTTTGTAATTCGTGCCGCAGTATTTGCTATTTGCAAGCATCCAATTCAAACCTGAAGTGCAATTCAAGGTCGTGCCGACTTAAAATTTTATTGTAAACAAATACATTCAACCAGATATGCTTAAAACCCAATTTACAATCCACCAGCAGAATGTGCCCGTACCGAATTGGTTGTAAATGTACCTTTTAGATTGGCTGAGATTGGTGATAAAAGGAACACACCACATCTTATATTAACTAATAGCGTTTTCATTCGTAAAACTAGTGCGCATTTAGTGCAACATTTATACACCAGGTCAGAGCACGGTTCATTATGAACCCTGACGCCAGAACACGTTTTTTCTATTCCATTGGAAAACTAGAGCAATAATTTTTGCTTCGAGTGTTTAATTTTAGTGTAAATAGTAGTCGGTGTAAATTTGCTTTATTAAAGGAGTATTGATAGTATTGTTGCTAACTTAATAACCTACTTAAACGAGTCAGCCGGAGTGTGGTTGTTGAGCTAAAACAAATGTATTATGTTATACATTGAGTGCTTATTTTTCGTACGAGGTTTCAAAGGTTATGCTGTTGCTAACTAAAAAATTATACCTATATGAATAAATAAACTTACTTACGTATTTACATGTTAGTAATGATCAGCCATCGATTTTTTGCCTTGATGATTTAAAACTAAACTACATTAACACAAAACAAATTTTTAATGAAGGAACAAAAATTAAATAAAAGCAAGTTGGAGTCCTGATGTAATAAACAAGTACAATATTTTCTTATTTATGGCATTTAAAATGTATCATAAAAAAGTAAAGAGTAAAGTATCTGTTGATAAAAAGAGAACCCATAATTTAATAATGACCGGCACTGTATAAATATACTCGTATATATACATGAAAAAATAAACATACAAACATAAACTATAAATGGCAAGTGTGAATAATGAATAGTAGTGCATGCCGCGTGTCATTATTTATGTTAGTCGCTGTCGCTGATGTGATAATACACTGGCTTAGACCCAAACAACTATTTGAAACATATATCGATATCCTATTCGGTATTCATAATTTCTTATAACGTCAGAAAGTAGTTATAGTTATAATAAGTATCGATATTTTAGACTAGTAGAACATGACAAAAAGTAATGAATACTTTGTATCGAATACTTATTCGATTCTTAATTGAAATATCGATACTGCCCACCACTAGTCAATCTATCTTGTTTCTTTCTTACTGCCAACTCACTCAATGCTACCAACCTTTATACCATACAACCAAGAAGACAAGCATTAAGAGGGCTAATCTAACCAGTGTTTGTAAGGTAATTTTTCAAAATTTATTTCTTCCATACGGTTTGGTCAAATTACACCAAATTTGGAGGATCAGTAGTTGAAAGTGTAATAGAGGGTACATGTATATCTATTTTAATTAATTTTCACTTTATGTAGGGAAAATTTATACTGTAAATATAAGTGAAATTTGGACGTGATTAGCTCCTGAATTATGATATCAATCGGTAAAATTCGAGGTAAAATTCATACATGTCGTCTAGAATGAATCTTCATAATTATGCTCAGCAAGTTTCAAACTTTTATTCCGTACTATTTGGTTAAAAAGAATTTTCTAAATAAGTATCTTTGTCACTACAAATAGAGCAAGGAAGTGTTACCTCTATCGGGAATCGCACCTCAATGAAGTCGGTGAATAAAACGTCCAGTGAAGGTATAGTCAAGAGCAAAATTATTCAGCGGCGCATGTATAAAAAACTTTCTAGAGAGTGACAGCTATCCGAAGCTTTTTCCCGACTAGGCCCCTTAATTCTCAATACAGAAAAAGACCTTTTCAGGGGTTTTACCTCAAAAACATGTAATCAGAACAATAGATATTTAAACAATAACTAACATTTCAAAAAACGTCCATCCAAAATATTAAGAAATGCGTGTTAGCCACATCAAGAACAGAAACAGTAAATAAAAGAAATTAACGTACCAAACTTTACCTTTTGCGTTCATGAAACAAAATATTTAAAAGGTCATGTGACGATATAACGTCACATATATCTAAACTTATACAAAAGCTCTAGGTTAATTTCCAACACACTCCAATGAAGAAGTTATTTTGACAGTTGACAGAAAATACAAGCAGATAAAGCCTAAGATGTATAATAAATCTTGGAGCGAGCCCTCTTGTTTTATTTTTCTTCTTCCTTTAATGACCTCACGAAATTATAGTTGGCCAGCTCAATGGACCATGGGCGCCGCTATAAAATTTTCCAGAGGAGGGTATAATGCATGTTTTTATGAATTTTTTTTGTTTAAAAAACATCAAAAATAAAAGGTTAATTCTAAAAAAATAATTGATCCTTGTTAATAAATCTAAAATAAACTTAAAAAGAAAAACGATAACGCACTGTTTATTTACATTGGTTTTAAAATGAAAAATAATATCTAAAACAAAAACAATTGTAAAACAAAATTTCAAATATTCTTATTCTAAAACTCAAATATACACCGGGATCCTTCGTTACAAAAAAATATGAATGAAAAAAAAAGGCGGATTACATCGCTGTCCTTCAATACCTGCTTCAACGGGTCCATTAGACCACGCAGTCTATGTCCAACAAACATATTGGTTTAATTTGATGTCGAAACCACCAAAATTATGTATAATAAATCTAGTTGTAAAATTGGAATTAACCATACTTAAGTAAAATTTACATCGAAGCGACGTGGAATCGACATAAGTGGAGTAAAAGACGACGTCGAAATTTAGTTAAATTGATTAAGATAGGTAAAATTACATATAAATCTTCCTTGTGTAGTATGTTTGGTTATTATTAACCCAGATACGCCTTCCGTCGAGTCGGTTAAAACATACGCTGTAGAAAACTGCCGAATTCATAATATCTACCGCCGTCGGATAGATGGTGCAAGCAATTCTACATATATAACCCACACTTAAATAAAATTTGACGGTTAGATTAATTTAAATTTAAACCAAGTTGGCGACCATGTTGTGAAATAGTGAGTTTTGTTTGAAACAAACATGAATAATCGGTGAGTATTAAGGGGGCCTAGTCGGGAAAAAGCTTCGGATAGCTGTGTGTCACTCTCTAGAAAGTTTTTATACATGCGCCGCTGAATAATTTTGCTCTTGACTATACCTTCACTGAACGTTTTATTCATTGACTTCATTGAGGTGCGATTCCCGATAGAGGTGACACTTCCTTGCTCCATTTGTAGTGACAAAGATACTTATTTAGAAAATTCACTTTAACCAAATAGTACGGAATAAAAGTTTGAAACTTGCTGAGCATAATTATGAAGATTCATTCTAGACGACATGTATGAATTTTACCTCGAAATTTACCGATTGATATCATAATTCAGGAGCTAATCACGTTCAAATTTCACTTATATTTACAGTATAAATTTTGCCTACATAAAGTGAAAATTAATTAAAATAGATATACATGTACCCTCTAGTACACTTACAACTACTGATCCTCCAAATTTGGTGTAATTTGACCAAACCGTATGGAAGAAATAAATTTTGAAAAATCACCTTACAAGCACTGGTTCCATTAGCCCTCTTAATTATTCATTTTTCATATTTTGTAACAAGTAAATACGCATTTATATAACTTATGTTGTATATTCTTTAGTAAAATATAAGAATTACTAAAATATATGGAAGGTTGGTGTCTGTTATAACGGACAGTAGGATAATACGGTTTGATGAAGATATATTTTTTTCGTCACAGTTATTGGAAACGGCCGTTAAAACTTCATGAACTTTTGGCGAAAATTGAAAATTTGAAAGAGGATTCGAAAATTCCAGATGGAATTGCCGTATTTTCGCCATCAAATGCAAATGGATACAATACAGATGAAGACTCTGGTGATGAAAATATTGTAGACATAAATAACCTTCCTGGTAATCAACTGATGGCTGATGCTGAAGCAATATTCGATCGTGATCTCATGATGACTCCAACCAAAATGACGATGTAACTGATTCACCAGCTACCGAAAATAATTCTTTATCAAGTCCAAGATAATAATTGATTTCCCTAATGTTACATTGGAAAATAATATAGCAGAAGCAGAAGATAGTGATTCTGAGAGCGAAGATAACTTACCATTATCTACCTTTCCAAAGTGTCGGAAATTATTGAAACCCAAAGAAGCAAAACCTTCCTTTCTGTGGAAGAAAAAAGACATCTCCTAAAATTTCGAATTGGAAAGAAGTGATGCGAAAAATCTTCTATCTCCATTGGAAACATTTTCTCTCTTTATAGATGATGAGCTTATTGATAATATTACTAACTACAGCAACCTATACGCATCGCAACACAATCGTGCGGCGAATATATGTCCAAACTCAGTCTGTTATTTGTCATTTAATATATAAATCCCCAAGAAGAAAAATATATAATTTCAAAAACATTGTTATTCGTTGTGAAAAAATGTCTGTTAGAAATACGTTTGTCTGTGGTCAGAATTTAGAATAGTAACTATTTTATTTTAATATAAACAACAAAAAGACACAACGCATACATGCTTGTCTTTTGCAGGTACGACCAAGACGGTTGCATTTCTGCGTGCAGGCAGCATACATATCTGCCGTGCAGTAATAATAAACGAATGCGAAGCGAAGTTGCAGTAATGCAGCTATTGAAATAAAAGAACGGATAACTGAGCAGTCAAATTGAGAGATATGTATCCCTGATTAAGGGCCGATTTATCAATGCTAAATTATCCATCAGTTAGTGACTTCTCGGCCAATAGAAATCACCCATTTTACACTAACCAACGGATGGATAATTTTGTTAACTATGCATTGAAAAACCGGGCGTAAGTCTACGGCGAGAGTATGAAAAATATGGTTGCCAAATGCCAAATTTACATTGGTTTAATTGAAAGCAAATCACTAGTGTATTTCGAGAAATGTATCTTCATACTTGATATCATTCGTCATTTTCCCGGGGGGGCTACTGTCCTATCTTGCCCCCATGTCTGAAATTCGTTTAAGATTGTTTACGCCTTTGGCGCTAGTTCTAGTATTTTCCGAAATTAAATTGAGCCCAATTTCAAACAAAAGTCACAGGGCGCGAAACTAGTGTTTGCGTGATGTGTCATTTTAATTTATGAAATGATTGTTAATTTTGAGTATACCAATATTATACAGGGTGTTTCAGGATTAACTGGACAAACCTAAAATCCGAATTCAGGACCTTAAAATAAGAAAAAAGTTTCCTATTGTGGTATGTCTGGAAACGTTTCGTTAAAGAGTTACGCCCCCCCCCAAAGATGGTTAATTTTAGGTTTTTAAATTTTTCTTAAATTTGGTAAAATGGGTGAAATCAGCAACCCACTACAAAAATAAAATTTGTTACTTTTCTCAAATTTAGGAAAAAAATTATTAATCCATTTTTAGTCTTCATCTTTGGAGGGGCGTAACTCTTTAACAGAGCGTTTTCGAACATACCTCCATAGGAAACTTTTTCTTATTTTAAGGTTCTGAATTCAGATTTTAAGTTTGCCCAATTAATCCTATTATTTGATTTTCTGCATTTTAAT
The DNA here is from genome assembly GCA_029963845.1 of Rhamnusium bicolor. Lineage (NCBI taxonomy): Eukaryota > Metazoa > Arthropoda > Insecta > Coleoptera > Cerambycidae > Rhamnusium > Rhamnusium bicolor. Next base: position 96,883 of record JANEYF010003924.1, read on the forward strand.
TTTTATGATTTTATGTCCTACTTTTGAGTTGAAAAACAGTTGGCGCTTGCTAGCGGTTTCTAATTTCCATTCTGGCGCCCTCTATAAAACTAATTTTGGCAACACTGATTGTCTAAGACACAGTATTGTCAACCCATGAGAATTTTTCCATACCGTAGTATTTAAAAAGGGGAATTTCTGTACAATCTAAATTATTTTTTTTTACCTATTGGTGGTAGTTATAATCGCGTAATAAACTTTCACCCCAGTCGGCAATAGCATTTAATTTTAAATGACCTTGTCACCTTCGAACAACTTATTTGTTGGATTTTTCGATCCTAACGGATACTCTATCTGTCCCTGTTCTTCTATATTTTTTAAAGCAATTACTGAGCAATTATGTTAGGATCGGCTAACATTTACGGAAGTCTAACAATAGAGTCGAATTGCCGTAATATTTAGTGTTTTACACGAATAAAATGACAATAAAATGAGAAGTGATACAGATACACAATAAGATTTTGAAGTGACCGATAGAGATTCTGGACCACCAAAAAAAATGTTTCCAAATGGAAAATAAATGAGTGCATGGGCAAAAAAGACAGACAACCCAACAAAAGCATGGTAAACTGGTGAAACAAATAATTTAAAGCACATCATTCAACTTGTTTAACCTTAGAAAAAAATGTGTCTTGATGGCGAGCACTCAGAATTGTTTAAGAAACCGCCTGAAAGCGGTGCATTTTTAAATAGCTTTGCTTTTGTTTTACAGATATTGGGAATTTCTATGAGAAATAGTTGGCAACACTGCAACGAGACCATCTCAAGCACTTTCCACTTTACTAGTGATGTTGATTTTCGTTACTTTTGAATAACCTTTACTCGATCCGGAGTTCATTTTTATGTAAATTTCTTAAGGCTGCGTTTTCACCAGATATCCAATTTAAATTTATAAAGCCAGGTTGCACAGACTTTCCATAAATCATAAGTTTTGTTAAGTGCCACTTATCTTTAAGCCTTGCTTATTATTAATTTTCGTTGCACCAAACAAAGTTAGGTTTTTATCAACAAAATTCGCCGCTTTTGTTTGGGAATTACAAAGAACTGTCCCATGACTAACTTCTCATCTCTGAATTTGACAGAAAAGTATGGTTATGTATCAATAAATTTGGCAGTTGACATTTGAAATGTCTAATTTAGTTACAAAAATGTCAACCCCAATTAACTAGGGTTATGATATGTGAATTAACTGTAATGTCAAAATAAATAAATATTATTCAGTTAATTATAAGTAAAGCTGGCAGAAATGTGTGGTGGGACATACGCGTACACATCATGATAGGCCTAATAAAAGAAATTAACTAGTAACAAAAGCAATAAACTGTTATAACAATGTATGCACAACTTACCCTAAGCTTTAGGCACAGAGTACTCTAGTCTGTGCTTTAGGTATGTTTTTTATGGCTATCTCCGTGAGCGATGTTCGCTGTGGTGAAAAAATATGCTTATATTTTGAGAACGACCGTTCGACAACTGTTGATGTAATACAGGCATGCTTAAAATAGTCCTTGAACGCATTTTAACAGATCTGGGGTTGCACCATCAGTACCATCACAAATTTGTCTTAATCTGGTAAAACCAGTGTCTTGCTTTAACACACGTCCGAACTTTTCTCTAACGGACTCATAGCTATAGAGTGTAGCAGTTGATTTACTTCGTTCACTATTTGCAGTGACTCCGCTAACGACACCGCACTGTTTTGTAAGTTTTTTATGGCATGTAATCCCTTATAGTTCTTGTGAATAGTTTTTAAAGCTGTGTCAATGTAAACATCTGCGAATTTTGCTTTGCTTTCCTTAATAGCTGCAGCCTTTTCAGGATTCAATTGTAGTATCACAGCTTTTATTTCTTGTCAATAATCAGCATAATAAAATGCTGCCTTCAACCATGTTTCCCAACGTGTAAGAATCGGCTGGGTGGTTCGGGAAAATCGGGACACTTGCTGTGAAATGCGCGAAGACGTTTAGAAGATTTAAGGAACTCATTTTTTGTATTTGCTATTAATGTATCTACCTCTGGAAAACCTTGTCGAATAATTTCTGCCACAAGATGAAAAGCATGCACTTTACATGTAACATATACTAACCTACAACCATGTCCTTGAAGTGAACGGCGTACCAAACGCATTGTCGTGGCACCATCGGTCAAAAACATCAACACTTCGTCTCCAGCACCACCCGCGTAATTGTTTTACCAGTACACTCAGTTAGTCTTTTGCTAGCTAGTAGTGGAAATGTCGGTTTATCAGGGTCCAATATACGTACTATAATATTTACAATAGAACTTTTTACGATCTGTCGTCTCGTCAACACATAACCACAGCTGTGTATTTTTTAATACACATTTGATCTTATTTACAATGTCTTCGCATACAGTTGGTACATAGTTACGAAACGTTGCGCGACTTGGTAACGTCACCTGGGGATTGTATTTATTCCAGAACTCCCAAAATGGTTATTTATCGAGTATATGCAGAACGGAACATCACATGTAATCAGCATTAACAAATCGAACATAAACTGTGTTTTCAAATGCACGCCATTTTTTTGTTTTATGCTGCACAGTATTTACATGACATCTACAATCATATTTATCCTAGCATATCAGGTCTGTCTCACACACCTTACAAATTATTGTAGCGTCATTATAGAATAAATCCGGGAATTCACCGATAAATTTATTCACTTTGTCAGCGTATGGCCGTTTTTTACCCTCGTGCACGTCTGATTTATTTTATTATTAAATTCATATTAACAATAAAATACAACAAATAAAATTACATCAACATACAATAAACGGAATGGAATAAATTAGCGTGTAAACACTACGACACACCACAATGGACTAGTCTCACGGCTTGCTTCGATTTGTCCGCTGGGCGGTCGTTACTTGACCAAGTATCTACCTGCTGTTGCGCCACTGAATAGCCGCACGACTTGCTAGCTTTAATTATGAGTAATATATTGTATTATTTCTTATTTCACACAAAAAGTAAGAGCTTTGGCCATTTTCTGTAGTGTACAGACAAATACAAATTAGAATGATTTTTTTTTTAGATCAGGATGATATACACTATTAGAAAGATATGTGCTGGCCGCATCAAATATTTTATAATATGGTGTAATGACGTTACATCAGCAAAACTTTGATACAAAATACTAATTTGCTACGTTATAATTTTTTCCATGACTTCTTAAGCCGAAGACAGTCTGGAGCTTAATTTGTGGAGAGATTTAATACCGTTTAAGGAACATTGTGCAACGCACTAAGTTTAACTTAGTCACTTTATGAATCATTTTAACGCTAAGGTGACTGTGCAACCGGGCCTAAATTGCTGTTAAAATTTTTCTGTTTGTAATTTTCTATAAGATGTTAGACTAATAAAAGATTCCTACTTTTTGACAAAGAAAGAAGTTCGGTAGGTTCCAGATTTGGGATTGCTCGTCTCCTGGCGCGGCGTGGGTGATTGGCCTTGGTAGCGGAAATAGGCTGATGATAAATGATTTAAAAAAATGCAGGAGATACTTGAATTGTGAACACCAATATAGTTTCGAAATTAATGAGAACGACAAAAATACGATAGCATTTTAGGACGGGTATTATGGTCTGATAAATGATAAATATATCTTCCAATACGATTATGGGTTGCGTCTAATTTATTATCACAAAGTTGTAGGAGTTTTGTAGATAATAAATTTAATTTTAGAAAAGAAAAATGGTAATAGGTTTAATCAAAATAATGCATTATTCTACATAAGAATATTGAAAAATTTAAGTTTGAAAAATCGCATTGAATTTTTGTTATTTTAAAATTGTCGTCAAAATAAAACAAAAGTATAGAGGTGCTTTTGAATTTAATTAGGAGAACATATATACGAGATTTGTAATAGACTTAAAATTATTCTGCAAAATTTTTACGCATAGTCCTGAAATAAAATAAAAAACGTTATAAATTTATTCCAAATTTATACATTTCATTTTACCTTTGGCACTCTGCTTATACTTGCAAATATTATAAAACAGATTCATATCTTCGTTAACGTTTCCATCAAAAAATAATTTTTTCAGTTTTGGACATCTTTTTACTATTTGAAACAGTAAACTATCAATGTTCTCTTTATTATTTTTTAACTCCAGATTAATAATTTCTGCAACAGATTTATTGTTACTAATATTATCCATCAACAGAGAATATAAGACGACAATGTATAGTATATTTAGCTCAACTTGATGTTTCAACGTATGGACACAGAATTTTTTTTCTGATATAGACAGTGAGGATTAAATAAATACTAGAACTTAAAATCAGGGGGAGGTTCTGAACTGCAAAAACTGGAGGGGTCAAAAAAATAAAACCTTATTTGTTCAAATAATATTTTCATTTTTAAAAAACAAGTGTCATAACTAGACGTTGTGGAAAATAAAAATAATATTTAAAAATGTCGTTAGTAACCTCATTTTTAAAGTTAAGATTTTCAATAATTACTATTTTAATTTTTTTTGTTTTCAAAATAATACTGTGCTATGGGGCAGAGCTTAAGTTCGCGACGAGCCACAGTTTTTATCTAATTCAAGTTTTTTGATTCAAAGTTAAGATTTGCAAATAATTATTCCCTCAAAATTGTTCTTATGATTAGAAATCGGGTGGTAGCGATAAATGACGTTAATTCCAGGGTTGGCGCTAGGTGATGTGTCACCACGTAAATATGTTCATGTATTTATACACGTTGTTACCTATCAGCTACTTTTAAATAAGCAGTAACACGCTCGTAATGCATGCACTTCCACTCTTTCCACTTTACGCCTTTCATATTGGCTACACCGCGGTCTACTAAGGTGAAACAAGTCTCTGCACTAAATATTGATGCCATTTGTGCTGACTAAATACGGGCGTTGTCTCTGTGACTCCTTAGGACATATTCAAAAGTAGCCGATACGTACATAATACGCCGCACCTATACTAGAATTTTTTCTGTCTATATGAGATGAATGGACTATAGAACGTTTTAAAACGAAAATTCGATGGCTATTTACGTCACGACTCCATGCGCACTGGCATGTCAATGTATTTGTATCATGGCTAAACCTATTAAAAAACAAGAGATTATAAATATGTCTAAGGAACTTAACACTATTAAATGTGAATTAAATTTAATTTTACCTAACTATATTATAACTGAATTTCTGAATTCGTAGAACTAATATCAATTACAACAGAGAATTTCAATTAATAAAAAGTAGAAATTTAAATAAATTTAATAATTTGCAAACTGATGTATTCTCTAAATCTCAAGAAAAATGGTTCAAAAACTTAACCAATATTATCATACCTAACGAATTTAAACGTTTGCTATCTTTTGGTCCAAAATTTTGTATTTGCCCTTCTATTAAAGAGGTAAATTTTTTTGATATTTAGCCGATTTGGAATACATTTCATTTTGAATTTTAATGATTATGATAAAGATTTATATAGATTACAATATACTAATATGATAACTAATTTTATTCATAAAAATGATTCATTTAATTATTTAAATAACATTTTCAATAAATGCAAATCTTTTTTAAAACAACATCCAGATATTTATATAGTAAACAGTGATAAAGGTAATGTTACTGTTGCAATGTATAAAGACGATTATGATAGTAAGAGTCAAGATTTATTAGATGATGTTAACTATTATAAATTATTAAAAAATGATCCTACTTGTACCTTACAACAAAAAGCAAATAAATTAGTTACTAATTTAAAAAATAATAATATAATTAGTAAAGAAATAGCCTCAAAACTAACCATATATAATTCTGTAGCTCCAAGATTTTACTCATTACCTCAAATACATAAACCTACTTTAACAATGAGGCCAATAATATCCTCTATTAATGCTCCTAATAGTAAATTATCTAAATTTCTAACAACAATTTTAAGTAATGCAGAAGTTTTTTTGCTAAATACCTAAATATTTATTTAACTATACATAAAAGCAAATACTAAAATATATTATAAAAAAGTTTTAAATGTATTGGATAAACTGTTGAAAACAATTTGGATATCTTTGTAACCGGATGACCCACCTAGTGCTTACGACCAAAAAGAATGTCAAAAAATATCTATTGCCAGTACAGGCAAATATCCTATATTTGATTATACTGGTTGAGTATTCATTTATTAAAAAAAATAACAATTTTCTTAAGAATTTTGACTTTCAAAAGCGACTTAAGCATTTTTGGATAGAGGTAAGATGGGGTCAATCTCTTTATTTTGGTCTTGAAAATATGTGGTAGCTTTTTGTACATACTTTGTGATTAGGGTGCGATAATATGTCCATACGTATCTTATGATTTTAATTTGATGAATGGTCACGACTTTTAAATAGGTATCTCGACACAAAATCCATTTTATATTTGTATGCGTTACATATTTATTTTTACAAAATAAAGATTATACCTTACCTAAAGTTTTATGATGGTTTTTCAATAAATGTACTATCGTGTCCTCAAAATTACGACTTATTCTTTGATTAAATTTGTTGCCAGTACACAAAGAAAATGAATTTAGAGGGATATATTTCATCAAAAATATAAATTCAATTTGTTCGTAATGGGAAATATTTCCTAAAATTAAATAAATGTTATAAAGACCTTTGTGATCCACAAATTAAAAAACGTTTAAACAAATATTGGTGTAGAATTGGGTAGCAAATAGTACTACGAGTACGTAATTAATTACTCTTTAGTGGATTTAGTCTGTTACTGTATGAACTGGTTTTTCAACGAGAAACGTAAAAAGAAAATTCTTGCATAGATTCATTCATTTAAATTCATTTCCTTTTGCTCAAAATATTTGTTAAAAAATAATCCAACTAGTATCGGCTTACATCATTTTCAGGGGTAACATAAATGGAAGTACCGCCAAGACTAAAAGAAAGGTTTTTTAAATATTTTGATTATATTTAATTTGTGTTCTGTTTGCCCTCTGATCATATTGTAATTAACTGTTTACTTTAAATTTAACCTTATTACTCATATATGTACATATGCTTTAAATCACATTTAACAAATTAAAGAAGAAAACGTTCTTCTCGACTTATACACACTGTCTACAATTATGTTACCTTTGATGATGGCGTAATCCGAAAGTGGTTGGGTTATTTTTTAAAAAATGTTTTGTGCAGAAATAAATAAGACATAAGTATTTATGTATAGGGTTGCCTAGTATTCTTTTTTTTGTAAAAGAGAACATTTTTAAGGATGAGTTTAAAATTTCAGTATATATAAATTAGATGAAATATGAAAATATGAAACATATGTATTATGTCGCAGGCATAAAGCAAATCCAGGTAAATAATTTGCCTAGGCATATGCTAAAAACCAAGCCAAACAGCAAAATGAGTTAAAATGTTTACCTTGGTCCTTAGCATATGCCTAGGCAAATGATCATTTGCCTGGATTTGCTTTATGCCTGCAACATGTATATATTTCAAACAAAAAATAAATATAGAATTGGAAAAACAGAAAACAAACAGAATTGGAAAAACAAAAAACAATCATATAATTCTATAAAGGAAACACAAAATATAATATCCTTAATATCTAAATATTACACAACATAATCACGATCTCCGCGACCACGACCCTCACAATAATACTAGTGAGGGTGAACATTTCATCTTATCTTAGCCAGCGGAGAATTCAAATTGCCCAAGCTCAAGTAAATTTTCCTATCTGTTATTTTTATCTGCACGTAGCACAGTTTTTGACATTGGAGGATAGAATAATGTAAAAGTAAAACAAAGGATAACATTCATCAAAGTAGGACTGTCCCTTTCAAAAGAGGATGTTTGGCAACCTTACATATGTAGAAATTTTCTTTTTACTTTTGTCATAATTTTTCTACATTCTACTGTGGATTTTGCTCAAAAAAAAAGTATATATTTTTTTATTAGTAGCATTCACATACAATCATTATTCTAGTTCGACCTCTGCTTTACATGAATAGTAACCTAAATGCACTTTATTTAGACACTTCATCTATTCGTGGTCAGACTATGTGTATGTTCTTAAATTCAACATTTTGGTACGGTGGATTCCGCAGAACCAATCAGAATACAAAATTCTTTACGCCCCAGTTAGATAACGTTGCTGAGATCCACCACATCTAAATTAGTATTTAAGAATATGTGGTATAGTGGTTATACTGCGTATTAGAGGTGTTTCAAAACCTTATGAGCCGTAAAATACTCAAAAGGCGGAGCTTATTCCACAGTATATTTTGAAAACATTGAATCAGCTATCTACCATATGCTTCCATTACATAGCCAGGGACGGAATCTAATGTTTTTAGGTGGTATAACTGAGCCGGCGGCCGAAGCCATGCCTGCATATGTAAAGGTCGAAGTTCATAAGGTTTTGAAACACCTCTACTGTGTATAATAATTACTTATCGTAACGGAAACTTTTAGGTTAGGGCAACACTTTCTTAGTTTCCGCCATTTTCTTTCTGGAATTAGGTTGCCATGTACGTCAGTTTCATCGATAAATATTTCCAAATTTTGCAGATGGTTTTTTCCATTCTCAGCAATTATATCGATAACTTTTCGTCCACATATAATAAAGTAATCTAGTTTGAGTTCATTCAAGAAACTAAATTCTCTTAAATACGCCAAAAATTCAACAGTGTCAAAAGCTGTATTATAATTATAGAAATAGTTATGGATTTCTAAATATTTAACAGTACACTTAGATCCCATGCAAGCATCTAAAATTTTCAAGCATTCCGTTTTTGGTAAGTTTGTATTGTGAAATTCTATCTTTTCTAAATTTGTTTGTACCCTAAAAAATATAATTAATACTCTTGTATAAAAAATGTTCTTCTATCAGTAATTACTAATTAATTATTAAATACAGTAGAACTCGGTTATAGCGTCCTCGCATAAAGCGAACCACCGGTTATAATGAACTCAACTTTAAGTGGCGATATTTTTCCCTGCATAACAATGTCAAATTACACCGGTTGATGAAATTTTTGTCGCTTATAACTTTACATTAAAACGAAATTTGGACAGACGATATTATCAGTATCACTTTTGTGAAAGATGAGGAGAAATTTGGAAGTGATCATGGGGAAGTTAGTGAGGATGAGCGCGAACCACCCGAATTACAGGTTTTGTCTGTCCAGGAAGTTATGAAGATTACGAATGCCATTCGTGATTTTTACAGTCGCGTGGTGTGTCGGAAGGGATTCTTTACAATTTGAACAAGGATGAAACATATAATATGCAGGTTCAGTCGAAAATAACGATTTTTTTAGGTAAGAGTCTAGCAGTGTCGTGTTTGTAATTTTGTTTGCTTTAGGTTCTTATTTATTACATATTTTTATAAATATCTATGTACACATTAGATAATAAAGACGTTTTAAGACACTCTTGCATTTATTTCATCATTATGGCTTATTGCGAACCTCGGATATAACGAATCGACCCTTTTAGGTTCATTATATCCGAGTTCTACTGTATATAAGAAAATTTGAAGATTAATCTCTTGTAGTTTTCTCAAAAAAATTCAATTTGATTAAATTAACACAAATTTTATGTGATTGTTATTCTAAGAAAGCAAAACATCGTTAGTATTTTGGTTTATAAAAAATAAGAATCGTAAAATACCTACATGATATTTTTAATTTTTTTTCTGAAAAACTAATCATGATTAGCTTTTGCTGGCTATGTTCGTATGGATTTTTTAATCGTCTTAGCCTGCTGGGTAATCATTCCCTAGGAATTTGTCAAAACTGAAACGGAACATCTTGTAACGAGTGTTAAAAAATAAGGACGTCAAGTTGTCCATGCTAATGAAGATGTAGGGCTGAAATGAGTTGGAACCTTTGATGTGAACATAAAACTGACGATTAATCATCTCCAGATGATGCCAACGTGGTTGGCAAAACGCGCGTCGAGTGCAGTATATGGTGTTTTGATGTTTCGTAGGAAACTACGTCAGCGTTTGAAAACGTAGGGTTAGATTGATGTGTTATTTTTAACAATGTCACTGTTTTATGTCGGATAGCGTGTTTAGAATTTTCTAATGGTGTAATGGTGTTTTCTCAAGAGCACAATATTTTCATTCTCGAAAGGTTAATGGACAATAACAAAATTTCATAGAAGACTGTTTAGAAGAATTTATGAATCAATTTTCTAATGTTTTTGATTGCAATAGATTTCGATGTACTCTCGACCGTTTTGTTAACTCTTGCATGAATAGGCGGTGTGAAACGAAACGAATGTAGTGGTCAACCAAAGAAACGTACACCTACATTTACTGAAAATGTAAGAGAAATCATGAAAAATGCCCCTAGAATTTCTATGCGCGTTTCGGCTCAGGTAACTGAAATATCAGTTGGTACATGCCTTCCTGTTTCGAAAAAATATTTGCACCTTTTTCCGTATCGTCTTAGATGCGTCCAAGAACTCCATGAAGTCGATTATCCACGTAGAACGACATTCTATCAGTGGTTTTTGAACATTTTGAAAACGAACTCTTTGACAAAACCTCATTCTCCGACAAAGCCTAGTTTTATCTCAATGGTTATGTTAATTCTCAGGATGAGAATTTGGAGTGATGAAAGACCAGACAATTTTTAATGTCCAAGCCCTCTTTATCGGCAGAAAGTGGGAGTTTGGTGTGCCATTAATATGAGAAGCGTTATTGGTCCATTCTTTTTTCATGGAACTTTAACCAGACTGAGATATCGTGAAGAGATTCTAATCTCCTTCATTAATCAGCTTGACTCAAGTGAAATGGCTTTTGGTTATTTCCAAGAAGAACGCCGAGCACTTATAGCAGCCAGAACAGTCAACATGTTGCAAGTCGTTTTCAAGATTGATTAATTATAGTAGGAGAGGTGGAAGACAAAATGGCGAATGATAATTATCAAGTTTTACTGATGGGAATCAGTTCATTGGTCTTTGGGTATGGCAAAATCGACCATCTCAAATTGGCAGCATTAACTTAGGGAGTGTAGTAAAAAAGGGGCGGTTCTAGAATGTTGATGAACTATATTTATCAAGAAAAAATGCTGCAGGGATGACTAATACAAGTAGTTTACATGATATTTCTATTTAGACTGACGATTTTTTAGGTTGGCAAAAATCATGCCTCGGTGGCACAATAAGTAATGGATTGGTAGACGAAAAACTCGGTAGCAATTCCCAAACCGAGGCTGTCAAAATGGAAGGTTCAATATTGATGAACAACATTTGTCAAGAAAAATTATGTAAGGAATGATAAATACTACAATTCAAACCACACTTTGACCCTGACAGGCGACTTTTTGGTAGTTATACGTATGGAAGATTCCTGTCAAAGTGGCAAAAATCACGCAGTGTGAACCATATTTATCGAAAACAATTCCCACATCAATAGATTCGTTTATTTATGATAAAACAAAAAATACGTCAGCAAACGAAGAAATCAGTAACAACTTCGTGGTAGACGCTGTCAAAGTTAGACTTTGATGAATGACATTTATCAACGAATATGTCCGAAATAATAAAAACAGCTAGTTTACATGACATATTCATTCAGACGGACATTTTTTTTGTGTAGCTTGTCTCTCAGATGCCTGTCAAAATGGAAAAAATTGCTGTTTGGTGAACTATACTTATCACGATCAATTTACATGAAACCGGTTTTCAGCTTATGTTAAAACAAAGAATGTCTCGGCAGAAAACAAAAAAAATCAGTAGCAACTTCTGAGTAGAGGTTACATATTGACAGGTCTAGTGATACTTGCTGTTGGTATAAAAAGAAGCAAAAATCTGATTTTAAACGACAAACAGATTTAATGCTTCATTGCAAATAAAAAAAAAATAGTCTAAAAAATAACAGAAAACGTATAAACACTATAATGTCCCAGGTTCTTAGTTGGTTATGTAATAATAATTGTCCGATCTCCATAAATACGTTTATATTATACCGTGTATAAAATGACTAATGTGGCCAACTGTTAATAAAGACCGATTGAACAAGCGAGATGGACGTAACAGAGTGTATTGTAGTTGGCTGTTGGTCCATAGACCGAGCCTGTCCCTATGTTGCTGAATGTGTTTTATTCCATCTCATTTCATCCTAGTTCGCAGCCATCGCTCGTATTATTTTTCTAAATGGCCACACTTGGCGCCAGACATATGGTATACTCCTTACTACAATTCGCCAGGCTCTCATCGAAGTACATCTTATTAATAATTAATTATAAAAATGTTACTCTAGTTTTACCTAATATGGTTACCTATCAATATATATATATATATATATATATATATATATATATATATATATATATATATATGATTAAATATGATTTGAAGGAAAACAACTACTCAGCGGGCAAATACCCCGACCTGCATTGAATTACACCTTCAAATCATGATAGATCGATAGTTAATATCATTTGTCAATTCCCAACCAGACATAGATCGATTTCGAACTTATTTGTTCTCTTCAGTATGCCATAGGTTATGGAACAGACAAATGATAGTGGCCGACCTGCTAGTTATATACTAACTAAGGTGAAGTAATAGTGGTGAGAGGTATGAAACTTCCTCATATGGTCCGAATGCTACTATCCGACCGACATCCTAGATGTCTCTGTGGCGGATAGCGACTTGCATCACAGCAAGTACCGAGAGCGGCGACCCCTAGCCCAGGTGGACTAAACTAATGTGATTAAATATGATTTGAAGGAAAACAACTACTCAGCGGGCAAATACCCCGACCTGCATTGAATTACACCTTCAAATCATGATAGATCGATAGCTAATATCATTTGTCAATTCCCAACCAGACATAGATCGATTTCGAACTTATTTGTTCTCTTCAGTATCCATAGGTTATGGAACAGACAAATGATAGTGGCCGACCTGCTAGTTATATACTAACTAAGGTGAAGTGAATAGTGGTGAGAGGTATGAAACTTCTCATATGGTCGATGCTACTCCGACCGACCCTTGTCTCTGTGCGGATACGACTTGCATCACAGCAGTACCGAGAGCGGCGCCCCTAGCCCATGGACTAAACTAATGATGATTAAATATGATTTGAAGGAAACACTCTCAGCGGGCAAATACCCCGACCTGCATTGAATTACACCTTCAAATCATGATAGATCGATAGCCAATATCATTTGTCAATTCCCAACCAGACATAGATCGATTTCGAACTTTTTGTTCTCTTCAGTAGCCATAGGTTATGGAACAGACAAATATAGTGGCCGACCTCTAGTTATATACTAACTAAGGTGAAGTGAATAGTGAGTGAGAGGTATGAACTTCTCATATGGTCTGAATGCTACTATCCGACCGACTCCTAATGTCTCTTGGCGGATAGCGACTTGCATCACAGCAAGTACCGAGAGCGGCGACCCCCCAGTGGACTAAACTGTGATTAAATATGATTTGAAGGAAACAACTACCAGCGGGCATACCCCGACCGCTGAATTACCTTCAAATCATGATAGATCGATAGCCAATATCATTTGTCAATTCCCAACAGACTAGATCGATTTCGAACTTATTTGTTCTCTTCAGTATGCCATAGGTTATGGAACACAAATATAGTGCCGACCTGCTAGTTATATATACTAACTAAGGTGAAAGTGAATAGTGGTGAAGGTATGAAACTTCTCATATGGTCGAATGCTCTTCCGACCGACTCCTAGAGTCTCTGTGGCGGATAGCGACTTGCATCACAGCAGTACCGAGAGCGGCGACCCCTAGCCCAGGTGGACTAAACTAATGTGATTAAATAGTGAAGGAAACAACTACTCAGCGGGCAATACCCCGACCTGCATTGAATTACACCTTCAAATCATGATAGATCGATAGCCAATATCATTTGTCAATTCCCAACCAACTAGATCGATTTCGAACTTATTTGTTCTCTTCAGTATGCCATAGGTTATGGAACAGACAAATGATAGTGGCCGACCTGCTAGTTATATACTAACTAAGGTGAAGTGAATAGTGGTGAGAGGTATAAACTTCTCATATGGTCTGAATGCTACTATCCGACCGACATCCTAGATGTCTCTTGGCGGATAGGACTTTCTCACAGCAAGTACCGAGAGCGGCGACCCCTAGCCCAGGTGGACTAAACTAATGTGATTAAATATGATTTGAAGGAAACAACTACTCAGCGGCAATCCCCGACCTGCATTGAATTACACCTTCAAATCATGATAGATCGATAGCCAATATCATTTGTCAATTCCCAACCAGACATAGATCGATTTCGAACTTATTTGTTCTCTTCAGTATGCCATAGGTTATGGAACAGACAAATGATAGTGGCCGACCTGCTAGTTTATACTAACTAAGGTGAAGTGAATAGTGGTGAGAGGTATGAAACTTCTCATATGGTCCGAATGCTACTATCCGACCGACTCCTAGATGTCTCTGTGGCGGATAGCGACTTGCATCACAGCAAGTACCGAGAGCGGCGACCCCTAGCCCAGGTGGACTAAACTAATGTGATTAAATATGATTTGAAGGAAACAACTACTCAGCGGGCAAATACCCCGACCGGCATTGAATTACACCTTCAAATCATGATAGATCGATAGCCAATATCATTTGTCAATTCCCAACCAGACATAGATCGATTTCGAACTGCTGAGTAGTTGTTTCCTTCAAATCATATTTAATCACATTAGTTTAGTCCACCTGGGCTAGGGGTCGCCGCTCTCGGTACTTGCTGTGATGTCAAGTCGCTATCCGCCACAGAGACATCTAGGATGTCGGTCGGATAGTAGCATTCAGACCATATGAGAAGTTTCATACCTCTCACCACTATTCACTTCACCTTAGTTAGTATATAACTAGCAGGTCGGCCACTATCATTTGTCTGTTCCATAACCTATGGCATACTGAAGAGAAACAAATAAGTTCGAAATCGATCTATGTCTGGTTGGGAATTGACAAATGATATTGGCTATCGATCTATCATGATTTGAAGGTGTAATTCAATGCAGGTCGGGGTATTTGCCCGCTGAGTAGTTGTTTCCTTCAAATCATATTTAATCACATTAGTTTAGTCCACCTGGGCTAGGGGTCGCCGCTCTCGGTACTTGCTGTGATGCAAGTCGCTATCCGCCACAGAGACATCTAGGATGTCGGTCGGATAGTAGCATTCAGACCATATGAGAAGTTTCATACCTCTCACCACTATTCACTTCACCTTAGTTAGTATATAACTAGCAGGTCGGCCACTATCATTTGTCTGTTCCATAACCTATGGCATACTGAAGAGAACAAATAAGTTCGAAATCGATCTATGTCTGGTTGGGAATTGACAAATGATATTGGCTATCGATCTATCATGATTTGAAGGTGTAATTCAATGCAGGTCGGGGTATTTGCCCGCTGAGTAGTTGTTTCCTTCAAATCATATTTAATCACATTAGTTTAGTCCACCTGGGCTAGGGGTCGCCGCTCTCGGTACTTGCTGTGATGCAAGTCGCTATCCGCCACAGAGACATCTAGGATGTCGGTCGGATAGTAGCATTCAGACCATATGAGAAGTTTCATACCTCTCACCACTATTCACTTCACCTTAGTTAGTATATAACTAGCAGGTCGGCCACTATCATTTGTCTGTTCCATAACCTATGGCATACTGAAGAGAACAAATAAGTTCGAAATCGATCTATGTCTGGTTGGGAATTGACAAATGATATTGGCTATCGATCTATCATGATTTGAAGGTGTAATTCAATGCAGGTCGGGGTATTTGCCCCGCTGAGTAGTTGTTTCCTTCAAATCATATTTAATCACATTAGTTTAGTCCACCTGGGCTAGGGTCGCCGCTCTCGGTACTTGCTGTGATCAAGTCGCTATCCGCCACAGAGACATCTAGGATGTCGGTCGGATAGTAGCATTCAGACCATATGAGAAGTTTCATACCTCTCACCACTATTCACTTCACCTTAGTTAGTATATAACTAGCAGGTCGGCCACTATCATTTGTCTGTTCCATAACCTATGGCATACTGAAGAGAACAAATAAGTTCGAAATCGATCTATGTCTGGTTGGGAATTGACAAATGATATTGGCTATCGATCTATCATGATTTGAAGGTGTAATTCAATGCAGGTCGGGGTATTTGCCCGCTGAGTAGTTGTTTCCTTCAAATCATATTTAATCACATTAGTTTAGTCCACCTGGGCTAGGGGTCGCCGCTCTCGGTACTTGCTGTGATGCAAGTCGCTATCCGCCACAGAGACATCTAGGATGTCGGTCGGATAGTAGCATTCAGACCATATGAGAAGTTTCATACCTCTCACCACTATTCACTTCACCTTAGTTAGTATATAACTAGCAGGTCGGCCACTATCATTTGTCTGTTCCATAACCTATGGCATACTGAAGAGAACAAATAAGTTCGAAATCGATCTATGTCTGGTTGGGAATTGACAAATGATATTGGCTATCGATCTATCATGATTTGAAGGTGTAATTCAATGCAGGTCGGGGTATTTGCCCGCTGAGTAGTTGTTTCCTTCAAATCATATTTAATCACATTAGTTTAGTCCACCTGGGCTAGGGGTCGCCGCTCTCGGTACTTGCTGTGATGCAAGTCGCTATCCGCCACAGAGACATCTAGGATGTCGGTCGGATAGTAGCATTCAGACCATATGAGAAGTTTCATACCTCTCACCACTATTCACTTCACCTTAGTTAGTATATAACTAGCAGGTCGGCCACTATCATTTGTCTGTTCCATAACCTATGGCATACTGAAGAGAACAAATAAGTTCGAAATCGATCTATGTCTGGTTGGGAATTGACAAATGATATTGGCTATCGATCTATCATGATTTGAAGGTGTAATTCAATGCAGGTCGGGGTATTTGCCCGCTGAGTAGTTGTTTCCTTCAAATCATATTTAATCACATTAGTTTAGTCCACCTGGGCTAGGGGTCGCCGCTCTCGGTACTTGCTGTGATGCAAGTCGCTATCCGCCACGAGACATCTAGGATGTCGGTCGGATAGTAGCATTCAGACCATATGAGAAGTTTCATACCTCTCACCACTATATATATATATATATATATATATATATATATATATATATATATATATATTTATTTATTTATTTATTTATTTACAATAAGAAGTGCGCTGTGTTGAACTTTGAAATAATTGACCTAGATAGCCAAATTAACTATTAATTATTTCATCATCCAGTACATCTCCCCCCGCGAAAAGGCAAAATAGTAGCTACTACAAAGCTAGTTATTTTGTTTCTAATCACAATATAATTTTACTCTATTTTTATGTACCTCTACCTATCTATTTTATTATAATATTTGGAGACTACTTTTCAACAACTTGATATGGACCTTTGTACAAAGGTTTTAACTTATTCTCTGACTCATTTTCTAGAAGAATTTGGTCACCTAACTTGTAATTAATTTCATTAGTCTTTCTGTCATATACTTCTTTTTTTTAGTTTTGATACCACTAAATTATTCCTTGCGTCATTATACGCAACTTGTAAACGATATTTTAATTCTAAGGAATAGTCGTCAAAGTTGTACAACGTGTCAATTACTAACATACTATTTGTAGGTAAATGACTAGACGCGCACGCAAGTCAAAAATTCGGTACCTTGATCCGTTACAATGTGCTCTGGCACACCTTAACGTACACAATATAAAGTTTTCCACAAAAAACTTAACAACGGTGACAGCTTCTTTACTTGGTAGTGAATATCTTTCAACAAATTTACTTAACTCACATTGTATAGTCAAAACATAACGATTATTTTGTTCATCCGAGTTAAAATAACCTACCAAATCAAGAAAAACTGCTTGAAAAGCTGCTGTAGCTGTACTGGTAATTGACAAAGGTTTTTATTAGGTTCTGAATATTTGAATGTTTGACAAGTCACCACGATGCTTGACAAATATTTCGACGACTCTCCTCAGTCCTGATCAAAAATAATACATTTTAATATTATTATATATGCGATTGATACCGGCATGTCCACCTGTTGATAATATGTGAAAATCATTTAGTATTGATTGCCTATTATTTTTTATAGTTTGTATATCTTTAATAACACATATTTTTATGTTTGCATTTAGTAATTCGTCTTTAAATCTTGAGGTTCGTTTAATAAATCTGCGCAGTTACTATTTTTTTACTATACATAATTCAGAAATTTTATATTTTATGCATGCATTTTTCGGATCTCTCAGTGACGCACCAATAGCAGGAGCTGATCGAGAATTCTATTTTAAATAAATTACTTGTACATTCATATCGTATACCAAATTGCTTAATTTATAACTGTTGTCAGTGTTATCACTATGGCAAATTTGTACCAACTTCCCAAATTCTTTTTCACTTACTGGGCGGAGTTCTACAGACTGTATTGGTACGCTTTAAGAATTCTATGACTCCTGAGTGATGCACTCTTTCGCCAAAAAAAAAAAAAAAAAATTGTTTCACTACCATCTACAACCTCACCTTTTTCTAAAATTTTGTTCCTCACTTGCGCCCGCGTCATAATAAACATAGTATCAACTATTTTGGCATTCATGCCCTTTAGTTCATCTGAATCAATTTGAATACGGCATTTACTGTGACATTGTCAGAGCCTCTAATATAATTTATTGTAAAATTATATTCTTCTAAATTTAGTTAACCTATTAGAAGGATTGGTCATTCCGAATAAATGTATTAATGGTTTATGATCTGTGTAAATATGAAACTTTTTGGCGTATAGAAATAGTCGAAAATGTCTCACGGCCCAAACTACTTCTAACAATTCTCTCTCTACCGTACATTAGTTTTTCAGCTTTATTTAGTGCACGGCTTGCATATGCAATAGGTCTATTATTTGCATTTGATAAAACTGCCCCTAAGGTCTCTTCTGAATCATTTGTTCTAAGAATAAATTGGTTACCGTCTGAAAAATCTGGAGGTAGTAGCAATTGTGGCTTTGAGTGCCTGCTTTAATTTTTCAAATGACTTTTAGCATTCCTCACTCCAATGAAATGTTACTTTTCTCTTGTAAGATTATTCAATGGTTGTACGAGAATAGCAACATTTTTAATAAATTTCGTATAATAATCCGCAAAAGCCATAAACCACTTTATACACATCAGAATTTCGTGGTGTAGGATATTTCTAAATTGCTCGAATTTTTTCAGAACAGGTGATATCTCTGCAGAAGATACCACGTGACTACCACATTTAATTTTAGATTTACTTCCCTTAATCGATTTAGAACTTTAACAAGATTTTGATTATGATTTACCAAACTATTTTCGAAGATGATTATCATCTAAATAAACAAATCATGACTCATAATTTAAATCTGACATTCTGTCATCACTCTAGAAAATGTACTAGGACTAATTTTTAACCCGTAGGTAGTCTTTTCATTTGAAATTTTTCACGTTCCGTTGTGAACGCTATGTATGGCCGGCTAGTTTGATCAAGTTCACTTGTTAATATCCCTGCGCGAGATCGAGATGTGAGAAGTAAACTGCTCCTTCCTAATAAGGAATCTAATATTTCGGATATACATGATAACGGAAAATTGTCATTTTTTATTTATTTATTTAGTAAGCGATAATCTATAACTATCCTCCATTTTTTATTACCAGTGTGGTCTACTTTTTTGGGCACAATTTACAATGGTGAAGACCACTCTGATCTTGTTTCTTCAATAATACCATCGCCTAGCAATTTTTCGACATGTTTGTGAATTTCTCCCTTTTGCGCATGTAGTAACCTATATGGTTTTACACATACGGGAAAATTTTCCTTTAACTGGATTTTATATTTAGATATATTAGTAACAGTGAAAGGGTCATTTTCTAAGTGAAAAACATCTGAAAACTTTGCACAAATCTTTTGTATAGAAGATTCCTTTTCTACATTTCAGGATTCAAAATTTATTTGGGGTAATAATCTATCGACACGATTAACTGATAATTCGGTACTGCCGAACCTACAAACTTCATAATCTGTCAATTTTTCAACTACAGGCTTAAAATTCTTCAGCTCAATTTCCCTTTCATTGATATTAAACTCTAACTAGAATCATCCTATGTTTAGGTCTAGTTAAAATTCGCGCTGCATACACTCCTTCATATATAAATAACTCTTCAACAATATTTAATTATTTCACATCGTGGTGGTATTGCGATGCAGTAATCATAGTTAGATTTTAATGGTACACGCATTTTTTCTCTTATTTATCCAAAATGAAAAAAGAAAAATTTATAATCAATCGTTGAATATTTGACAAAAAAATCAAAACCTCTTACTCCACGCCACTTCCAAAATCATTAACTATCAAAAATTCATGACGTGTATTACTTATATCTAATAAAATATGTGTTAAACCTACAGATGCTGTTGAGCTAGCGATTCCATTAATTTTTACTTTCTTTACTATCTGACAAACTTGCCTTCTCTGCACAATAAACTCGGTGTGAGTCATGACCTCGGCCATGCACAAACCATCTACTCACATTACCACGCGTACCATCTTAACCTCAATAATTATTATGTGTATTTTGCTGAAAATGACTTCCTTGTTTATAACCTCTTCCGCCGTAATTAATTTTATTTGGAGAATCTCCTTTGGGAATTCCTATAAAATTTTTCCCTTGCATATATACAAAACTTGATACAGAGTAATACCAAAATTATTTGATTTCTTCTCGTCTTTTGCACCACCTATAGCCTTTTAAACATTGATAATTCGGTGCCATTATTATAGTACGTAACTCATGATTTCTTAACCCATTTGCGACAGTATTTACGGCAACTTTTTGTTTAACAATTCTCACAATTTTTAATGTGTTATCGTCTCCCTCTGCTTATACTAAAGTCAATCTATTAGCCAGAACCAATCAAGTGGCAGCCATAAGATAAATGCAACCAAGGTTAGATCAAGTTTTTGTGAGCCAATCAACTACGAATGGACTTAATATAAGAATAACAAATATGGACTCTGTTGGTTTAAAGACCTCCAAACGCCCAATGATTTAAAAAATATCCTGCTTTCAAGCAATGAAAATGACGATGCCATTGGTAGAATCAATTAGCACCTATGATTATGGTTAAAATATATTTTTTTATGTTTGTAAAAGTTTGTACTTATTTTTCTGGCTTAACGTTTGTATCTCGGTTTGTATTTTGTTTATTTTGCAATTGTAGCTACAAGCAAACATTTTTTAATTTTATATTTGCCTATTTACCTTTTTTGTTCAATTTAAAAGTGATGTTTATACGTTTTTTTGCAATATTACTGAACACATTTATGGTTTTGTTTAAGTTAATGAATGTTTATAATGTTAATTTTGTTTCATAAGTATATATTTATTATTGTGATACCGTACTTAATGTATATTTTAGTAATATCACTTTGACAGTCTTGAAATGTTATTGTTTCTACCTTTTTTTGTAATTTTTTAGACTATTTTTTTATTTGCACCGAAGCAATAAATCTGTTATTTAAAACCAAATTTTTCTTTCTGTTTTATACCAACAGCAAGTATCACTAGACCTGTCACTTTACAACCTTCACTCGGAAGTTGGTACCGATTTTTTTGTCCGCCGAGGCATTCTTTGTTTTAACATAAACAGATTCACGATTTCACGTAAATTTTTCTTAATAAGTATAAGTTCCTCAAACGGCAATTTTCCTGTTTTGACAGGCATCTGACAGACAAAGCTATAAAACAATTGTTCGTCTGTGTGAATATGTCATGAAAAATAGTAGTTTTTATTATTCCAGACATTTTCCTTGATAAATCGCGTTTATCAAAATCGGACTTTGACAGAGTCTGCTCCGATTGTTAATGATTTTTTCGTTTGGAGCGCGTTCTGACTCTGACATCCCTGTTAATGTGTGTATAGTTTATACGAAGTCAATTGAAATTGGTCATTGTTAAAGCACAGGACTGTGCGCACTTAACTTGATATTTTGTCCTATGTATTTAGCAATGGTATCGAGAATCAAATGGTAGTTGAAATTGTGCAGGCGAGTCCGAGACTGGCAATGTAATCAGCCTGAACGAACCATCTACGACTGCACGTGTTTTAAAGATAATAAAACGGACAGGCCCACTAGTATAAAAAAAACTCATTAAATCGTTTCTCCGCAATTACGGAAACTTGTGAGATGTGCCGGCATTGGCTATGTTTTGATGACGATGGGCGACGATTAGCTGGGATCAGAATATTCGACAGTCCGGTTGGTCGGTGGGTGTTTGAGTTTATATCAGTCAGCAGTCAACGTGGACTCGGATGTTACCTATTTATTTATTACATTTGTCCAGTCCAGTGCAGAAATACCTATTATAATATCAAGGTGGTTCGGTTTATACTTAGTGTTCATATTGGTAAATATTTATTACTACATAAAAGGTATTTAAGATATTGTATTAGGTATTTACTAATTTACCATGGCTTTCTGGAGACCATTTGAAACAGAAGATAATATAATAACGCCCGAAAATCCCGAAATAGTTGAGCCTGTTATTGTCGAGGAAGACGAAATAAATTTAGAGTTTCAAAATAAAGATTTACACGTACAAAGTCAACGCATTATTTTAAATATATATGAACGTTTAAAAAGCGAAAATCGTGAAAAATGTGAGAAAGAAATAATAGAACGTATTAACGAATTAACTAAAATATCAAAATCAACAATTTATCGTGTAATTAAAAAAAGGAGATGTTATAGATCACGGTACAAATAGGAAACGAAAAAATATGAAATTAAAAAATATTGATGATCCTATCAAAGATGTAATACGGCGTATAATTTATAATATGTATGAAAAAAATATAGTTCCTACGTTAAAAATGATTCGAGAAAAATTAAGCGATTATCCTGATTATAATTATAGTTCTTTAGATACACTACGAAATGTTTTATTAGAATGCTGTTTTAAACATAAAAAACTTGACAGTCGTAAGGTAATTATGGAATCACGACGTATAGTAGCACTTCGGGTAGATTATTTGGAAAAAATCAGAGAATATCGTAAACTAAACAGGCATATAGTGTATCTAGATGCGCCGATTATAATTCAACCTGGCAATGATTCCTCTTCAGAAAGTGAAGATTCGGACGCGTCAACTTTTTAGCCTTTAACTTTTTTAATATACATATATTTTCAGAACAAAATATTTAGATATTATATTAGGTATGAAGTTTACTTTTTTATTATTACATTTCTTGGAATATATTTTATTTAGTTGACAAGAAATTTTAATTTAAGTTACTTTATTCTAGACATATTTTAATTTTGTTTTTATTTATGTTTTATCTAAACAAATATTTATTTTTGTGGTACTAATTCTTTGCTTTGGTTAAGAAACTTACATTTTTATTTTTATTTTAGAAGAAACTTTTATTTTATTTTTTACTATATAACATCCTTGCCCCTCGCTAATCTACCCTGTCCCATTCCCTCATCCTGGCAAGGATATGTTCATACCTTCTCGTTGGTCCTTGCAGAGCAATAACATATTTCAATATAGTATGGGTTAACTTTAAAACTAAACCCAATAAATTTAAATATTTAGACTTTATATCTAAAACTGATATAATATTTCAAAAATATTTTATTGGTGAAATGAACAAAAATAGCCTATCTAATAAACAAAAAATAATAAAAATTAATACAATTTTCAAACAAGTATAACATTTTCTTATGACAAGCATTTCTATTTACCTCCGCCCATGCACAATAAAGAGATGCCGACGGTTTTTGCAGGCTTTTAGTTTTTATACGATTTCAATTGACTTCGTACAAACTATATAAACAGGCGTACTGATGTACCACTTTTTGTTTTGCTTTGTGATAAAATTTACGATATACTTTATGATAAAATTAGTGAAATTCTCGAAGGACCTGATTTTGCTCATTCACAATAATTAAAGAACAAAATGTATACCATAACCGTATAATTAATTAATCTTAAACTTATACAAAAAAAAAAAAAAAAAATTGTGATTTGCTTCACGCAAGCAAGTTGCTTGCGTTGAGTCTATGTAAGAACTCAGTCTTGGAAAAAAACATCTAAGAGGAATCACCCCGATTATTATTAAAATACTGCCATAATAGACTGATCCTTTTAGGTAGTTGTCCTAAATATGTATGACGTTTAAAGTGTATGATATTTTCAAGGAAATGGGAATTGCATGAGGTGCACTTGAGAATATTGAAGTGTATAATAATTAGAAATCGTAACCATGTGTCATCTTAAACATGTTTTCAAAAATATTCATACATTTTATTAAAGGCGTCCTAACAGGGTGTGACGCCAAATAATTACGTCACATCATTTCTCCCCGAGTATCAGAACAGCCAAGAAGCAAAAAAATAATGTTGATAGATTAAAGTAATAAGGGGGAATTTCGGAACAGATATTTTAGTATTAAAAGTGGAAATTTCCAAAGAATTTGTAAAATATTAAAATTGTATCCGTCATTTTGACAGCGTCTGCTTAGAGGTTGTTATCAATTTTTTCGTCTGCCATCCGTTATTTATTGTGCTATAAATAGACAAATCTACGGATGTAAAAGTTGTTCTTGATAAATATAGTTCACCGAAGCGTAATTATTGCCATTTTGAGAGGCACATAAAGCTCCAAAAAAATCGTCTGCCTAGGTAAAAATGTCATGTAAACTTCTTATATTAATCTTCCCTGCAGCATTTTTTTTTTTGTTAAATGAATTTCACCAAAATCCTAGAACACCCCTTTTCAATACCTCCTCCCAGGTTAATGCTATCACTTTGAGACGGCAGACGATAGGTTTTACCATATCCAAAAACCAATGAATTGATTCCTATCAGCGAAAATTTTGAAAATATTCGTTCACCATTTTCTCTGCCAACTTCTCTTACTATGAAGTCGCGAAGTGGAAATATTATATATTTAAGGATTTACTGGAGAGGCATAAACAATTGCTTAGTTTTTGCAGGAAAAAAGTTATAAAAACTGTAGGTATGTCTCTAGAACATCAAAGAATAAACAGTTTAAATATTAGCAAAGATTCATAATAGTAAAACACGTAGTTCATATATACTGGAGAAAAAATACTTACCTTAAGAATCGTGCCAAATGGTAAATGATTTTTTTTAATGGATAAACGTCATACCATTCAAAAATTTTAAAAGAATGAAGCTGCACACAATTTTCATTTAATATAAACATATATCGGACCACCCGTCTTGTTAAATCATGAATTTTAAGAGGTAACCACCTGTTTTGGATTTGTGGCTTTTCCCAACCTATTTCTAATGTGTCTATATGTCTGTAATATTCACTTGTTAGTAAAATAGTGCTTGGTTCTAAAATACAAATGAGGTATTATAATTTACGGTACATATGTTCAAAACTGAGTACCAAGGAAGTCTTTGTCAATATATAGAATGATTTTCTTCCACAAAACTCTTCTGTCGAGAGCATCTTTCCATTTTTGACAAACCATTGAACAAGACATGCGGTCACTCCGGGGTAAATACTTGTAAATTTCGGTTATTATTTCAACTGGAATAAGGTCTTGCCAGGAACTAGCCATGTCCCCATTTCTCTTTCTTCATGTTATTTGAACTTTCAAAGTGTAATAGTGCTCTCGATTTTAAATCGAAGACCCACCGTAACTTAAATTTGTAAATGCACAAACTGCCAACATTTTTATGACAAAGTTGCCATGATACACCAAAACAAATTTATTGTACACAATGTTCCAACAGTTACTCTTGAAATTGAGTATGATGTTGAATAAGTGCTGAGAACAGAAATATTTTGAACATTATTTATTTGACAAATATCCAATATCTAAAATAGAGAATTTTTCCTTTTTTACCGGTGCCGTGGGTCCATCAAATGTGCTCCAACCCGTAAGTAGAAAAACACATCTGGGACCGTAATATTTATTGTCATTATTATATTATAATATGAACAATATCCTTGCAATAAAAGTAGTCTCTAATTAGAACTGTATAAATAGGAAATAAAATAATTTTAATTTGGCAGTAAATAAATTTGGGATCGGTTCTTGATTCGTGAGACTAAGGCACTCAGTTTCCCCACAGAAATTTCTGATGACTGATGAGTAAATAATATTGTGAAATATTTCCTACCACTGCACTTTTTTTGCTATAAAAGTGTATTCTCTATAGGCGCGAAATAATTAAATACCACATTCGCATGCCAGTTTTCAAAGGGAGAATTAATTTAAAGATTATTCAGTTGCGATAAATATTGTAAAACGTGAAGTTTACATGCACGAGTTGCCGAATTTAATGCTTTTCCCATCAATTGTACTTTCTCCTATACTTTTCTTCTATCTATTTTCTTCGTGATACCACAGTTATTGGTGAAATAAACAAACCCAGCATCTTTGTTGGGAAATTAGTGAAAGTGGATTGTCCTATCTTCATTTTTACTTGAGTGACAGTTGTATATAAACAACTCGTATTATTCACTGTTTTTTCCGCATATTGTGGAATAAACATCGATGAAATATAAAAACGGTAGTAAAACCCCGAAAAACAAACCATACAAATGTGATCAGACGAATGTAAACAAAGAGCATTTATTTGTTTCGTCAAAGTACGATTTTTAATTTATGTGCATTGAATATAAATATAAAATATATTATGTTTTTGTTGCTAAATTTTTGTAATTATGAGTCGAAATATTTGAAAACTTATACTTTCGTAACTCTATTTATTACACTGGTCTGCAACGAAATCCTCCTTTAAAAAAATTATGCTATTAGTATGAAGATTTTAATGCTCTGAATCGATTCCCGTTGGCCGATTTTTTCTATCACGTCTAGATTTTTTTTATATGAATTTTTTTTTAAATTTCATAAATTTTGTTTTTTTTAAATTTTTTTTTTTGTCAACATCAAGAACAGTATACATACATACAAAATAAGTTTTAGCGAGTTGTAAGAGAAAGAAAGAAAGTATTGACAGTGATTTTTATGGTAGTAGATATGCGCATGCGCAGTATTCGCTGTGACTTTACTTTCTTTCTCTTACAACTCGCTAAAACTTATTTTATATGTATGTATACTGTTCTTGATGTTGACAAAAAAAAAATTAAAAAAAAAAAACAAAATTTATGAAATTTAAAAAAAAATTCATATAAAAAAATCTAGACGTGATAGAAAAAATCGGCCAACGGGAATAGATTCAGAGCATTAAAATCTTCATAATTTTTAAAGGAGGATTTCGTTGCAGACCAGTGTTATCAACCATCGTTTTAATTAAATTTTGATTTTGCCAATATCTGGTGTGATTGACATTAATAAAATAATTCTTTATCAGAATATTTAAACACCACATGTAATACGACCCCCATATCCCTGAAGGTATTCTGTGCTGGAGAGGGTTACACATTTAGAAACAATGGACAAACACCCCATGTCCGAGCATGCTAGTATTAATTTCTGGTTTAGAAAAAATCAATGCTTCTCGACCGGGGACCAAACCAGGGACTCTAGGTGTCCTTACCACTCGACCAAGAAGCTATTTGTCAAAACACTCCTTAATAAACCCTATAGAAATGTTTTGGTTCTCTGATAAATTATACAAATTCTATTTATGTTATTAGAGTATTATAGTATTTAAAATTTAAGAAAATTAATATAAACTCCATAATAACTAATGATGTGAAAGAGGGTACGTTCCCTATCGTAACCGGGGAACGATCTTGTTCGTGCGCGAACGCTCGCGAGGGTAAGGAACGTTCCCTTCTGAACAATGGGCATAAACGAGCACGTTCTCCGGAACGTTCCCTGGAATGTTCCCAATAATTTTAAATAAAAATATATTTTCTTGCTTTTCAAGTCTAGAACAGAGTAGTCTGATATATACAAATTTAAAATACATGATCTTTTAGGTATTTTGTCAGAAAAGCATACATATCTCTAGATATCTTGAAAAGTTTCTAATTGTTATAGAAAATACTGAGAAAGTTGGAAACAGTGACAATATCACGACGCTATCAGTTTATCTGCTGTAACGGTCTACTTATTTGGGCTACCCTGTAGCAAGTGTCTTTTGTGCCACTCAGTACCACTCTTCAATTTATCAGACCTGAAGGTATGCAGCCAGTAATACTTTTAGTTTTACTTTTGGTTTTGGCGTTTTTACTTACTTATTAGTTATTCTTATCCAGCTTTGGGACTAGAATAATTCCTTTAAATAATAGGTGGAACTTGTATGGGACTTTACAACAATAAAAAGAAAAGATTAAATTGTATTTATTTAAGGATTAAAATTTAAATTCAAATCTGTTAGTAACTTTTATCCAAGTAGTGGTATGCTGCAATTTTTTGTTTAAAAGAAAATAAAAAAAACGAAATTCCTTCTTTTTTGGTACGAAGTAGCAGCCATGCTGAACAGAAATTGAATTTGGCTACTTTTATATTTTTAATAAGAGCCTAAAGAAGATCTAAGGTATTTATGTAATTAATTTTGGTATTCAAGTTTCATAATAAATTCTCAGTACATAATTTTAAGCTAAAAACTGTTTTTAGGCTCGTCGTCACCTCGTACTCTTGAATGCTCGTCACCTCGTACTCTTGAATGCTCGTAACCTCGTATTCTTATATGCTCGTACCTTTGTACGTATTACATTTACTGCTCTGAGTTCCTAGAGCTACGTAACTAGTCAACCCGAGTCCACCATTATTTGATAGCGTGCAGCTGGCCCGGTGAAGAATATAATAGTCAACTTATATGTTTTATTCCAGTCTAAGGCCATATAATTTGTCAGCCAGAGAGTTCACTTTGATTTTGGTAGTGTATTCAGCTAGCAAGTTGGTAGTTCAGCGAAATCTGTAAGTACGCCTTATTTTTACCACTTCCATTCCAACAAGGTGTACGTAATATGCAGAAGCACTTACCAAAGCTTGGTTCGATTGATTTCATTTGGTAAAAATAGCAATTTAACAGCTCCTGTGCATATCTAATATTTACTTCCTAATTCAATGAATTGTTAGCGATTTTACACCTGCATTGTTAATTAAGCTGGTATTGTATTTCTTGTAAGAAATTTAGTTTTAATGAAATAAATAAACATCACTTGGTCTTCTTGCCTGCGATATATTATGTGACTCGAGAAACAGCTGTTTCTTGATTATTTACTCAGGTAGCTAAAATAAAGAAAAACATATCGATGCTTATCTTTTATGAAGACAGGTAATAGCTACTTACCACCTTATATTACAAAGTAGTAAACGTAGGTAATATTTATTATAAATTATACAGTGAATTTTAATCTTCAATGCTAATTTGTTATTAAGGAAATTAATAGATGTGTTGATACTATGCATTTTGCCCATGCTTTGTTTAATCTAAGCTAGGTTAGGAATTGTAAAAGTTTGGCTGTCAAATGAATAGGGCGTTTACGCAAATGTTCAGCATACTCAAAGTTTATTAGCCATAAAGACTGGTGGTCAAGGAACCAATTTACCTTCTCTGTGTTTAATAAGTGTTACTTCATTTGTTTATATTGGTACTGTTTGTTAACGTCACATATACTCCATCTTGTTATCCCTTTGAGGATATATTGTAATTTTTTGTATATAGATTTACTAACCTCTTTTTTTTACTAACAATCATTTATATTTACATACATTTTAAAGTTTACATTATTTATATTTAACTTGATTTTTTTTACCAAGTAAATGTTTGATCATCAAATAACTTTTGATTTCTTTATTTTGCCTCCTTCTTTTTGTCAATTTAAAAATTGGCTGGCGCCCAGGGTAGTTTACCTATTGTGTCCTGACTACTAAATATAAAAAATACTAATTAAATGCCCTTACCCACCTCGCTCCCGACTATAAAAGCTGCCGTGCTCGGGTGACGCTCTGTTTAACAACTAAGGGCGTCGCACGAATTAGCGCCCAACTAAAAGGGGCCCGATTTTGGTGTTTTTTACTAAAATAATTGGCATATATATCTGGTAGTTGGCACATTAAGTAGACTTCTTTATTTAATCTTTTTTTCTTTTGAGGCAAAATAAATGAATGTCGTTATGTTAGAGTATTAATGTTGTTGCATATATTTGATTGATTAGTGAGTTAGTACAT
>JANEYF010003925.1:0-60000 GCA_029963845.1 Rhamnusium bicolor
TAAATAGAACAGCTTTCTTTTCTAAATGCTGTAGGTAAGCATGCAAAGACCTCAATTTAATAGACAAAATTATTTTCAACCCCAAAGATCAAATTTCTCCGTAGAAGAAATAAATAACGTGGGACAAAATATTCCTGTAGATCTTGAAGGCCAATCGCCCTACTATGACGAATATCAATATAACCCCGATTATGACAATCAGTTTGAAAATAGTTGTTACTTGGACGAGACCCATCTTACCGAACAAACTGGGACAAATTTCAACCCAGCCTTATTTGAGCAACAGACAGATGAACAGACACAATATTTTCAGGAAACTCAGCCTTTGATAGAGGAAACATAATTGAATTAAATAATTTCAACTTAGATTATATTATAACAAAAAACCCACCGTTAAAACTTTTAATAGACACGGGCGCTACAGTCTGTAATGTTTTGTAATTCTGAATTATGCAGATTCCCTAACTACTAGTAACAGTAATAAAATAATGATTTCCTCAAAAATGATTTAATGATTAATTTATGAATATTGCAATACAATAACAATTCATTCTGTCGAACGAATAAAGAAAATTAATCCCCGCTATAAATAAGCTTATAAATAAAAACTAAATTTTATAATTTAAAGGTTAACTCACCTAGACTAATCCCTCGAAGAACGATGCAGTTGGCCAACGCAATCCTTCGTGTATTACTTAATTTTTTTATCCAACAAGTATTCCTACTTGCAGGAGGGATTTGTAATATTACGATTTATTAATTATTGTATTAACAAGGAATGCCAAATAATTCCCTACTCCTAAATTTAATGAATTGATTTTATAACACCCTATATACAGATTATAGAGTAACTAAATTAACGATATTTTTAAATTTCTAAATTAACTAATATAGTTACAACTAGTGCAAAATTGACATGCAAATAGTGCAAAATCTAAGTTTAAAATAGTGCAAACTCTTCCGTTAAACAAAGAAAACGTTCCACTCGTCCGCGGGGTACGAAGGTCCTATACTTGAACTTTTTCTACTAATTAAGACTGGTCAACTTCTTGCTTATCAAGTCAAAATTGTTACATCACTATTGGATGGAACGGCAGATGGATACTTCTTAATAGCTCTCCACACACACACTGCAAATTTATCATCAGTATGTCACTGCATTTAGTAAAATGGCCGACCCTGTATAACAATTCGAAATTTGCATTTTGCACTCTAAATAAAATTAATTACTCACCAGAGTCGATAATTATCTATTTACTAATTTGTATAATTGCACACTGTTATATTTAGTATTATTATTACTTATTAAGAATATTTATTATTATTCTTGACTTAATTTTACTGTAAAATATATTGCCGTACTTTTCACTATAACTTTATAGTACTGGTAGACGTATATCTATTATTCCTGGCGATCGACACCGCGATAGAAGTTTTTTTGTGTGATCGCACTTTTTTTAGGAGTCGGTCTTTCAATAGATATTATTTGTACGATCAGCCGATCGCTACAAGTCTTTAAGACCAGAGATTGCAAAACGTTATTTTCCAGATAAAATTTATAATAACAAATTTTCAATTTCAACTGCACTAAAAACTTACGAACAAAACGAATGCGCTGATATTCCCGTATTTGAGGAATCTAAACAAGACTGTACTGTTAAATTTCACCTATTTAATTTTCATACATACTTTGATGGAATTCTTGGATTTGACCTCATCAAAAATTTAAATATTAAAATAGTTTCTCCTTACACAAAACTAAAAATTTGTTATAAAAATTCAAACCAAAATTACTCTTATCAATTTCACGCGTTATCCCGCATAGAGATTCATCCTTTAATAATAGACAATGAAATTTCGTCTACATCTAAAGAACCCGATAACCAATCGATAATTGTTAACGTGGACAATAACGAAACTGACGACAACACTGTCCATACAGCCTCTGAAAACCCGATACAAGACGTAAGAATAACGGATAAACCAATAAATTATTATAAAAATCAAATATTTATTGACGAAACAAACTTAACAATGTAAGAACGAACATTTTTGCTAGACAGTTTTGAAGGTACTCAAAAACGACAATGTTATTTTACTTTTGAAGACACCGAACAACAATTTATTGATTTAATAAAGAATTATCGCAAAACCTATACATTTTTCCTTGCCAATGAACATCTGTATCCTACCCTATGTTAAACCGTGTATAGAATATTCAAAAAAGTCTACATTTCAATTAATAAAATGTAACTCGAGGCTCATAGATGTTTTTGACAGACGAGAAAGATACATTAATCAAACATCATCACGAAATAGCCACTGTACATCGCGGTATAAATGAAGTTGAAAAAGACCTCAGAAATCTATATTATTGGCCCACACTAAGAATCGACGTAACTAACTACATAAATAGATGTAAAATCTGTTTACAGACTAAGTACAAACGAAACCCAATTAAACCAAAACTAGAAATAACAAACACCAAAGTACCCGTTTGAATTATTACACATGGGCACATTGACAATAAATAATGAGAAATTCCTAGTAATAATTGACGCCTTTTCTAAATACGGACAGGCATATCACCTAAATAATGGTACCTCTATTGAAGTTGTAAATAACCTAACAAAATTCATGTCTCACCATGGCATACCTGGACAAATAACTACACATAATGGTCCCAAATTTAAAACAAAAGTATTGCAAAAATTACATTACACCACACCTTATCACCCCAACAGCAATAGTCCAGTCGAAAGATTCAACAGCACTTTATTCGAACACGTACGAATTTTAAGATTAGAAAATAAAAATAGTCCATTAACCGACATTATAAATTACGCGATATTTGGTTATAATAACACAATTCATTCAAGCACTAAATTAAAACCAATCGAATTAATATCCGGGCATTTGAAAACTCGAGATATTTTCGACATAAGGAAATCAATATTGAAGCTCAATATCATAAAAAGAATGTCGAAACTCTGTACGACAAAGTTCATGACCAGCTAAAAACTAACAAAGAAAGAATAATTGAAAACCGAAATAAAAAACTTGAAGAATGTCCTGAAATTAATCCCGACTCTGATGTATATTTAGAAATAATACAAAACCGTAGATCTAAAACTAAACTTAAATTTACACCTAAAACTGCAATTAAAGATTTAGGTAAGAAAGTTAAACTAAAAAAAGAACATAACGATACATAAACAACAGATCAAGCGACCACGAAAAATAATTAAACATCTGTTTCAGACGTCACAAAGAAACCAAACAAAGACGATGACATTACTCCAACTGACCCTGATCATCTTAACGATAACCCTCCAGAAAGTTCAACTCCAGGAGATTAGAATTATTTCACTTGAAACAAACCCAGGAATACTTCCCTTTTACTTAGGTACAGCACGTATCAAACAATCGTCACACGAATTTATTCACTATTTTGACATTACACCAATAGGGAAACAAATCAACCAAATAATATATCAATATAATGATTTTTGCAAACTCTTAGAAATAGAATCAAACCCACAATACGCACAATCCTTTACTAATCATAAAAATGATGTTTTGTATCAAATTAATTTAGTTAAAACAAAATTCGCTTCAGTGTACCCTTTCAAGTATCCTTTTTAAAGAGACCCGTTCAAAACGTGGCCTAATAAACGCTCTGGCTCAGTCATAAAATTTATTTCAGGTAATCTCGATCAAGACGACGCTGTCGGATATGACAATGCAATAAAGGAATTATCAGAATATCAAGATCAAATTGTAAACTCGTAAAACAAACAAATTTCATTAAACATTGACTTAATAAACTTTTTCAATAAATCAATTTCTTCATTGGAACACAATCAAGAAATAATTTCAGAAAGTGTAAAAGATTTATTAAAGAAAACTGAACACTTAAATTTCGAATTTGATCACTACATGAAATTTAGAAACCTTCTTGACCAAATAGAAATCAATTTATGTTCACTAATATATTTTCTCACTGATATAGAAAATGCTATAACTTTTGCGAAATTAAATACGTTACACCATAGTATTCTCAAATTACAAGAAATTCAAACAATAATCGATAAGCTTTCAAAAACTTATAACAACAAACAATTAATATTTCATGAAGAACAAGACATATAATTATTACAATTTAATCAAAGTAAAGTCATATTATTCAAATGCAAGACTAGTTTTCGCTTTAGAAATCCCTATCATAAACCTTTCAATTATTATCATCTCTACTCAATCACTACATCAAACTTTACCACTCTCATACCAGATAATCCTTACCTTGCTACATACGAAGGCGGATATCAATATCAAGCACAAGAATGTCAATACATCAGTTCAATCTATTATTGCGAGGACACCCAACTATATCAGCTCAATCAACAACAGGATTGCATAACAGCTATATTAAACTCCAGTGCTAAAACAAAGTGTCAATATACAAAACTGTCCATAAACTCTAACATTGTTGAACAAATAAATGCGAAGTATTATATCTTAATATTTCAAAGTGAAAGTGAAATTCAAATAAACTGCAATAAAAAAGACATTATAAACCTTAAAAACACTCATTTAATAGAACTACCTTTAGGATGTTCGTTTACTCATAATTTTATAAACTTTATAAACGAAAAAGGCTATACAGACAGTGAACCCTTACTATTACCTCGAATTACTGTACCAAAATTTGAAAGTGAACCAGAAAACACTTTGGAAATAAAATTAACAAAAATCCCATTAGACAAATTGGCAAGAATTAAAAATAACCAACATGAACTTGTAATAAATCACAATTTTAAAGAATATCTAAATATTCATTATGTAACAATTCTATTATAATTTCAATCATTATCATAATACTTTTGTATAAGTGCCTCCAGAGATATCATTATTGTAAAAAAGTTGTCATCAAGAAAGAAGAGAAAATTACAAGAACCCAAGAAGATGGAGAAGCCAAATTCCAAATGAAAATTCTTCCCCATAATTTTCATTCTTGTTAGGGGAGGAGATACATCCCAGGAAATAAGGCCGGTGCCTTCATTATGCACCGTCAGCAGAGATAACCAGCAGCGACGAGCTAGTCTCAATTGTAAAAGACAAAGCACTTGTTTTATGACCGTGTTATTGTTAACATCTTAAAATAAAATCATTTTGTGTATTTCATTTTGTAATTTCTGTGTTTGTGAAAAAATTGTTCTTTTTTAAAAAGTGAATTTTTATAATCGAGAATAAAATTTACACATTCTTAATAATTGAATATATATTTTTTAGGTTACAAAATAATATACAAAAAAAAAACAAATGATCTATTGATGTCTCACACAAATGACAGATACAAACATAACAATAGCGCAAAATATGCTGTAAACATAGTGAAATAAATATGGATTTTTATGGCATTAAAATCATATAATAATGATCCTTACCCAAATGAACTCATAAGTAAATACATATCGAATAAAACTGTATCAGAATTAGTTAAAAAAAAGGTTATATATAGAACGTACTTAAAGTGCACCATCACCAATGTTTGAATGTAAAAACCAGACTAGAGCTGGGCCGATACCGATAGTTTGAATTTTCAGATACTGGCCAATACCTGAAGAAATCAATACTTTTTATCTGAAAAATATCTGAGAAATAATACACTAGTGCGAACCAACAGGACTTCAAATATGGTACTGTTTTACAGGCAGAGATTTCCCCGAATGCCTCCTTAATTTGTGTAATGTGTGTGACCATTTTGGTAACACAGAGCAGAACGTCAAATAAAATAAAAATAAGTAACCATCACTATATACCTATTACTTTAGTACTTTATGTTTACCTACTCTCTCATGAATGTGTAACAATGATCAAAAGTGTAAAAGAAGGTGCTGACTATAACTAATTAAGCTTGTCACCATTATTAATGTTAGCGGCCTGAGACAGGGAGATCGGAGGTTCATTGCGGCAGGCCAGCTATGAGCCGTATTGTTTGGGTTATAGGAATGATAGTAGGCACCTTCTTAATAGACAGACAATGCTAGAATGGTTGGAAACAACATATTGATTATTAATTAATCAGACATTGAGATAAGTGGTATTATTAGTTGTAGTAAAAAGTGTATTTATTTTCATTATGTTTTTTATATTTTAACGGGCTTGATTTATATTATCTTAGATTAGTTAAATTTGAATTTTCAAATGTATCTTGAGTATCGGTGTCTGTATTGTGACACCACCCTGTATATGCGTTTCTAGAAATTATAAATATAAATCATAAATCGAAATTATCAAATGATACAAAGAAAAGCCGCGGGGGCTGCAGAGAGTGTAACGATAGTTTTGCAATGCTGCAGTTTCTGTCTGAAATAAACTGATAAGCTACCGTAACGCGCTGGTTGAATGGTAAGAGAAGAGGAGAACGGTACGAACGGGCAACAAGTGTGTCACAGATATTACTTCTTAAAAAGTAAAAGTAAAAAAAAAATAAAAAAAAATCTTGTTTACCGTATCACATAAAAATCTCCAAATCATTTAAACGTATAAAGAAAGATTTAAATAATTTGAAATAGATTTTTAACATAACTTGTGTGGAAACCCCTACGAGAACAGAAGAGTTTTTTTTATCAAAATAATTTAACCGTTTCAATACGTTTCTAGAATACCAAAAAAAAAAAAATAAGCATTTACAATGTATGCCGTTTGCTTTCTTACACTAATAAAGTGAGTTCGAACTGCTGACCACACACCTCTAGTTTTTACATAGAAATATCTCCCTCAATATCTAAATTGACATGTCTCGGCAGGCTTCCGCGTTTATTTTAACGCCTTTGCTTAACTTAAAACTTAATAGGTATACAAAATTTGTTTGCTTGAGTAATGTATTTTTCAATGCTATTCTGCTGTTGCAAATTGGTTATAGTTAAACCATTTTCCAGTGCATTGACTGGTAAGTTAAATTCTGCAGGTTATTTTTATTATTAAAGAGAATTTTTTCACTTGGTGAGAATTCTGCAAATGTTCGAGGTATAAAACTAATATTTTTCTGCTGTTATTTACATAGTGCTGGTAGGGCTTTATCAGTTTGCGCAGGTATACCGCCCATAGCAGAGACAACCCGAGACACGCAAGTACGTGCTAAAATTTAATCCGCAGTATTGAATTGGTCGATTGTAATGGAAGGTGAAAGTAGATGGCGCAAGAAGCAAACGCCCGCGAAAATTCAAAACCCCCCTTTTTATTATTTTATTGATATTATTTATAAGCTTTATTTCTGTAGCAGTTGGTGATCGTTTGTGGACCAGAAGTAGTCGATTAGTTGTTTTTAAATACTTCTATTCGCTGGAAGTTAAAAACTAACCGAGTGACTATCTCTGATGATCCACAAACGATCACCAACTGCTGCAGAAACAAAGCTATTTTAAAGTTAGTTACAAAACTAGAGGTCAATTAATTTTTATGTTAAACTAATCAAAAGGTCAATTGTAACCTTGTTGAACCGCTTAACATAAGATTTAAAAGAAATATGTTTTTGTATTGGATAATTAACATAACACTCAAAACACAAGTAGGTAGTTAATAATATTTTGTACAAAATTTATTAAAATCAGAAAAATACAAAAAAGCAAATTTAGGACATTTTGTCAATATATTACAGAAAATGTCAAGAAAGAATGATAGTTATTTATGCAACAAGACCGGAAAGTGATTCTTAACAGGGCGAGCTGGCAATTTCCATTGCAAAAGCCCTGGCGAGTCCAGTAAAGTCACTTTCTGGGTGTGTTGTGTACAATGTTTTTTCTGCAATGGTTCCTGCTAGTCTCAAAAAACTTTTTAACTTTAATAAAATATAAAATCAACTGACAGACATCAGACACTTACTTTCAAGGAAGACTGGAATAATCATTTTTAATTGTTATCGGATACTTTTTGTCAACAGAAAATGACATAAGGAATCGGTAAAGACTTAACAAATCCTTATGTCACTTTGCCGGGCTAGACCTGTAAATATGTATTTTCCACTAAAAAAATTGATCACAGTTAAATTTCTAGAAGGTTGCAGAAAAAGAATATTATTTAATGATTATAATTAAATTTAAAATATTTATTAGGCTTGACTTGCAGAGACTACCTTAAAATGTTATTAAGTGCTAGACAAAAAAAATCATGTATTGTGTGGCACGCAACGTGGCTCTATAAAAATTAAGGTTCTAATTATGCAAAAGAATCTTCAGTTTTCTCTTTGTCTCACGAGCACCATTTTTTTTTGATTCTTTTATTCATTTTGCCTCACGAGCATCTTTTTTATTTTGCTTCTGTGCCTCATTGTGCCTCTTACACCACCAAGGAATCCCAATTCCAATAATTCCCCGGTCATTTTTGAACGGTGACATTCTCATCTGATACAGAAGTGCTGGGAATCTCCTCCAAAAATTCACTATGCTAGGAAATTCCTCCGCCAACTCATAAGGTATATTCTTTGAAGTTGAGGCCTCGCTTGAGGCTAGATCTGAAGTAAAATGAGATAGATATTAGCGACCATGTTTATTGGTTCAAATCTATATTTCTTTATTTTGAATAAATTAAATAATAGTAAAAAGTGTGCGATAATTCTACTAAGCTAATTAGTAACAACTATGGATTGATATCTAAGGGCCCCTCACCACCAACATTTTGTAAAACACATATTACCTGCTTGCCTTGGTATGTTGCCAACTGACGACATGGAAAAAGTGTGGGGACTGCATTGCGGGTCAACCTATGACTACTTAGGTTGACATAACTCTCAACAGTAAAATGACGGGAGCATATCCTATAATTTTGAAGAGTTTCTTCAGTGTAATGTATACCCATATTCTCTTGCCAAATTCTTGACCTGTAAAACATAAAAAATTGTGCTGTTAGAAGTGTTGTTAATTTAGTGCAGGCCTTAATTTACCTTTCCAACCTTGAAGGAAAATAATGAAGTTTTGCCACATCGTCCTCCGAAGAACCACACACATAACACAATCTAACCCGTGACTCTGTGGCCATCTCAAGCAAAAAATAACCTACAACCAATTTCAAAGTTTATTATGAGGAATGAAATAAGTAAAGGACACAGTTAGCACATTTTCTAATACTGTTTATCCTTTCTGATTAATACATAGGTTAGATATAGCGGATAAAATTATTTATAATTTTATAACTTACCAGTTATACGAAATTGGTAGTTTTTAAGAAGAGAAATAGTCTTTAACACACAAATATCACAAAATACAACGAGAAATAATCAAAATCACGACAAAATAACAAACACTTCTTTCGTCAGTTCAAGTTGACAGATAAATACCACGGAAAAAGCGCGGGATAGAACAGAAATGACAGCAGTGCAAGTGCTACCCTCTGCTTTCACCTTCCATTTTATCGGACTAGGACAGCTATATTTGACTATTCTTATATTAAATAGAGATAGCGAATAAATGTTAAAATCGGACAAAATTTTCTATCCACTTGCACGTCTCGGGTTGTCTCTGCCCATAGGGGAGAATTATGAAAGTATTTTGCAGGCATAGGTTGATCAGTTTTAAGATCAGCAGGCTTTAGTTAATAATTATTTAGAGCAAATGTTAGAATTTAAACCCGCTTCTTCCGCCACTGAAAATAGTTTAAACAATTTCTTGAAAAAAATTGATGCATCATCGAATGCTCTAAAAAATTACAAATTGCCGATTTGTCTGATTATATATTTTCATATTTGGCATTGAATAAACTCGATTTAAAAACTAAGGGTTTATTTGAAAATACACGTGATACCTACATAACTTAAACCTTAATATCCAAAAATATAATATTGTGACGTATACAACCAAGACGTCTGAAGTATTGTATGACTATCATATAAACAATGAAATATTGGCAAGGCAAAATACATTTAAGGACCTAGGAGTAACATTTGATAAAAGACCGTCATTTTCAAACTATGTAGAGAATGTTGTAACAGATGGCATTAGGTTTTATCTTACGAAATAACAAGAATTTCGCCAACTGTGATGCTGTCAAACTTTTATATTTTTGTTTCATTCGCTCAAAGCTTGAGTATGCGTGCCTCATTTGGAATTCACATTATACTGTACTCACAAACAACGTTGAATCAGTGCAGCGTAGATTTTTAAAATTGTTGTCATTTAAATTAGATGGTCCATACATTTGTTCTGTTGGGTGGTGTAAAATAAAATAAATAAATAAATAGTAAAATTAAGACAATTCATTCCTTTGATGTAGAAAATAATAAAGTAGTTGAGAAATGTTCGATCTGTAATATTAGTTCACATCATGTTTTAAAGTGTTCGAAATTTTTAGAAAATACACCATCAGAGCGTTATAAAATTATAAAATTTATGTTTGAACTGTTTTGATGCGCATAGGGTAGTTAGATGTAAAAGTAAATCGAGTTGTAGATTATGTAAGTATAAACACTTTTGCATTTTAATAAATCTCATTTCTCCTCTAATATACCAAGGGATAATAATTTGGTGCAACAATCATTAGTAAATAATTCGAATGATAATTTAATTAATAGAGATGTTAGTACTTCGACAAGTAATACTTTAGATAAATAACATTTTAGGTAATGGTGCAGGTTGTGTACAGGGTGGGTTACAAACATGTGCAGGACCATCAAATATTGGTCAACGTACTTCAACATTTTGTTTTACTATCAACACTACTTATCAGTTTAACAGTAGGTACTATTATTTTGTCCACAGTAGTTATAAATGTTTTAGGTAAAAATAATGAAAATCATAACGTAAGGTATCTATCTGTTAGACTCTTGTAGTCAAGCGCATTTTTTAACAGTAGTTTGTGCTAAACGTTTGAAATTAGATACGAGTATAACAAAATGGCATTCTGCTGTTAGTGGCATTGGCCAGACTGGTGCGCCAGTTCGTGGCAAAACAAATATAATTATTAGTTCTCGTTTTAATCCAAATAATAGTTATCCGTTGGAGGTTTTATTAGTCGATAAAATAACTGAGAAATTACCATCTTGTACCATTTATACCGAAGCACTCTCTCATATTGTTGACTTACCTTTAGCCGATGATACATTTAATAAGCCGGTTAAAATAAACAGAGTCATTGGGGCAGAATTGTTTTCATTTTTGTTAGGTAAAGTTAAAATTGAAGGGCCGTCTCAATCGCCAATTGCACTTGAAACAAATTTAGGTTTTGTGGTAATGGAGTCAGCTCCTATTTGGTCAGATCGAGAAATAATTAATACCTTTTGTACCATATTAGAACTTTCTTTAGGGACGTTAGCTAGTGAATTTTGGGAATTAAAAAATATTCCTTCTCAATCTGCTGTCAATCCTGAGGATTTGGAATGTGAGAATATTTTTAAATCAACATACCGTCGCGAATCTTCGGGTCGTTATGTTGTTTCGTTACCATTTTGACATAATCCGTCTGCACTGGGTGATACGTACTCGATAGCGCTCAAACGATTTTTATTTTTAGAAAATAAATTTAAAAGAAATCCTGAGTGTAATACCTTTGTTTACTACTGGACGTACTTGTTTATTTAACAAATGTAAATAACAACAGGTTAGCACTCACCGTTCAATAAAAACTGGATCTTCCCCTCCAACCGCTTACGTCAATCTAAATATAGAAAGAAAAAGAAACACTGTAAGCACTTTAGTCTGAGGGTGCTATTCATTACTAGATTCTCTAATTTGCTAAAGACCCCTAGAACGCTTTCTATCAATAACATGCTCCGTCAACAGTTAATTTACACTCTCTTCAGACATTTATCGTAAACACACTCAAGGCCATTTCTCGCCAAGATCCAACTCAATGTACTCGGGGCCATTCCTCGCCCTAAGTAACCACTCAGCTAAGGCCATTCCTTGCCAAAGCCAGCTAAGGCCATTCCTCGCCAAAGCCCAACTCTACGATTAATGTCAGAAACTAACTACAATATTTTATCAGAACGCTCTAGGTATCTGTTAGCACCTACATCAAAACTAAACCAGCTGGCAGTACTCTAATTGACTTTCAAGTACTAATAACTCATTACCACACTATGCTCTAACTAACTGCACTATTTTATTAATTAACTGACTGCACTATTTTATTAATTAACTGACTCCTATGTTATTAATTAACTGAGTGTACTATTTTATTAATTAATTGACTGTACTATTTTATTAACTAACTGACTGTACTATTTTACTAATTAATTGACTGTACTCTTTCATTAATTAATTGACCTAACCCCTAAGCCTATTCAGAATAAAACACTTAGTGAAAAACTCACCGGTTATGGTAAAAATAAATTCTTTAGCACACAACTTGTCACTCGAAAGAACTACGCACCAATAGTGATTTCTCTATTGCTGGAATTAACTAAGCCCGTTGTGACCGAATATTATTTTGACTATTTCCTTGCTTTCTCATTCCCTTGGAGCCAGCTAGCATGTAAGAGTCGCCGACGCGAACATATTTATGTTGTTAAAATAAACATCACTCCAGGCCTCGCTTAACTCCAGCAACATTGCTCTCAATATGATCATTTATTTAGTATAAATATAAACATACCCTTACATTCGGCCATCCTGCATTAGACTCGCCCCGAGTCTTCCGCTCTCTGTCCATCACCATCGCTTTCCTCCAACGTCGGAACCCCATCCGAACCACTTTCATCATCAGTATCATTGGATACGCCGCCCGGGATTTGCCACGGTTTCATTTTATCCACTGCCACGACATTTTCGTATTTACTGTTTCGCGTCGTTCTACGAGAACCCGACATGTCGCTCACCACATAACGATCATTGTCTAACACCTTTTTCACCACCATAGGTCCACTATAAGGATTAATTAGCTTTCTGGACCCCTGAGTTGCTTCATGTTTCTGACTGACGACTAAGTCACCTTCCTTGTACTGTCTGGGCTTTCTCTTTTATCAAAATAATTCTTTTGTTTGCGGCTTTCCATTTCCAATTTTTCACCGACAGTTTCTCGAATTTTAACAATATTTTCCAGCATTCTAGGCAATTCACTGACTTCGTCTATCAATTCTGCATCCACACCACATCTGGGCCTAAAGTTATGTAACAACTCACTCGCGGTAAACCCGGTTGATTTACTTTTCACATTATTAATCGCGAACTGAATTTGTCCCATGCTAATGTCCCACTTTTCTTCTTCGGCACACGTCGTCATCAATACTGACTTCAATGTCTTGTTAAACCGTTCCACTTGACCATTAGCTCTAGGTGTTATGGTATAAGAAACGTAAACTGTAAAATCCTCCACAGCCACAATGATATGCACATTGCCTTTCGTCGTTTTCGGCATCGGCCCGTAATGGTCTACATGTAACATGTCAAATGGCTCAGGTTTCTTAGGGATTGGGTGTAAAAACCCTTCCTTCTTTCCGACAGGTTTTTTACCATAGATACAAGGTATACAGCAGGCAATATATTTTTCCACATATTGTCGCATACGCGGAAACCAATAATGTGTACATAGTCTATGTAAAGTCTTTTCAACTGCAAAATGACCTAAGTCATCATGCGCTGCCCTTACCACTTGCTGTCGCATGCCCTTGGGAACGACCCATTGAATTCCTCTTATTGTAATTCGGTACACTCTTCCATCTCTCAAGGCGTAATTTTTGTACACGTCTCTCTCCTCATCAGTTTCAGGGGGTTTAGACAAAATTTGATGGATATGTTGCATCTTTTCGTCCGTTAACTGGGCGGATAACACCCAATCGGCTTGGTCGATTCGCTTAATAGTTTCCTCGGAAGGTTTCTCCGACATTGAGGGGTTTCGACTTAGAGCATCAACATGACGCATGCGATTTCCTGGTCGATATTGTACTTCAAACGAAAACTCCTGTAACTGGAGCCACCAGCGAGCAATTCGCGGTAAAAGCTGCTTTTTTGGAGTTACTTGTTTTTAAGGCATTGCAGTATGTAACAACTGTAAATTGTATCCCTAAAAGTTGTGATCTAAATTTCTTCAGACTTTCGACAACCGCCAACGTTTCTAATTCGTATGAATGAAATTTCTCTTCACTTGGTGTCGTTCGCCTACTGTAATAAGCCACGGGATGCAAACATTCATCTTCCTGCCTTTGTAGCAAAATTCATGCCAACCTTCGAGAGCTCGCGTCTGTGTGTACTTCTGTATGTGCTTTTGGGTTATATAAAGCAAGCACCGGTCTGTTTATAAGTGTATCCTTCAAGTGATCAAATGCTCTTTGTTCCTGTTCAGTCCAAACCCACTCAACACTTTTTCGGGTCAAATCGGTTAAAGGTTTCGCAGTTAAGCATAATTTTTCACAAAGTGTCGGAAGTAACCTGTCAATCCCAAAAACTGACGAATTTGATGTACAGATCTAGGTACTGCGAACTCTTTCACTGCTTTGGTTTTCATTTCTCCCGGGCGTATTTTACTGTCGCTGATCTCAAATCCCAGATACTCAACCGATGTTACTAAAAATTTGCATTTGCTAGGGTTCAATGTCAACCCTTCACCTTGCAGCAAGT
The DNA here is from genome assembly GCA_029963845.1 of Rhamnusium bicolor. Taxonomy (NCBI): domain Eukaryota; kingdom Metazoa; phylum Arthropoda; class Insecta; order Coleoptera; family Cerambycidae; genus Rhamnusium; species Rhamnusium bicolor. Next base: position 14,550 of record JANEYF010003925.1, read on the forward strand.
TCAAAACCCTTTCAATATTTTCTAAAGCTCCTTCCACAGTTTTAGTGTAGAGCAAAATGTCATCTAGATAGATTGCAGTAATATCACGAACAGGTTTTAATACTTTATTTAAAAGCCGCTGAAATGCACTGGGGGCATTTGTCAATCCAAAAGGTAGTCGATTGTATTCATATTGTGAGTCCACTGTGACGAATGCAGTGTATTTCTTTGAATTTTCAGCAAGTCATCTATTATTTCTCTGATTACCTGTTGCTCTCCTCTCGACATACGATATGGACGATACGAAAAAGGTTTGCTATTTTCTAATTCTATGGAAACTTCGGTAGACTTAGCACAACCAAGTTCGTCCGTATTTATAGCAAAACAGTTTTGGTATTTATTTATTAAAGTCAATAATCGGCGCTGTTCTTTCTCTGGAATAGGGCCTACTGTGATGTCGTCAATTGTAAGTGCACTCATTTGTGTTTCAGTAGTATGTAAAACGTGATTAGTGTTTTCGTCTTCCGATTCGCACAGCCATCCTCTAGCAATCGGATGTTTACTTGTAAAATTTACTTCGGTGTCTGATAGATTTATAATAGGCAACACTGATCTAGACTCTTTGTGATTTCTTAGTACGGTATGCGGGATACACCACTCAAGAGTGGTGTATCCCGCATACCGTTCTTTAGTTCGAATACTTGCTTCTACGTATAATTCTCCTTCAAAGCTGTCTCTAACCTCAATAGGAATATTTCCCCAAAAACCAGAAGGTACAGCTATTGATTTGGCAGGCCACAGTGTCACCTTTCTTACTGTTTCATCAGTTTTCTCAATTTCAGGCATTCGACGAAAAAGTTGTAGTGCTTCACTATCTTTAAAAACGACAACGTCGAAGTTTTCAGTCACGGGATGTCCAATTAGCAACGGTACATTTTGTGCAACATTAGACACCACTGTTGCAGTTGTAGGTATACAAACTTTATCAACCTTTAAATCAAACGCAACCGTCCCCTTAGATGGAACCACTCCCCCTCCATAACCATGTATCAAGGTAGCTTGGGATTGGTTACATTTGAGAGAAAGCCTAGCAGCCTCGTCTGCAGTAATAACATTACACGTACTTCCTAAATCAATGAATGCTTCCGAAGCTTTGTTATTAATTTTGATACGTTTGTAATATTTATTGATACTTGAGGGACACTGTTGCTGTTGTAGTACATCTAGTCATTTAGTAGATTCGTGAGTTTTTCGCCGTTTGGGGCAAACTGAAGCTAGATGTCCAGTTTCTTGGCAGTAAAAGCATTTCTTGTCTCGTCTTTCCGTCCTATTACTGGGACAATATTTGCTAATATGTCCTGGTCTATTACACGTAAAACATGCGCTTGGTTTCTTAAATGAGTCATATTTTCGCTTATTATTATACGGTTTTGTGATCGGTCCTTTCGGCACATAAGTGGTCACGTCATCATTCAAGCTTCTTAGATAGCTAAAGAGAGCCTCTGGGTCATCAAAATTTGCGGCCTTCGCGCCCGATCGGATCTGAATTTCTTGAATTCCTGCAATGATACATGACACTGCATCTTGACCTTGTATTTTACAAGCATTTAGAAGAGCTTGCTTCTCGTAGAAATATTGAGCAAAAGTTTCGTTTGGCTTCTTCTTTCGCCCCATCATTTCTTCCAAAATAGCATTGTAATCGCGTTGGGCTGGAAAAGCACGACGAAGTTTATCTTTCCACTCATTCCAAGTGAACTTTACTGACTTCAATCCCTTGTACCAAACACTTGCCAAACCGTGAAGCTTGGTCAACGCGTTAAAGATGGTAATATCATCAGACCAATGAAATATTTCTCGAATTTCGTCTACCTTAGCGCACCAATCTTCCACATTCTGATTGATATCAAATGGATCAAAAATGGGCACAACCTCTCCTCTGATCATTCTTGAAGGACCAGCTAAGGAAACACTTCTCAAAGCGTGAGTCATAGCTTCAGCCAACTTAGTAACCGTGTCGTCGCTACATACTGATTCATCAGTTAAATTAGGGCTTGCAATATCGGAAGTACGACAAAGTTCCATCGGTATATTAGCTATCCATCCTCTTTGTTCACCTACGCTTTGTCGACTTGGATTCATCGCGGTTAGTGATAATTCAACCCCCTTTTTTTAAATAAACTAAACTAAACAACTCGTAGAACACACATACTCAATAGAAAATTGTCAATAGTCAGTAATATCGAATAACGTAACAGAGAATGCTAAGCTGCGGTAATCCCACTTCTGAAAAAACTAATACCTTTGTTTACTACTGGACGTACTTGTTTATTTAACAAATGTAAATAACAACAGGTTAGCACTCACCGTTCAATAAAAACTGGATCTTCCCCTCCAACCGCTTACGTCAATCTAAATATAGAAAGAAAAAGAAACACTGTAAGCGCTTTAGTCTGAGGGTGCTATTCATTACTAGATTCTCTAATTTGCTAAAGACCCCTAGAACGCTTTCTATCAATAACATGCTCCGTCAACAGTTAATTTACACTCTCTTCAGACATTTATCGTAAACACACTGAAGGCCATTTCTCGCCAAGATCCAACTCAATGTACTCGGAGCCATTCCTCGCCCTAAGTAACCACTCAGCTAAGGCCATTCCTTGCCAAAGCCAGCTAAGGCCATTCCTCGCCAAAGCCCAACTCTACGATTAATGTCAGAAACTAACTACAATATTTTATCAGAACGCTCTAGGTATCTGTTAGCACCTACATCAAAACTAAACCAGCTGGCAGTACTCTAATTGACTTTCAAGTACTAATAACTCATTACCACACTATGCTCTAACTAACTGCACTATTTTATTAATTAACTGACTGCACTATTTTATTAATTAACTGACTCCTATGTTATTAATTAACTGACTGTACTATTTTATTAATTAATTGACTGTACTATTTTATTAACTAACTGACTGTACTATTTTACTAATTAATTGACTGTACTCTTTCAAGATCTTTTTCGCAACTTCTGTCGCTTAAATTTTCTCCCTCTCACAGGAGGTGTAGTGGATCATCCTTCCATGACTATTTCAATTAGTTTTAATTAAAAATTATTATACAAAATACACTTATAAATAATGCTACGCCTCTGGAATCCAGCAGAATAAAGTCAACACTTGATTACACAAAATAGTAAAGATGTTAAAGATCTATAAATCAATAAAGCCTTATAAATCAGTGCATATAATAACTAACGAATCAGTTCATATACACGTCTACGGGTCAAAACAAAGAAACCCAAACAAGCCGGCCAAGCCGAACGTGAACCTTTTCAAGACAGTCTAACCTATGCAATAAATTTAACACAACAGCCGGCACAATAACTGTCTAAGGTCTATCACATACTTATTATGTAGTAACTTTAACAAAGTCTATCTTGCAATTACAAAGCAAATATTCAATGTCTTTTGTTGTAATAACGAAAAATTCCAACGGGCTGTGCACGTAAATTAAAAAGTTTATTGTACTTACAGGAGTTGGTCGTCAAATAGATGTTAAGCGGACACTTTACTTACACCAATGATTAGTTCTTATTAATCAATGCTTACACATTTTAAAACACAGACAAGTACCATTAAAAATAATATTATTAAGTCACTGATTAATCACTAATTAATTAACTGGGCACGAGGGTTACATCCCACGATCTGAATTTGTAAGATTCTCTAAAAAAGGTACCAGGAATAAAAATGCGTGTTCACACAAAGAACTGTATTGAATGAATCCCTGCCCCAATGCTACATAGTCAAGATACTATGAACTTATGTTATAACCAAAACATAAACATTTTTATATTGCGTCGCCGCTGATTAGGCAGATCGGCTTACATATTAGAAAAATATATTTACAAATTAATTTAGATGATCAATATGGGCAGTTTCAGGGAATACTTTGGAGGTTTTCTGAAAACGAACAAATTGTTGTGTATAAATTGAATACAGTTACGTTTGGTGTCAAATCTTCACCGTATTTAGCAATACATCAATTAGCGACAGATGAGGTTAAACATTATCCATTATCGGCGGCAATTGTAAAAAGAAATTTTTACATGGACGATTTAGTGTTTAAACAGTGTTTTAAACAGCTAAGAGCAAAAATAAAAAATGATATTAGTACTTCATACAACGATTACTTGAAAGGACTACAAAATAATATTACATTAAATACAAAACAGTTCTGGCCATATGTAAATTCTAAGAAAAATAGTACGTCAATACCCGATTACATAGAATATATTGATACTGAATTCATTAAGCCGTTAGACATTGTCAATATTTTTTCTTCTTTTTTTTTAAATCTCGTATTCCCCAAGTGACTAATGTTGACATTAATATAGAGTGGAATGAAATAATATTAACTGAAAATTTTTTTGCTAATTATTATTTACTAACTTTTACAAATCTTATCACAGATTACTTATCTGTGATAAGATTTGTAAAAGTTAGTAAATAATAATTAGCAAAAAAATTTTCAGTTAATATTATTTCATTCCATTCTATATTTTAAACTTTTACCAAGAAGAGGAACTTAATTTGTTTTTAAATTATTTTATTCGACCCTAAGGGGAATTTCCAATATATAATTTCAATTATTCTGTTCTCTGAAGCCATTCATGTTTACTTATTACATTAAGGTTTACAAGTTTTGTTGCTTTGGATTCTCTAAATGTGCTGGCTACCCTGATGAAGCTCTGCAGGCAGAAACACGTGTAGGTAGATATTTTAAAGTTTTTTAAAGTGAGTGTTCAACTGGCGAGTACCTTGTGTTTTATTAATTTTTGGTTTTACTAGACAGAATAGTTGAAATTAAAAATATCATTATTGAGTCAGTTGTACTGAACATAATGTGCATATTATCTTTTTTGTAATCCAAGTTTCAGCGTTTTGGCAAATAGCCGGGAAAATAATTGTTTAAAAAGATATGTTATACTTATCTGTGATAAGATTTATAAAAGTTAGTAAATAATAATTAGCAAAAAAATTTTCAGTTAATATTATTTCATTCCACTCTATATTTTAAACTTTTACCAAGAAGAGGAACTTTGTTTTTAAATTAGTTGACATTAATAATATGTACAACAACAGGGTTTTGTAAAAGGTCAGTCAACAGTTACAAATTTATTTTCTGTCACGCAATTTATCTCTGAGGCTATTGATACAGGCAAACAAATGGACGTAATATATACCGATTTTTTTTAAAGCCTTTGACACACTTGATAAGTTAAAATCATTTGGTTTCTCGGATTTGTTAATTTCTTTGCTATCGTCTTATTTAACAGATATAAATCAATTTGTAGAATACCGTGGCTTCAAGTCTGATCAATTATTGGTTACATCTGGAGTGTCTCAGAGATCGATATTGGGGCCCTTATTATTAATTTTATTTATTAATGATATAATTACTCTTGTGAACGTTAACTGTTTACTATATGCTGATGACATGAAGTTATTTTGTACTGTTAATAATAACTGTGACTATGAACTATTACAAAGAAATTATAAACTATATTAATGACTGCATCAGTCATTTAAATAAATCGTCTTTGAACACTTCGAAGTGTAATGTCATTATTTGATAGAAAACATAATCCTTTACAATTTAATTATCATTTAAACGATACCGTCTTAAACGTACTAGATGAATTTACTAATTTGGGCATTCTCTGTGATTCAAAACATGTTCAGAGTATTGTCTTGTCGGCATATAGAAGTCTGGGCTTTGTAATCAGAAGTTCGACTGGTTTTGATGATATTCAATTGTTGAACATGCTTTATAATGCATTCGATAAATCCAGGCTAGAATACGGCTCACTTATTTGGAATCCTGGGTATAATAAATATTGTAATAACCTTGATAATATTCAGTGTCGTTATTTAAAATTTGTGTCATAAAAATTGAAAATATTTACCCTACAGTTGGTTTCCCACATGAGCAGTTGCTATATATATGTTCTTTCCGTAGTTTGCAAGACCGCAGGTTCCCTACTGTTTTTTATATAAAATAATTAATAATTTGGTCGACTGCCTTAATATTTTAAATATGTTGAATTTTCAAGCCTCTGCATTTGAAACACGCCACCTTCAAACATTTTTCTACGCCACGAACTAATATTCTTAAACTTTCACGTTTGTACTTTATGTGTGAGATTTATATATCTGTGCAAGATACGCTTGATATATTTCATTCAAATATTGTAAATATTAAGCAAATTTGTTCCTAGCCTGTGTGCGAATTAATCTATAATTAAAAAGTTGATTGAAGATGAAGTTACTTTGTGAAAATCCATTTTGATTTAAAAAATTATAAGCACTTTTTATTACTTGTCAAATTTTCACTTTATTTGTTATTTTACAAACTAGTTTAATCCTATTCGGACATTTTCAAGTAAACTAAATTATACACAGATTTTACTTTCATTTAAATATAAACTGAACTGAATAGAAGGATGGGTCACTTTATGGTTGATAATATAATTCAAATTTGTACAGATGTTATGTCTTTAAATGTAGGGTTTTTTTCAAGATAGTAAATTATATTATGATGTGATTTTTATTAATAACAGGTTATTTGAATAACAGTCCAACTTTTATTAACACCTAACAGATTCTGGTCATACAATAACTGATGACCATCAACCTAAAATATTACATATTTGTGGGAAAAGTAAAAAACTTAATTTATTAGAAATGCTAAAAATTAATAAATTAAATAAGAATAAAAATTACAACATATTAAACAACCAAATAGATTTAAATAATTCTCCGTTATTAAACTTATTCAAATAACCCGATGCTAATAAAAATCACATTATAATATAATTTACTATCTTGAAAAAAACCCTACATTTAAAGACATAACATCTGTACAAATTTAAATTATATTATCGACCATAAAGTGACCCATCCTTCTATTCACTTTAATTTATATTTAAATGAAAGTTAAATCTGTGTATAATTTAGTTTACTTGAAAATGTCCGAATAGGATGAAACTAGTTGTAAAATAACAAATAAAGTGAAAATTAGACAAGTAATAAAAAGAGTTTATATTTTTTTAAATTAATCTATAATTATTAATTATGTAAATGTTTAGTTTAATGCCTGTCATGTGTAGTTACGTCATATTACTGTTATTATTATATCTCTACTGTTACCTCCCACTCCGTAATTGGTTTTGTATTGTGGGGTGATGTACCTAAATAAATAATTAAATAAATAAAATATTTTACACTTCTTTCAAAAATTTTTAGTATTGTGGCGAGATAAGTGTTTTTTTGTTTTTTCTGGGCAATGAAAAGACATTTCACACAAGTCTCGACACAAGCTGTAATAACTTAAAGCTAATTTTAATCTTTATCAAGTAGTTTTAACAAATTTCATGTACTGAAAAATATTCAATTAAATTATCGTAATTAAAAAAAAAATTTTTTTTTGGATCACTGCATTTAAAGAATTTAAAAATGTCTACATGGCCGTTGCTTAGAAAATAAAAATAAGGGCCTGGGGAGTTTTAATTAGCGGGCCTTATATATTTAAATTTAACATACCTTATTGCTATCTTGGGTACTAATTTTTTTATAACAACCTTTAAAATTGAGTTAAAAAAAATATCAATAGACTAAAACATCTACAGTTTGTGAGCTACCATAAGAATGAACTTTTCATTCAAGTTAAAATAAATGTTTTTGTTCAAGTACTTATCTTTTTGATAAAATGTGGATTTTTTACTGTTCAAATGGAATCAAATATTAATTTGCTTTTGTTAAATCTAACATTAATTGTAGTCATTTTTGAACTACACACATATTAGTCATTGTTTCTCAATAAATATTCACTAAATAAATTTTTATAAATAAAAATCAATTGTTAATCACTACCAAATAACACAAAACTTTAAAATCACTTAAAAACAACAAGACGTTCGTCTACAGGTGATAGACGGTGGTAGATCGGACATCGATTGGGTTCCTCCATGCCCTGTTGATGACAATTTAAAATTCTGACCAATAGGATCAAAACCAGCGAAAACATGCACGTATCTCGCGTGGATGTAGATGAATCGGAAAACTTTTCATGTTTTGTTACTCATCTTGTATTATTAATCTGAGGTATTAAGCATCCCTTGAAACCTTAAAATATTTTTTTTTTCATAGGATTTAACTATCATTGAGAATCCCGCAATTTGTACACTATGTCATGGATCTCTGCAGACCTACTTCAAGTTTATAGAGAACTGTTTGATTATTGAAGAAAAATTAAAGAAATATCAATCCGAAGCAAATAATGAGGGTCTAATAAGACTAAACGATATACTACTGTTTACATCAAAACATATGTCATCATATAAAGGTGATGGTAACAAAACAGACGTATGTAAAATGGAACTAGAATCATATCAGGAAAAGGTAGATCTCAAAGAGGAGATTAAAGAAGAAATTGCAGATGAAAGTGACGATTTTATGGAAGAGGAAGATCAGAAATGTTCGCTATTCGCTAATGAAGAAATCGAAATAAAAATAGATCAGCATGATTTTGACAGGTAATACAAAAATATTTATAAATAGGGTGCTAAATTGCCAGAGAGAAGTTTTTTTAAAGTTGCTGAAGGACACTAATTAATAGAACTAACGCTTATTTTCTCTACTAGAAACTAGAAGTTTATTTTATAAAAAAATAATTTAAAAATAATACAAAACATGAAACTCATAAACTGTAGAAAACGTTTAGGGTAATAAATATTTTTAAAGAAAATGTATTGAAGATTTTTAAATTATAGTATGGTTCTAAAATATAAGAAGTGATGACAACTTTTGGAAAACTGCGGGTGGTGACACGAGCGGGGATGTTACTTCCATAGGTGTGCAATAATTTTTACGAAATTATATGATTTTTATTTTTATTTATTATATAAAGTAATTTTTTTTTAATATATGTATCTATAAAAATTAAATTACACTATTAAATAGATTAGGTAATATTCTTAACATGAAATTTTTAAAAAGTTCCTAACACAAAATTTTTCCAATATAATCAAACAAAATGAAATATTACTCCCGTCAGAATTTGATGCTTTCAAATAACAAAGTTTAAATGTCTTATTTTTTTTTATCATCTTTCCCCAAGTTAATGGCAACTACTCAATTAAAACATGTCAGTGGCGTCGTCATTGACTAATGTTATAAAATCTTATTTTATAAAAACAATTTATGTAGGTATTTTCTGCTAATTAATTCAAAAAAACAGGTGTAATTTCCAAAAATTTAGAATTAAGTTGTAAAAAGTATATATTCTCAGCCAAATCTCCAACAGTAAAATAACTAAGTATAGTTTATTTCAAACTTATTTGCAGCATAAAAACGTCGGTTTCTTTGACGGCGATATAGGGATTAAAGAAGCAGACGTCTTTTATGTTGTAAATAAGTTTCAAACAAACTGTACTAAATGTAAACTTCGTTGGATGCATCCAAATAAGAATTAATTTAAATTGCCGTAAATTCCTTTCAGACAGTTTTATAACATCGGGCAATAAGCTTAGGAGAAACAGTTTTCGATCATCTTCTGCAAATACCTATTTGATAATCATTTTGCTCGATTATGGCATAATTCACTGGCGCCACTGAGATTAGGTACACAACCAATATCTTTTTATTTTTATTGTTCAAATAAATATTCGCAGTCGGCAACGCCCGACTACAACTTTCACACGTTTCGTAATAGTTTTATTAAAAATACCTTATTAAAGTTTTAAAGTAAAATTGATACATAACAGAATCTACGTTCCAGTGTGTTATGTGCATTTCGATTCGTGTTATGTTACCTTCGGATAAATCATGTAGAGTGACTGGCTAGGAAGGTGCTGTGCATAAGTTGCTACGTTTTTGTGTGTAAAATGAAAAACGTGTTGGAGCCACTGGAGATGGTACCTTGTGACCGTGCTCTGGTGTGAACACATTTCCTTGTTCTGAGCTTGGGTTGAGATATTGTGTTGGAGTTTTGCAGTTTAGCGATAAAGAAATAAGAATGCATGATGAACCAACCTCTGGTAAGGCCCTATTTCAATTATAACTAGGTATGTAGAAAAAGGAGCAGTTAACCGGTGTCAGCCGGCGTAGCCGCCAAGTGGCGATAAAGCACTAGAATTTAACGATTTGCAAATCGATTTATGCTTTGGCACTTTTAAACTGAAGTTATTTAATTTTCCTGCTGTTGCCATTAAGAATTATCACCAGGAAATACGGATGGATGAAGTTACGTTTTTTCATTTTTTTAAACGGTAATCGGTGTTTTGATTAACTAGAATTAGTGTAAACAAAAAAACACTTTGAAATGGCGCCTAACAAAACTTTTTTACGTAAGTGAACAATTTTTAGTTTTAAGTAGTAAATTGCCGACGGATCTTTATTTGTTTAATATTAAGTATACTAAGAAACTTATCTAGAAAACCGCATATGTACTTCCCCGCTCAGAGGAGAGTTTCAATTTGTTTTGGTTTTGATTGAATAAATGTATTTATATTCAAAATTTGTTTTTGTATCTTGTTCTTATTATCATTTAAAATAACGAGAGATCGTTATAATACATACGTCAATTTAAAGAAAATTTGTAAAATACGATGTCATATATATATATATATATATATATATATATATATATATATATATATATATATATATATATATATATATATATATATATATATATATATATATATATATATATATATATATATATATATATATATATATATATATATATATATATATATATATATATATATATATATATATATATATATATATATATATATATATATATATATATATATATATATATATATATATATATATATATATATATATATATATATATATATATATATATATATATATATATATATATATATATATATATATATATATATATATATATATATATATATATATATATATATATATATATATATATATATATATATATATGTACCTACACGCATACAGTACCTATATAATTGTGCTTTAGAATGAAATTATTATCGTAAAACAAACAGTACATTTAGTGTAAAAATAAATTAAAATAAGATAAAATAAAAATAAAGTAACATCTTTTATCGTCAGTTACAAGAAATTACAATAGCGAAAAGATTTAAGAAGGATTGAAGGAATAATTGTAAAAACATTCAGGCATTTCGAATTTTCGTGGGAAAGAAATTAAAATATTCATCAAATGAATAAAAAACATTCATTTTTTAAAATATCTTTTACTTGATTTATAAAGTTTCTCAAACTTAGAGTATCACATTTGAGTTTATTTGGCAAAGCGTAAAATTTTCCTGGGAGATATTTATAAGAATTTTGAGTTCTTGTGAGCCTTACTTTTGGTAACCTAATGTTTTCTTTTTCTCTGGTGTTATAATCATGGTGAGTTTCATTTCTAAGTGTGGTTTCTTTTCTGATATAAATTAAACATTCATATATGAAACATGACGGAAGTTAAAATTCTGAATATTTTGAATAACGGTTTGCAATCTTCCTGCCATTATTCGTATGACTTTTTTTTGCAAAATGATTATCCTAGACGTATGGCATGATGCACCTCATACTATTAATGCGTATGTCACGACAGTGGAATATTGAAAAATAGAAGATTTTAAGGTATTCCTCGGTTATTTCATTTTTTAATTGCCTGATGATATAAATTGATGTTGATATGTGGTAAGAAGTTTAGGTTGTTGTTAAATTTAAAGTTTAGGTTTTGCTTATTGTTAAGCGTGAGATAATTACTTTTGTTACATGTTTGTATTAGGGTCTCTGATCGAGTTATTTTATCGCCTAAATTTATCTCATATTTATCGACATGTGTTATTGTTACGTCATCAGCTAATTAACATTTTGTACGTTACTATTTAGGTTAAACATCATGTTATTGACGTAGATAATAAAAAGTATAGGCCCAGAACCCTGTGGTACTTCATGTTTTATTAGGACAAAGTCTGAAGTTTTGTTTTTCCATTTTAGTCAGGCTTTCCTATTTGTTAAATACATCGTAAATAAATCTAAGGGGCCGCTCCAGACCCCGTAGTATTTAAGCGTTTGAATTGTAATAATAAACACCACAGAAATTAGATAACCCCCGAATCCAAAGCCGAGGCTGCACTTATGAAAAAACGCTTATACACAACCATTTGCGCCGACATTACCAGTACCGGTGGCGGGATTCGAACCCGCAGCGACAATGCAAAGATTATCTAGTCATACTTGCCATCGCGCGCTCTAGCCACTACACCGAGCCGGTTAATCGCAACCATAGCACAACCCAGATAACTGTGGCTAAATAGTCATTGCATAACTATGTTTTGGTCAGAGCAGTAATACTATGTTAGCCATGATGATGTTTTCGTGACCTAAGAATCATTCTCCGTTTTGACAAAGCGCCAACGTTTCAAGAAGAAATGACTTGCGATAGCTGTCAAAAGATTGGCGCGCCCAAATTACAATTCGGTGTGCTACTTGGGTTAGAAGACGTAATGAACTTAACAAAAAAACTATTAAAATATGTAAAAAAATATCGAATGAAACTTGTTGCAAATAAAATTTGCGTACAGGATACCAGCAGATCTAATATACGTTTTAATATACCTACTTGTCAGATTTCTATACTAAAGTATTATAAGTAAAGAAGAGTAAACATATACTTCATAAATAAGAAATACCTCAATACCATACCAGTATATTATTACAAGCAAGGGACTAGACATTTTATACAAAAGTTAAATAACAGCTAATGTGTCAGCAACGTCTTACATTTTTATCATTTAATAGCTACATATTGGTCAGCACAAGCATACTGTGTTGGTCATTCCCCATTTTGGCTGCAAAAATGTTTTAAATACTTTAAAACGCCATCTTGGATTAATGTATAGCCAAATGGGTTTTACTATGGCTGTCAAAACGTTGACATGACTAAATGACAGCAATGTGCTATTTGGGAATGTTTCTGTTGATACCAATAAATAGAATTGTGCCCAAACGGTTATGTGCAGTAACGTTATTTTGTTATTGAAATTCAAATCATACAATTATTTTTTTATTTTCAGTATCCAAGATAACTTTGACAGAAAGCTACCAGTTGATAACAGGGCCAGGGAAATAACAATGTACCAGACAAAACACAAAAAGAATCTTCAAAAACACATGATAGTCCATAAAAATGCTTCAGAAATAACAGTGTACCAATGTGAATCTTGTTCATTCCAAACAAAATACAGAACATCTCTTCAAAGGCACATCATAGTTCATAAAAATCTTTCAGAAATAACAATGTACCAATGCGATTTTTGTTCTTTCCAGGCAAAAAGCAAATGCAATCTTCAAGTTCACATGATAATGCATAAAAATCCTTCAGAAATAACAATGTACCAATGTGAATCTTGTTCATTCCAAACAAAATACAAAAGATCTCTTCAAAATCACATCATAGTCCATAAAGATCTTTCAGAAATAACAATGTACCAATGTGAATCTTGTTCATTTCAGACAAAGCACAAAGTGAATCTTCAAACGCACATTAAGATCCATAAAAATCCTTCAGAAATAACAATGTACCAATGTGAATCTTGTTCATTCCAAACAAAATACAAACGATCTCTTCAAAAGCACATCATACTCCATAAAAATCTTTCAGAAATAACAATGTACCAATGTGATTTTTGTTCTTTCCAGGCAAAACACAAAGGGAATCTTCAAGTTCACATGATGGTTCATAAAAATCCTTCAGAAATAACAATGTACCAATGTGATTCTTGTTCATTCCAAACAATATACAAAAGTTCACTTCATGGCCACATGATAGTGCATAAAAATACTTCGGAAATAACAATGTACCAATGTGAATCTTGTTCATTCGAGACAAAACGCAAAAAATCACTTCAAGACCACATGATAGTGCATAAAAATCCTTCGGAAATAGCAATGTACCAATGTGAATCTTGTTCATTCCAAACAATATACAAAAGTTCACTTCATGGCCACATGATAGTGCATAAAATTCCTTCAAAAATAACAATGTATCAATGTGAATATTGTTCTTTCCAGACAAAGTACAAACGTTATCTTCCAAAGCACACATTAGTCCATAAAGATCCTTCATAAATCAGTGTGAATCTTGCTCATGAGACAAAATGCAAAAATTCATTAAAGGCACATGATAATTCATAAAAATAACAATAATGAACTCCATTGTTGAAGTAACATACGATACAAAGCGAAGTTTAGACCCGAAATGGACTAGCTGTCCGTGAGTAATATTACTGTGCTCTTTGTTGAGATCGGTATCAACGGGGAGTTGGCGAACCTGCTGGAAGAGGACAGGACAGTTATCTGGGGGTCGGTGAAAAAGTCCATTCTACTGACGGCGTGCACAGACGCGGTTGTATTTTAATGTGTTGTAAACATAAAGCTGTATTCTTGACGAAATAAATGAAATTAAACATGATTTTCTTATTCATCTCATAGACATTAAATTTATTATTAAAATAATGTAAAGATCAATTATTATAATATCGTTAAATAACGTTTAATTTCAAAATTAACCAAGTCTACAACTGAAAACCTAAGTAAAAAAAAAAAACACGATGACATTTACTTAAAAATATTTAGTTATTACAATTATGATCAATACAATTAAAGTTATGTAATTATTGTTAAAAATATCCGCAGATATTCAAAAATTGTAGAAGTTGGGCATATTGTGTTCTTATTCGATTTTACATCAAACTTTATAAAAATAAACGTTTTCATCATCACCACAAAAAATTCCCTCACCCCGTTCCTACCTATTTTGTGACAATCATCCACATCTTTTTGTATTTACTGAGATCTCGAATCTAAAAATATGTAAAATATCCGTTAATTTTTTTTTGTGTAGCTTTACATTAGTTCTCTTAAATGTTTAGTTATTTAGTTCTGTCAACTAATACATAAATATATAAAAAATAAAAAAAAAATTTTTTCCTCCCCTTATATTCCCCAACCCCCCTCTTTTTTTGTCCCCATCCCCTCCCCCCCTCCCCACCCAAAAAAAAAAAAAATAAATTTAGGGGGCGGGGGGGCGGGTGGCGGGCCCCCCCCCCGCCCCCCCCCCCACAAGAAAACCCTCTCCCCCACCCCCCCCAACCCCCCCCCCCCCTCCCGCCCTTCTTTCCCCCCCCCCCCACAATATTTTTTTTTTTTTTTTCTTTTTTTTCTCCCAGTAGTTGATTTATACCGCCCGACTCCTCCGACCTTGATCACATACGTATACGGGCATATGTTTCAAGGCCGTTGCGCCGCTGATTGAATGTCTATGACACACGTGTACGCGCGCTTTTGTCAAGGTCGTTGTTTTCTATTCCTCCGACCTCGATCGTACACGTATTAAGGTTGCAGCGTCTCATGCTACCACTCGTGTGGTTTTGAAGGTTGTTTTTACAGTGTTCCTATATATGAAGGAGGGAGTTGGATGGAAATTCATTCTTGAACTAATTCTGTTAGAGTGCAGTCACAATGTATACATGTAGTGCTTGTGGTATTAGTTTTACACGTCGTGATAATATGCGACGCCATCAGATGCGTTCTTGTAAAAAGTTTGATGGGCCACCAACAAAAAAATGTAAACATAGCGACGCGCAAATTAATTCAAAACCATCAACCTCTGCAGATGTACAAACGATTCAGCCTCACACATCCACAGCTGCATAAATACATGTTGGTGTTGTAATGTAACGATTGCTGCAAATCAGATGCATATTCACAGAAGAACATTACAACATAGAACAAATTCATGTGCTCCACTAATTGACGGTGTACAAGTTGTTCGCAGTGCTTTGAAATGTAGAATTATAAGTTATCGTGTACAAAGTGAAAATAATGATACTGATTATGTAATGTTTTTTGGTGAAATCAAGCACAAAGTTCTAAACGTGCTTGATGAGATGGTAAACATTCATAAATCTGTGAAAGTGAATATGGAGGCGTTTGGTAGATATATTATACAATCACAGGATGTTTCTGATATCAAATCATTTAATACACCAGATTTCCGCATATAATCATAGAAAATATTTTTGTGATGGTTGTTTGTTAAATTTTAATAGTGAACGAGTGTTAGTGCAACATCAGAGCCATGATTGCAACCATTTATATACAACAATACCTTCAACTCAATCGCGAATCGATAAATTTGGCAAGGAATGCTCTGAAAACGTATTAAAATTTGAAAACTTTGAAAGTCAAATTGTATATATACACAACACATTGTATAAATATTTACAATATTTTCTTTATTGTTTAAAAGCTTTTTTGGGACTGGGGCAAAGGCATATTGTGTGGAATCGTTAAGTAGCCAATTAAAAAAAGCTAAGGGAGTTAAAATCGGTAATTAAAAAACAACTAACAATAGATGACTACAAAAAAGTAGTCGAACAAGGTGGTTTAATACTTAGAAAAATGTATACTTTCAAGAGTGACTTACATGACATCTTTACTGAAATAAAGGATCGAGTGGTGCTTTCATATAATGATAGTAAACGTTTTGTAATTCCTAACACTACAAAAACTTTACCTTGGGACCGATATAATATATTATCAGGATGAATCCGTTGAAAATCAAGTAATGCCTATTGTAAATGGTGAAAATGTGTTGATATGTATGTTGGATCTTTTACTTAAGGAAATAAATTCATTGGAAAATCAACCTTTGTAAAATTGTATGTTATTTTAAAGTATGTGTATGTATGTAAAATATAATATAATGTGTATAAAGAAAATATGTAAATAAAATAAGAAAAGAAAATTGTGTCTCAGTTGGGGACAAGGGGGAATTTTTTATGCATTCTAGGGATTTTTGAAAAAAATAATAAAAATGTACAAAACTATTATAAGTAATTAACTAAATTTGAATATAATATACAATGTAATAAGAAAAAATCAAGAAATAAATTGAAAATAATTGTATACCTTTCGACATATGTATTTACTTAGCACCAAATGTGTATTTAAAAAATTAACAATCTCTCTATTGATTGTATTTATGTATACTTGATTCATTCTTCGTTCAATAAAGAATTTTCAACAATTTCTCGATTATGTATTACATAACTTATCTAACTAATCTAACACACCTATCGCTAATTAATTAATTGTTTCATATGTTTATCTGCTTCCTTTCTATGGTAACAGGATTTTCCACCCCAATTTGAATTTCCTATAGTATTTAATAAATA
This sequence comes from Rhamnusium bicolor, assembly GCA_029963845.1. Classification (NCBI taxonomy): domain Eukaryota; kingdom Metazoa; phylum Arthropoda; class Insecta; order Coleoptera; family Cerambycidae; genus Rhamnusium; species Rhamnusium bicolor. Next base: position 31,840 of record JANEYF010003925.1, read on the forward strand.
ATAGTAATAAAATAAATAATATCCCCTACTTAACGACTGGCGCCATGTTGGTGACGTCACTATCTGGTTCAAGTGCCCTAGTACCTACTAATTGTGTAGTAATCTACTTCTTGGTCATCACATCAAATTGTGCAGTATGCTATGTATGAATACATGGTGCCATCTAAGTTAAAATAGAGATCTTTTACTTAAGGAAATAAATTCATTGGAAAATCAACCTTTGTAAAAAATTGTATGTTATTTTAAAGTATGTGTATGTATATAAAATATAACGTTAATAAACAAGATGTTTGTTTTTGTGTATAAAGAAAATGTGTAAATAAAATAAGAAAAGAAAACGTCTGAATTTATTTATCAATAATATCCATAAAGCAACTTTGTGTTACAAATATATATTATTAAGAATATGGTTGTTGTTTTGTTGGTTGTATACCTGTAGATAGTGCAGGTATATATATTTAAATATGACATCGTATTTTACAAATTTTCTTTAAATTGACATATGTATAAACACTATCATGTAAAAACATGAATAAACTATCTATCTATCTGTTTTTTGGGAAATTTGTTCTTGCGTGTTTCAAATTCTAGTTTAATGTCCACAGTGGATGATTCCACAGCATCAGGTTGATGGAAGCAATCAATCACAAATAATGGATTGTTTAAGAAGTTTATCATTGGTTCATTTATTTCCTTGCCATAGCAGCTGTTTTGAAAATTTTCATAAGCATAATAAGCTGCAGCACACATCTTAGAGAAATCAAGATTCCACCGTTCAAATGGAAATACGATTCAATTTAGATAAAGTCAAATACTGCTAATATCGACATGACTTCTTCAGCTTTGGAACGTGTTATGCAAAATATACTTGATGAATATGAAGCGTTTTGTATCCATTACATCGATGACATCCTTATTTTCTCTGAAAATGAACATAAAAAACATGTTGATATAATATTAAATGCTGTTGATAAGGCAGGTTTAAAATTTGTACATTGAAAAATGTCAGTTTTTTATGCCTTGTATGAAGTACTTGGGTTAAATAGGGCAACAGGAAATAAGTATTGAAAAGGAAAGACTTGGCACTATTAAAATTATAAACGTTCTAAAACTTAAGGATGCTAGAAGGTTTTCTAGGAACTTTAAATTACTATAAAAGTTGATTCCAAAATTATGGGGAGATGGAAATGGAAGTTCTATTGATAGAACTCCTTCAAATAGATGTGAGATGGTCGTGGAACAAATGTATGGAGAAAGCATTTATGGACTTAAAACAGAGTTTCCACGACAACTTGCTGCTATATACTCCAGACTTTTCTCTACCTTTCATTCTTAGGACAAATCCATCTGACTATGCGATTGCTGCTGAATTGGTACAAATTCAAGATGGTAAAGAAGTGCCAATTTGTTTCATATCACGTCTATTAAAACCGTATGAGAAAAAATATTCTATCAACGAAAAAGAAATGGCTAGTGTAATTTTTGGAATATCAACCCTGAGAGTTTACCTTACTGCTAATAGGTTCTTACTTGAGACAGACCATGCAGCACTTTCTTTCTTAATGTCAAATCGTTTCGGTAATAATAGGATATGTCGTTGGTCATTGCTGATACAAGAATATTCTTTTTCAATAGAATATCGTCCAGGTTTTCAGAATATATCTGTCCATTTCAAACTCACTTCCAGTAGAAAAGCCCATAATTTCATAATAGCACTTAATCAGATGACGAACATGCACGGCATATACTCTGAAAATTAAATTATCATTAGTCAAAACAACTTAACAGATTTGAAAACAATCATTGAACAACAGAGTATGTATAGGGGTTTCAAAGTGAAAGGTAAGTTTATTATAAAAGCAATTAATGGGACAGAACTATTTGCGATAGATGACATAGTGACAAGACAAATTATTTCTGACTTACGTAACCGTTTTAGACATGTAGGGATACGCAAACTTTGGTTAATATTTAGGGGAAACTTTTACGCAGGCAAGGATTTACAACTGACGAAGGATGATATAAAGAAATGTCAGACGTGTTGCAAAGAAAACAATAAAAATTATACAAATAAAAACAAAATAAGCAGTATCAAGACAGACAGACCACTACAAACAGTTGCAATAGACTACCTATCTCATTTAATCTAGACAAATGAAGGAAGGACACAGACATATTTTAATAATAATAGACATATTTTCAAACTTTATCCGATAAAACATTGCAAGACAATGAGACTATGCTTAAAATATACAATAATATTGTGACTAGATAGGGAAACTGACAAAAATTTTAGAGTAATACTCCTGTAAAAAGTAAATTTAAGAAAACTATATTAAAAGTAAAATACATTACCTTTACTCAAAGCTGGTTCACATAAATGTCATATGTGAACAGAATTTTTGGGTTCTTTTGGAGAAAAGTGCTCATGAGGTAACATGTCACAATAAATGCTTATCTGCTGTGTCTAAAAGCAGGAGTAATAAACTAAAACTGTGCTCTGGTATAAGAAAAGACATCTAACCTGGAAATAGCTGCAGTGGGAACACCCAATGACTAAGTATCACATGGCAGATAAACTTGGTAACGGTGCAGCCATATGTATTAGTCTAAAACATACAAAAAAGGGACTGAAAATTCATGTAATACATGTGTAATATAGGGAAATGTTCAGTAGAGTTAGTATAGAGTAGTTTTCATGAATACGATTAAGTTTTATAACTATCATAAGCATATATCGAACGTGTTCGAAAGTCGATCAAAAATTTTATTACTCAACGAAATTAACCAAACAAAAAGCATATACAAATTTTCAGAAATTTATGAGGAATTCAAAAATATAAATATCATTAACAATAATAAAACGTCTGGTTAATAAATTTAATTAAAAATATTCAAATTAAGTACATTTATGGAACTTTCTAAAAAATTTGTCATTTGATTTTCAAAAATATATAGATAGGACCAAAAAAATCAAGGGAAGAGAGTCGTAAAATTTCCATCTCAAAGCAATATACTAAATTGTTTCTAAAACTATAACATCACTTTGCCAGCCAAAGTCAACGTGATTAACTAAAAATATCACATAAATTGAAAATACAAACAAGTGTAAATTAAAAGGTCATTCTCCAGTTTATGGCCTTCTACAATAGACAGAAAATAAACATACATACACACACCTCACATCATAGGAGGACCATCACAAAACACTGTCATATATTGTGCAAATGTTTATTACTAATAAAAATTAATTAAACAAAGTCCACTTTCTCAATAAAAATTATACAAATAAAAACAAAATAAGCAGTATCAAGGCAGACAGACCACTACAAACAGTTGCAATAGACTACCTATCTCATTTAATCTAGACAAATGAAGGAAGGACACAGACATATTTTAATAATAATAGACATATTTTCAAACTTTATCCGATAAAACATTGCAAGACAATGAGACTGTGCTTAAAATATACAATAATATTGTGACGAGATAGGGAAACTGACAAAAATTTTAGAGTAATACTCCTGTAAAAAGTAAATTTAAGAAAACTATATTAAAAGTAAAATACATTACCTTTACTCAAAGCTGGTTCACATAAATGTCATATGTGAACAGAATTTTTGGGTTCTTTTGGAGAAAAGTGCTCATGAGGTAACGGGCCACAATAAATGATTATCTGCTGTGTCTAAAAGCAGGAGTAATAAACTAAAACGGTGCTCTGGTATAAGAAAAGACATCTAACCTGGAAATAGCTGCAGTGGGAACACCCAATGACTAAGTATCACATGGCAGATAAACTTGGTAACGGTGCAGCCATATGTATTAGTCTAAAACATACAAAAAAAGGGACTGAAAATTCATGTAATACATGTGTAATATAGGGAAATGTTCAGTAGAGTTAGTATAGAGTAGTTTTCATGAATACGATTAAGTTTTATAACTATCATAAGCATATATCGAACGTGTTCGAAAGTCGATCAAAAATTTTATTACTCAACGAAATTAACCAAACAAAAAGCATATACAAATTTTCAGAAATTTATGAGGAATTCAAAAATATAAATATCATTAACAGTAATAAAACGTCTGGTTAATAAATTTAATTAAAAATATTCAAATTAAGTACATTTATGGAACTTTCTAAAAAATTTGTCATTTGATTTTCAAAAATATATAGATAGGACCAAAAAAATCAAGGGAAGAGAGTCGTAAAATTTCCATCTCAAAGCAATATACTAAATTGTTTCTAAAACTATAACATCACTTTGCCAGCCAAAGTCAACGTGATTAACTAAAAATATCACATAAATTGAAAATACAAACAAGTGTAAATTAAAAGGTCATTCTCCAGTTTATGGCCTTCTACAATAGACAGAAAATAAACATACATACACACACCTCACATCATAGGAGGACCATCACAAAACACTGTCATATATTGTGCAAATGTTTATTACTAATAAAAAATTAATTAAACAAAGTCCACAATTACTACACTATAAACACCACCATGTTAGGTCTACGTCACCATCCTCATAACATAACATGTTGCCAAATTTCACAAGAACAAAATTAGCCTACAATCAAAATTTAATTCAGTACACATAAATACTGTTCCTTGTCCAAAAAATGTAAAATTAGTACGTCGATACACATAAATATTGTTCCTTGCCCTAAAAATGTAACATTACTATTCTTTATTTCACGGTTCCCGGAAGGAACGCTTCAACACTTGGCAACACTGTGATGCACCGACAGTTGGGAGGGAAAGCAAAAGGCCATAAACTGGACATTTACCTTTTAAATTAGTAAAATATAAATTTAAGTACCTAGCATTTGTATAACGAAAATCTGATCAGTATATTGGAAGAGTAAAAATGAATAAAGTAAATACATCCAGGTAGTAGAACTGGAAATCCTTTTTGATAATTTTAAATCATCTGGTAGCTGATGATGGAATTGTTGTGGAGTATTTGGGTACTAAACCGATAGAGACGACTTCTAACTGGCAGACAACGTTCCGAAACATACATTGGATTCAACGCACCAAAACAACAAAGGGTACGTTCATTGTATGCCAAGTGAATAAAAAGTTGATGATTAGTAACAAGAGAATAAAAGCCATCGACTTTTACCCCATTTAGTGTGATTTCTCTCTTCTTAGCCACATGTAAAATGTTTAACTTTCTTTCATGCTTCTGTCAAATTAGCCACTGCACTGTAATTGCGGATCGATTATCGACTATCGTGTATGGTTTTTAGAAAATTTCTACGATATACATAATATGTATTTATTATAATTTATTAGGCAACTACTCTCTGATTTTTAAGCAGACCTGTTGTAAAATTTCTACATCTGAAATACTGGACTCAACAATATCTCTCTGTATATGAACTCATCGTTTCTGTGCTCTCCATAGGTACTACTTGAAAAATTCTTCACGAGCTTCTTCTTTCATCATCGCATCTAAAGAATAAAATTTTGCAGCATATAATTTTGTCGACCTTAGTATTGAAAAGATTGGGAAAATATCATTTTTATGGTAAACTACTTTTGATAACTTGGAGAGGTCCATTGGGAAGTAATTTACGTATACGAGCGTATGTTTCAAAGCCGTTGCGCGCGCGGATTGAATATCTATGACACGGCTGTACTTCGTGTACGCGCCCTTTTGTCAAGGCCGTTTCATTTGCTGTTTTCTATTCCTCCGACCTCGATCGTACACGTATACGGAGTATTAAGGTTGCAGCCTCTCATGCTACCACTCGTGTCGTTTTGAAGGTTGTATTCACATTGTTACTATATATGAAGGGGGTGGGGGATGAGTTGGATGGAAATTCATTCTTGAACTAATTCTCTTAGAGGGCAGTCACAATGTATAACTGTAGTGCTTGTGGTATTAGTTTTACGCATCGTGATAATATGCGACGCCATCAAATGCGTTCTTGTAAAAAGTTTGATGGCCTACCAACAAAAAAATGTAAACATAGCGATGCACAAGTTAATTCAAAACCATCAACCTATGCAGATGTACAAACGAATCAGCCCCACTGTATTCCAATTATCACGCGTGCCCGCGTTCTACAGCTGCACTCTGCCTATAAAATCTGGCGGACACATGGAGTACATAAAAACATAACTTCACATTTTCGTGTTGTTTCGCTCGTAAACAAAACAAAGAATGCAGGTACTTCAATAACTAAAGTCTATTTTTTTACAAATTTTAAAGTATATAGTTTACTAGGTATAATTAAATTGGATAATGTAGGCTTTTAATTAAAATATTAGATTACCGTTTTTAATATACCTACACACATTACACTTGCAACAAAAACAGTATAAAAATATTTTAATTAAAACTAATGGAAAGAAAGAACTTCATAATTTTAGTCTCGAAGTCGAGTTATTAACATAATCTAACAAAAGAACTAAATCAAACAGTACCACGAGAACATTTTTTTTATTCCATTTGTTGCGTACAGTACATGTACAGGACGTATGCATGGTGCCTATTTGGAAAAGGGCCGTAGTATGATGATTGTAGGTGCTAGGACCGACCACATTCCTTGTCCTGGTAGCGGGGAAGGTTTACTCGCTGTCAATTGTACACTTATTATGTTAGACGGAAAAAGTAAATAATGTTTTCTTAAATACTGCTGTTATGTTATTGTTTACATCGAGTTATATAAAATACTATTACGGAGTTCTGAGAGCTCATCAAAACAAACACATGCGTTGTTCATGTGAGCCTAGTTCACAAGAGCCATTTATATGTAAAATTAAAAAATTTCAAGTTTTCGATAAAAATAATATGTCAACGTCATTTTACATCGGTTTGCTTCATCAACTCAATGAGTATCAGTCTTTTTGCTGGTATACCTAGTTATAGTCAGCATAGAAAACCATTATTTTTAATGAAAGACTGTGATTTTGTATATTTTTTCATAACTACATCGCAATAAAGATAATTAAAAAAATGACTCATCTTGTGTATTTATAGCCCTTAACTCCTTGTATGAGTTGCTATAACAAAATATAATGAGAGAGTATCAACTATTCTCGAAACATACAATAATAATTATTTGGGTATTACGTATGCATCCTTTCAAACCTAATATGATAACAACTATAAACTACCTATAATTTTCTATATTTTACACTGCCATTCTTATCAGAATGCGCTAGTATAAAAGTTTTAGGTAGACAATAATTTAAACACAGCGCTTCAAATATATTTTATTATCGGAATCATCGGTGCTTTAAAAATCGTAAAAAGGATACTTACTAGATGGTTAAACGATGCAAAAACTCTTAAAACGGTTTTCAGTGGAAGAAAATAATAATCTTTGTAATTTTCATCAATGCTGTAACAGCCATATTTGGAGTCTGATGCAAAAATTTGTAAAAGGTGTGGTCCGTTTACAAATGCTTAAAGGCGATGACACTATTTTAGCCTTAATACCTACAACATCTTTATACATCATCAAAAAGTTCAAAAATGTGATGATTCTTACCAACGGGCAAGCTTTTGACTATAATTTATTTTAAAGTGTGTTTTAAATAACAGATTTAAAACTAGAACTTAATGCGAGATAACAAAATTATCCCCTTGCAATTCGCCTGTTTTTGTTGCAAGTGTAATGTGTGTAGGTATATTAAAAACGGTAATCTAATATTTTAATTAAAAGCCTACATTATCCAATTTAATTATACCTAGTAAACTATATACTTTAAAATTTGTAAAAAATAGACTTTAGTTATTGAAGTACCTGCATTCTTTGTTTTGTTTACGAGCGAAACAACACGAAAATGTGAAGTTATGTTTTTATGTACTCCATGTGTCCGCCAGATTTTATAGGCAGAGTGCAGCTGTAGAACGCGGGCACGCGTGATAATTGGAATGCAGTGGGGCTGATTCGTTTGTACATCTGCATAGGTTGATGGTTTTGAATTAACTTGTGCATCGCTATGTTTACATTTTTTGTTGGTAGGCCATCAAACTTTTTACAAGAACGCATTTGATGGCGTCGCATATTATCACGATGCGTAAAACTAATACCACAAGCACTACAGTTATACATTGTGACTGCCCTCTAAGAGAATTAGTTCAAGAATGAATTTCCATCCAACTCATCCCCCACCCCCTTCATATATAGTAACAATGTGAATACAACCTTCAAAACGACACGAGTGGTAGCATGAGAGGCTGCAACCTTAATACTCCGTATACGTGTACGATCGAGGTCGGAGGAATAGAAAACAGCAAATGAAACGGCCTTGACAAAAGGGCGCGTACACGAAGTACAGCCGTGTCATAGATATTCAATCCGCGCGCGCAACGGCTTTGAAACATACGCTCGTATACGTAAATTACTTCCCAATGGCCCTCTCCAAGTTATCAAAAGTAGTTTACCATAAAAATGATATTTTCCCAATCTTTTCAATACTAAGGTCGACAAAATTATATGCTGCAAAATTTTATTCTTTAGATGCGATGATGAAAGAAGAAGCTCGTGAAGAATTTTTCAAGTAGTACCTATGGAGAGCACAGAAACGATGAGTTCATATACAGAGAGATATTGTTGAGTCCAGTATTTCAGATGTAGAAATTTTACAACAGGTCTGCTTAAAAATCAGAGAGTAGTTGCCTAATAAATTATAATAAATACATATTATGTATATCGTAGAAATTTTCTAAAAACCATACACGATAGTCGATAATCGATCCGCAATTACAGTGCAGTGGCTAATTTGACAGAAGCATGAAAGAAAGTTAAACATTTTACATGTGGCTAAGAAGAGAGAAATCACACTAAATGGGGTAAAAGTCGATGGCTTTTATTCTCTTGTTACTAATCATCAACTTTTTATTCACTTGGCATACAATGAACGTACCCTTTGTTGTTTTGGTGCGTTGAATCCAATGTATGTTTCGGAACGTTGTCTGCCAGTTAGAAGTCGTCTCTATCGGTTTAGTACCCAAATACTCCACAACAATTCCATCATCAGCTACCAGATGATTTAAAATTATCAAAAAGGATTTCCAGTTCTACTACCTGGATGTATTTACTTTATTCATTTTTACTCTTCCAATATACTGATCAAATTTTCGTTATACAAATGCTAGGTACTTAAATTTATATTTTACTAATTTAAAAGGTAAATGTCCAGTTTATGGCCTTTTGCTTTCCATCCCAACTGTCGGTGCATCACAGTGTTGCCAAGTGTTGAAGCGTTCCTTCCGGGAACCGTGAAATAAAGAATAGTAATGTTACATTTTTAGGGCAAGGAACAATATTTATGTGTATCGACGTACTAATTTTACATTTTTTGGACAAGGAACAGTATTTATGTGTACTGAATTAAATTTTGATTGTAGGCTAATTTTGTTCTTGTGAAATTTGGCAACATGTTATGTTATGAGGATGGTGACGTAGACCTAACATGGTGGTGTTTATAGTGTAGTAATTGTGGACTTTGTTTAATTAATTTTTTATTAGTAATAAACATTTGCACAATATATGACAGTGTTTTGTGATGGTCCTCCTATGATGTGAGGTGTGTGTATGTATGTTTATTTTCTGTCTATTGTAGAAGGCCATAAACTGGAGAATGACCTTTTAATTTACACTTGTTTGTATTTTCAATTTATGTGATATTTTTAGTTAATCACGTTGACTTTGGCTGGCAAAGTGATGTTATAGTTTTAGAAACAATTTAGTATATTGCTTTGAGATGGAAATTTTACGACTCTCTTCCCTTGATTTTTTTTGGTCCTATCTATATATTTTTGAAAATCAAATGACAAATTTTTTAGAAAGTTCCATAAATGTACTTAATTTGAATATTTTTAATTAAATTTATTAACCAGACGTTTTATTATTGTTAATGATATTTATATTTTTGAATTCCTCATAAATTTCTGAAAATTTGTATATGCTTTTTGTTTGGTTAATTTCGTTGAGTAATAAAATTTTTGATCGACTTTCGAACACGTTCGATATATGCTTATGATAGTTATAAAACTTAATCGTATTCATGAAAACTACTCTATACTAACTCTACTGAACATTTCCCTATATTACACATGTATTACATGAATTTTCAGTCCCTTTTTTGTATGTTTTAGACTAATACATATGGCTGCACCGTTACCAAGTTTATCTGCCATGTGATACTTAGTCATTGGGTGTTCCCACTGCAGCTATTTCCAGGTTAGATGTCTTTTCTTATACCAGAGCACAGTTTTAGTTTATTACTCCTGCTTTTAGACACAGCAGATAAGCATTTATTGTGACATGTTACCTCATGAGCACTTTTCTCCAAAAAGAACCCAAAAATTCTGTTCACATATGACATTTATGTGAACCAGCTTTGAGTAAAGGTAATGTATTTTACTTTTAATATAGTTTTCTTAAATTTACTTTTTACAGGAGTATTACTCTAAAATTTTTGTCAGTTTCCCTATCTAGTCACAATATTATTGTATATTTTAAGCATAGTCTCATTGTCTTGCAATGTTTTATCGGATAAAGTTTGAAAATATGTCTATTATTATTAAAATATGTCTGTGTCCTTCCTTCATTTGTCTAGATTAAATGAGATAGGTAGTCTATTGCAACTGTTTGTAGTGGTCTGTCTGTCTTGATACTGCTTATTTTGTTTTTATTTGTATAATTTTTATTGTTTTCTTTGCAACACGTCTGACATTTCTTTATATCATCCTTCGTCAGTTGTAAATCCTTGCCTGCGTAAAAGTTTCCCCTAAATATTAACCAAAGTTTGCGTATCCCTACATGTCTAAAACGGTTACGTAAGTCAGAAATAATTTGTCTTGTCACTATGTCATCTATCGCAAATAGTTCTGTCCCATTAATTGCTTTTATAATAAACTTACCTTTCACTTTGAAACCCCTATACATACTCTGTTGTTCAATGATTGTTTTCAAATCTGTTAAGTTGTTTTGACTAATGATAATTTAATTTTCAGAGTATATGCCGTGCATGTTCGTCATCTGATTAAGTGCTATTATGAAATTATGGGCTTTTCTACTGGAAGTGAGTTTGAAATGGACAGATATATTCTGAAAACCTGGACGATATTCTATTGAAAAAGAATATTCTTGTATCAGCAATGACCAACGACATATCCTATTATTACCGAAACGATTTGACATTAAGAAAGAAAGTGCTGCATGGTCTGTCTCAAGTAAGAACCTATTAGCAGTAAGGTAAACTCTCAGGGTTGATATTCCAAAAATTACACTAGCCATTTCTTTTTCGTTGATAGAATATTTTTTCTCATACGGTTTTAATAGACGTGATATGAAACAAATTGGCACTTCTTTACCATCTTGAATTTGTACCAATTCAGCAGCAATCGCATAGTCAGATGGATTTGTCCTAAGAATGAAAGGTAGAGAAAAGTCTGGAGTATATAGCAGCAAGTTGTCGTGGAAACTCTGTTTTAAGTCCATAAATGCTTTCTCCATACATTTGTTCCACGACCATCTCACATCTATTTGAAGGAGTTCTATCAATAGAACTTCCATTTCCATCTCCCCATAATTTTGGAATCAACTTTTATAGTAATTTAAAGTTCCTAGAAAACCTTCTAGCATCCTTAAGTTTTAGAACGTTTATAATTTTAATAGTGCCAAGTCTTTCCTTTTCAATACTTATTTCCTGTTGCCCTATTTAACCCAAGTACTTCATACAAGGCATAAAAAACTGACATTTTTCAATGTACAAATTTTAAACCTGCCTTATCAACAGCATTTAATATTATATCAACATGTTTTTTATGTTCATTTTCAGAGAAAATAAGGATGTCATCGATGTAATGGATACAAAACGCTTCATATTCATCAAGTATATTTTGCATAACACGTTCCAAAGCTGAAGAAGTCATGTCGATATTAGCAGTATTTGACTTTATCTAAATTGAATCGTATTTCCATTTGAACGGTGGAATCTTGATTTCTCTAAGATGTGTGCTGCAGCTTATTATGCTTATGAAAATTTTCAAAACAGCTGCTATGGCAAGGAAATAAATGAACCAATGATAAACTTCTTAAACAATCCATTATTTGTGATTGATTGCTTCCATCAACCTGATGCTGTGGAATCATCCACTGTGGACATTAAACTAGAATTTGAAACACGCAAGAACAAATTTCCCAAAAAAACAGATAGATAGATAGTTTATTCATGTTTTTACATGATAGTGTTTATACATATGTCAATTTAAAGAAAATTTGTAAAATACGATGTCATATTTAAATATATATACCTGCACTATCTACAGGTATACAACCAACAAAACAACAACCATATTCTTAATAATATATATTTGTAACACAAAGTTGCTTTATGGATATTATTGATAAATAAATTCAGACGTTTTCTTTTCTTATTTTATTTACACATTTTCTTTATACACAAAAACAAACATCTTGTTTATTAACGTTATATTTTATATACATACACATACTTTAAAATAACATACAATTTTTTTACAAAGGTTGATTTTCCAATGAATTTATTTCCTTAAGTAAAAGATCTCTATTTTAACTTAGATGGCACCATGTATTCATACATAGCATACTGCACAATTTGATGTGATGACCAAGAAGTAGATTACTACACAATTAGTAGGTACTAGGGCACTTGAACCAGATAGTGACGTCACCAACATGGCGCCAGTCGTTAAGTAGGGGATATTATTTATTTTATTACTATTATTTATTAAATACTATAGGAAATTCAAATTGGGGTGGAAAATCCTGTTACCATAGAAAGGAAGCAGATAAACATATGAAACAATTAATTAATTAGCGATAGGTGTGTTAGATTAGTTAGATAAGTTATGTAATACATAATCGAGAAATTGTTGAAAATTCTTTATTGAACGAAGAATGAATCAAGTATACATAAATACAATCAATAGAGAGATTGTTAATTTTTTAAATACACATTTGGTGCTAAGTAAATACATATGTCGAAAGGTATACAATTATTTTCAATTTATTTCTTGATTTTTTTCTTATTACATTGTATATTATATTCAAATTTAGTTAATTACTTATAATAGTTTTGTACATTTTTATTATTTTTTTCAAAAATCCCTAGAATGCATAAAAAATTCCCCCTTGTCCCCAACTGAGACACAATTTTCTTTTCTTATTTTATTTACATATTTTCTTTATACACATTATATTATATTTTACATACATACACATACTTTAAAATAACATACAATTTTACAAAGGTTGATTTTCCAATGAATTTATTTCCTTAAGTAAAAGATCCAACATACATATCAACACATTTTCACCATTTACAATAGGCATTACTTGATTTTCAACGGATTCATCCTGATAATATATTATATCGGTCCCAAGGTAAAGTTTTTGTAGTGTTAGGAATTACAAAACGTTTACTATTATTATATGAAAGCACCACTCGATCCTTTATTTCAGTAAAGATGTCATGTAAGTCACTCTTGAAAGTATACATTTTTCTAAGTATTAAACCACCTTGTTCGACTACTTTTTTGTAGTCATCTATTGTTAGTTGTTTTTTAATTACCGATTTTAACTCCCTTAGCTTTTTTTAATTGGCTACTTAACGATTCCACACAATATGCCTTTGCCCCAGTCCCAAAAAAAGCTTTTAAACAATAAAGAAAATATTGTAAATATTTATACAATGTGTTGTGTATATATACAATTTGACTTTCAAAGTTTTCAAATTTTAATACGTTTTCAGAGCATTCCTTGCCAAATTTATCGATTCGCGATTGAGTTGAAGGTATTGTTGTATATAAATGGTTGCAATCATGGCTCTGATGTTGCACTAACACTCGTTCACTATTAAAATTTAACAAACAACCATCACAAAAATATTTTCTATGATTATATGCGGAAATCTGGTGTATTAAATGATTTGATATCAGAAACATCCTGTGATTGTATAATATATCTACCAAACGCCTCCATATTCACTTTCACAGATTTATGAATGTTTACCATCTCATCAAGCACGTTTAGAACTTTGTGCTTGATTTCACCAAAAACATTACATAATCAGTATCATTATTTTCACTTTGTACACGATAACTTATAATTCTACATTTCAAAGCACTGCGAACAACTTGTACACCGTCAATTAGTGGAGCACATGAATTTGTTCTATGTTGTAATGTTCTTCTGTGAATATGCATCTGATTTGCAGCAATCGTTACATTACAACACCAACATGTATTTATGCAGCTGTGGATGTGTGAGGCTGAATCGTTTGTACATCTGCAGAGGTTGATGGTTTTGAATTAATTTGCGCGTCGCTATGTTTACATTTTTTTGTTGGTGGCCCATCAAACTTTTTACAAGAACGCATCTGATGGCGTCGCATATTATCACGACGTGTAAAACTAATACCACAAGCACTACATGTATACATTGTGACTGCACTCTAACAGAATTAGTTCAAGAATGAATTTCCATCCAACTCCCCTCCTTCATATATAGGAACACTGTAAAAACAACCTTCAAAACCACACGAGTGGTAGCATGAGACGCTGCAACCTTAATACGTGTACGATCGAGGTCGGAGGAATAGAAAACAACGACCTTGACAAAAGCGCACGTACACGTGTGTCATAGACATTCAATCAGCGGCGCAACGGCCTTGAAACATATGCCCGTATACGTATGTGATCAAGGTCGGAGGAGTCGGGCGGTATAAATCAACTACTACCGTCGCTTTCCGAAAGGAGACAAATTTTCGACATAAGGTCGCCCTTTACCTACTGGATGCAATACAATATCCCTTCATGTTTCACGTGTATTTAATACGTAATCCGGTTTCATCCTACGACGCCACTGAATTATTCGTATTTTGGCCCAGTCTAGTGATAACTCATCATAAACTCTTAAGTGACAAAATAATTTATAACCCTTTAAAAAAAAAACAATTTCACAAATTATAATCAAAAAAATGTTATACGGGATAGAAGACACTTTGGTGTTTCCAAATCACCCATCATCAATGCGTCCATCCTCCTTCGTTACTGAGATCATGGGCGGATACTGTAGAGGGAGGGGCACTTGACACAAATATTGAAAAATACCTAATAAGAAATGCCAGAAATTGTATGTAACGGAAAAAATACAAGCATTTTGTTATGGTAATTCCTACCAATCGAAGCAGTATGAAAAGTATGGTAATGTTATACATTAGAGACGTCCAATTTTTGAAATATTATGTTATATTTTGGTGCATTTTTCAACAAATATAGTAGGCAAATATTATTAAAGTGAATGTGCCGTAGTATTTAAAACCATACAACGAATCTCTATTGATATTAATAAACTATGGAGTATTTAAAACCATACAAAGAATTCCCATTGATATTAATAAACTATGAAATTGTAGTACGGCCTTGCCTTGTGTAATGAAAAAAAATATGTGTAAATTATTTTGTGAGCCACCATGTACAAATGATTTTAGAATGTTCTGTCTTCGCTAACGGAAGTAACCGCATTCCTTAGTCGAAGCAGTTTCTTAAAATTGCTTGGGAAATATTTTCGGGATATTCTCTCACCATAAGCATTTTGCTTACCTCAGCTATTCAGGAATTGATTTTAATTAAATCGTATTGGAAAATCAGGTACTTACAGTGGCCTCTATGAGTATTCAGGCGAGTTAATGTCGTCCAGGTATTGGGAGAATTCGAATTAGCCAAGCGGAAGCCTACCGATTATTTAAAATGTAAAGAAACGAGTTTTTGGAGGGGCGTAATGAAGAACGCTGCCAGGAATCAAGAATAGTAAACTAAGAAGGATAGTTTATTCCCATAAGAACGTATGTTGGCTCTCCGATCAGCTTGCGATCTAGTTGGTGACGTCACCGTCTGGCGTACCGGCATTGTTTATGCTTGCTTATACGTGTGTTTACTACTGTTTAGCCGTGTTTTAGAACTTTTAAAGACAAAATTGACTCTACTTTGTGATTCTGCATGTGTTTACTGTGTTTTAAAACTAATTTTAAGTGTTTTTTGTTTTAAATAGACTATAAAATAAATAAGACTTTAAAATAAGTAACTAAAATAAATCAACTGTAAGTTTGTGTTTAGGTATTTTCTGCTGTTTATTGTAAGTTATTTTATTTTGCTTTAAACTTCATAGATATGTGTATAAAAGTAATTAATTATTTCAGAGACTAGATTAAAATTATGCCTGGCTATAGATGTGCGATGTATGGATGCAATAATAGGAGTGTGGTTACAAAAGCCGGCGATACAAAAATTGTTTATCATTCTTTCCCGAAAGAAAAAGATTTTGTTTCTACGACTATGCTTAAAGAATGGATTAATTGCTGTAAACATGCAGATAAATTTAATCCCAGTTCAAGTGTGATTTGTTCTGTTCGTTTTACACAAAAATTATGATCCTTTCCAACGATGAAAACCGCAGAACACGTAAAAAAATAAAAAAGATTGTTAATTAAAGAACATTTTATTATTTTATTTGTTGGTAATTAGTTTAATAAATAATTTTAAAAAATATTTGCTTTTTTTTAGTTACCTTTCTTATTAGCTGTGGTGGGGGACCAATTTATTTCTCATCTGACTAAACAGATATTTTTCCATACTCACTATAAAGTTATAGTTTTGCCAAAGAAATATCATTATTGCCTTTAAATTCAAAGCTTACCAAGGGTGGTAAATATTTTAGTTATGATTTTATAAGTAGCTAAATTTTAAAAAATCGGTATTACAAAGTACAAATCAACTTGCTACGAATAATGGTCGTATCCCTAATTTTATCAGGTCTTTATCGACTAATATTTTCATCAAATTTGTAAGATGAGTAGTTCTGACTTTTATGAACTTTTAGTGTCTTCCTGAAACTTTAACAATTACAAAATTCCCCGACTTTCAGATTTACCAGATCCCACGCTAGTATATTTAAACTGATTATTCCTTACACCTAAATACGTGTTTTAAACAATAATATTTATATTCGGGCTCATATTTTTATAATATTCATAACACTTATTACCTTTGATTTTTATATTATGTTAATATCCTTCTGCTGCAGTGTGTAAGCCAAAAATTGCAGTTATTAGCCTATATATTATATTACTCTGAAATCAAATTCTGGCCAGTCGTCTACGTCATCATAGCCACGCCCCCTCGCCGATAAAATAGCGCTTATAAACTATCCTTCTTAGTTTACTATTCTTGGCCAGGAATAGGAGAAGGTTCAAATCGATGCGTTAAGAGGGCGCTAAGGGTATTTTAATTTTAATATTTTCAGGAAGAGAATGTAAACTTTGAAAAGGTCAGCAGAAAAAGCCAGAGATATTTTTTTATAGAGGGGAAAATACCTGACGGTTCGGAACATGCTGCACGGGTCGTACGCGGTTAGCCTAGAGCGTGTAGTAAGGGTAGTTCCATTGCAAGTTGTTTACCAAGTTTTTTTTGTGTTTATTTTATTGCAGTTAGCCTGACGGTTCGGGAGAGGCCACACGTGTGGTGCGCCATACGAGAAGGGCGGTTAGTGAAGCAAGTTTTCATTTAAAGGGTTTTTAAGTTTTCTTTGCCTATTTACTAAGTTGACCTTGGTAGGTTAGTAGCGTTTTAGGGCATTATATTCGTAAGGGATTTTTTCATTTTTTTTTAAATAGTTGGGGAAGAGACGTGCTGAACAGGGGTAAGTGAGTGGTGTGTGAAAGACGTTTCCTTTGTTAAGGAGATACTTAGGAGGTGGGGTGTTTTTATACTTGTTTTGAAAATCTAGTAAAAGTTCAATCTGATATATACTAATGGGGTTCAAAAATTTGAAAATATGTGCTTGTCTTATTTATTTTTTGTTATTTGTTTTATTTGATTTTATTTTACTTTTGGGAGAAGGTATATACAGGGCGATTCACTATTTACTCGAGAATAGGATTAGGTTATTATTTTGGAGGTTTATATTTGATTACGTTGGGGTCCCGAAAAATTATAATATTAGTGTGTTATTTTTGTTCATTTAATTAGTAGCCACTTTTAAATTATTAGCTCACGTTAGTGACGTCTGCAATTAAGTTTTCTCTTCTAACATACGCTTATTTTTCTCACTAAAAAAATAACTAGGTTTTGTTCATTTAAATAGTTGACGTTTATTTTAAAATTATTAGTTCACGTATTAACGCCAGTAAAAATAGATTTTTGCTTATCTTTGTAATAAAGTGATTTTTCCGTAGATTGTTTTGTTATAATCAGATCTAAGTGGATTCCTCTTTCACTTTGATGCACCCTGTATCCTATAACTTGTATTAATGTGTATGTCAAAAACCGCTTTGAACAAAAGGTTAATTTATTTTATGTCACATACTTGGAAGAATAACTAGTTCTCACGGTAATTATTTCAATTCGGTTTCCTTTTTTTCTTTCTTCAGGGTAACATTCGTTGTTTTATTATTGTGTTTACGTAAGCCAAGAGGAAAGAATTTTAGTTTAAGGTAATCCATTTGAAAGCCAAGTTTAGTTAATACATTTATCTTGATTATAGATTTTGTGTAGTAATACAACGACTGGTGTAGGTTCTAAAGAGGACTTTAATAATATAAAACATAGATAAAACATAAACGTATTTCTAACGACATTAGATAGGTTAAACTTCCTAATTGTCTGCCCCAGAAAAACTATTGCCAACTGCCTCAAAAGTAACATGAAAAATTCCTGCTTACAGCTGACAGTTCTGCATTTATAAATATCAGGGATGGCTTCAGGACATAACACCCCTCCCCTTAAACCTCATAGTCTTGTAGATACTGAGGTTTCTTTTTGACTTACTGGTCGTGGCGTCGAAGGTGCCATCTCTGACTCTATGGTTGTGGCAACCGCTGTAGGGGTATTCTCCCTAGTCAAGGGTTCTCTGTTGATTTCGCCTAGCTCTGTTCTTACTGATATAGGCGTAGAAATATCAGTTTCTACTCGGTTTCTCAGTTGATCTGAGTGTCTTCTGAGAGTTTCACCATATGAAGTCCTAACAGTATATGATAATGGACCTGTTTTCTCTTTTACGTGAGCCGGAATCCATATAGGTCCCGGTGCATAATTTCTTGCAAACACAGGATCTTCTTCCGAAAACCTTCATACTTTCCTCGAGTCTGAAGTCTTCTCTTGTTTCTCGGTCATATCTCTAATTAGGTCAAGTTGTACAAAAACTAAAGCTGTTCGAAGCTTCCTTCTCATTAAACTTCTGCCGGAGACAAACCTGTTGTCATGTGAGGTGTCACATGCTGTGCTAACAGGAATCTTGCTAATTTAACCTCCCAATCTCCATCAACTAACTTTTTGAGGTTCTCTTTAGTTGTCTGGACCATTCTCTCGGCTTGTCCGTTTGAAGATGGATGATACGGTGCAATACGTGCATGCCTGATGTTACTCCTTTTTAGAAAAATAGAAAATTCCTGGGATGTAAATGATGTTGCATTATCAGACACAATAACGTCTGGAAGGCCATGCGTTGCAAATAATTCTCTAAGTACCTTGATTGATGCCTCCGATGAGGTTGACGAGACTCTGCGCACTTCCAACCATTTGGAGTATGCATCGACCACGACCAAAAAGTATTGACCTTGAACTGGACCGGCATGATCAATGTGCAATCTTGTCCATGGTGCTCTTGCCCATTCCCATGAATGGGTTGGATTTGCTGGTGGAGCATGACGATTCATCTGGCATGTCGAACAACTTGCAACTAAATTTTCGTTTTGCTGGTCCATATTTGGCCACCACACATAGGATCTGGCCAGAGCTTTCATCTTTGCGACCCCAGGGTGTACTTCATGCAAGATTTTCAGGATTTGATCCCTCTCCCCCGACGGAATAATTACTCGGTTACCCCATAGTAAACAGTTTTTATACGCTGAAAGCTGTATGCGTCTGGTCCAATATGGCTTAAACTCTTCTGAAGGGTTATTTTTCGGTCAACCTGTCAATGTCCATCGGAGCACCTTTGCTAATACTGGGTCTTTGCTAGTCTCGGCAGCAACATCTTTGGCCGTGAGTACTTGCTCTGGTATATTTTCTAACATGAACACTTCTCCAACTGGTGGCAATTGTTCATCTTCTATTGGTATTGGTAATCGACTTAATGCATCAGCATTCGAAATACTCTTTCCTGGTTTGTATACCAGCTCATATTGGTAAGCTGATACCGTTAATGTCCATCGGGTCATTCTGGGTGACATTATGTGAGGAGTTGCCTTATTTTTTCCTCAGATCCCCAATAATGGAAGATGATCGGTTCTGATCGTTACTTTTCTCCCATATATGTAATTGTGCCACTTTTTTAATCCATCTATAATAAAAAGTGCCTCTTTGTCAAGCTGCGCAAAATTTCTCTCTCTGGTAGTCACTGTCTGGCTGTGGAAAGCTATCGGAGCTTCCCTACCTTCAGGATCACATTGTCTCAAAACACACTCCACTCCATATTGACTGCCATCACACGTTAAAATCAATGGCATTTTACCATCATAGTGTGCTAGTAATGCTTCTGAAGACAATAATTTCTTTACTTCTGTAAATGCTTTTTCTTCACATCTGGTCCACTGCCAGGCACGTTATTGTGTAATAGTCGATGCAGCGGTTCAGCTGCAGTAGCTTTGTCTTTGAGGAAAATGTGGTAAAAGTTGAGTAACCCCAGAAATGCCTGGAGTTCTGCTTTATTTTTTGGAGCTGGTGCCTTGCATATGGCCTTTACCTTATCATCATTAGGTTGTATTCCATTAATTATTATTGTATACCCCAAAAAATCAAGCTTTTCAGTATAAAATATGCATTTCTCTTTGCAAACTTTTAGGCCATCTTCTTGTAAACGCCTCAAAACTTCCCGCATGCGCAGGACCAGTTCGTCCATATTTGCTCCTATGATGAGTATGTCATCATAATATGGTAAAACACCTTCAATTCCTGATAATCTAGTATCTATAGTCCGTTGAAAAATCTGAGGTGCCGCGCTGACTCCAAATTGTAATCTTTTGACTTTAAAAGCACCTTTATGCGTAATGATAGTTTGCACCTCCGCAGCAGCATCGTCAACTGGTAACTGTAAATATGCTTGTCTCAAGTCCAACTTTGCAAACACTTTTCCACCAGCTAAAGTTGCTAAAATGTCCGCGATGGAAGGCACTGGATTGCAGTCTCCCTTTAATGCTCGGTTCAATGCGAAAGTCCCCACAAATTCGAACTGACAATTTGTCTGCTTTCATGACTGCAACGATCGGAGTTACCCACTTAGGGTATACCACTGGTTCCAACACTCCCCTCTTTGATTAACTTGTCAATCTCTGCTTCTACTAATGGTTTCATTGCGAATGGTAAACGTCTGGCTTTGCACACTATAGGTTTCACTGTAGGGTCTAACACGAATGCAACTGGTGGTCCTCGATAAGTACCTAACCCATCAGAGAAAATGTCCTTGAATTCTTCCACAAGTCTATATACGTCTGACTCTGAAGAAACATGGCTTATTCCTTGCAAACTTATACCTAATGGCTCAAACCAATTACGGCCTAGTAAATTGGCACCATCTATTCCGGTGGCATATAAGCATTCCTTACAGTCATACGAAAATGGCAGTATTTCTAGCAATTTCATTGGCCGTTTTAAGATAACCGCAGGGCATGCGCAGTTACATGATATGTCAAGTGCATTAAATCCTTTTGGAATCGTGTGTTACCAAGGAACTCGTGAGACAATAGAGAAGATACTCGCCTAGCACGCGGTAGGTCCAGGGTTCGAATCACAAACTTGTTGTTATTTTTTTTTTAAATAAGTATTTTTTAGTTCGTTAGTAAGATTTTCCTTGCCCTTTATTATAGTTTGTTTATTTTCCTTGCCCTTTATTATAGTTTGTTTATTTTTACGGTGCCGAATTCTCCTTTAAAAATGATATCTGATGAGCACGCCATGCCGTGGCCTTGAAACGGCCAATGAAATTGCTAGAAATACTGCCATTTCCGTATGGCTGTAAAGAATGCTTATATGCATTCCGGTGACCATTAACGGTAAACAAACACAATTATTACCATTGAACTGTAGATTTACGTGCACCATTCCCTTAGTTTTGATACCATTTTTCTGGTAATCTCAGCACTACAGCTGCTAGTTCTACAATTGGTCTATTATTCACATCTGGTCATAACTTTTCAAATGTCTGCATTCCTATCACTGAATAGGCCGCTCCGGAGTCAACCTCCATCTGACATTGACTATTATTTAACCGGAGTTGAACTACATGTTCGCTAACCATGTTGAGATTTATTTTTAAAATATAAACTTCCTGGATTTCACATCTGTTGCTTGCCTGTTCAGTTTGCACGTGCGTGTTAGATTTGGGTAGTTTCTTTCTGGCAGAATGTTTTTTTCGTGATACAGGCTTTTTCTATGTGCCCGATTGTTACGTTTATTTTTCCCGTTAAAATAATAATGTTCAATTATCAGACAGTCTCCTCTATTGTCAATATAGATATATGTTATTTGTGTATATGTCTAATATATGAGTAAGAAGTTATTAGAGTTTACGTATAATTACCAGTTTTAATAAAAATACTAGAAAAATTCCAAATTGGTGCTTACACTGCCATCTAGTGGACAAGGGTTGAACTGGCTACGGTCGTTAATAGCGGACGATGAACATATTGGTTCTCTATTGATTTAGCCTGTTGTTTTCAAATAGGATTTTTAATGAATCTTGAAATGTGTTTTCTCTCTCGGTTTCCGTCGATTAGAGGTGTCATTTGGCGTTAATTGCTGTCGTTGTCTACACGAAGACGTTTTGATCTGCGATCATCCGCTTTGGGATTAATCTTTGTGTAGAAATTAATTGTGATTTCGAATGGTGCTAGTGTATATTGTTTGGTGAATAGCAGTGCTTTGGCGAAGTCGCACCTATTTAGGAGTATTTAATACGGCAAACTGTAAGTACACCTCATCCACGTGCTTCTATAAATTTGTATCTTTTTTTCTCTTTATGTATAGCGATTATTCCACGCTTTCTACCGTCTTATGCCACCATACCATCTAATATTTTCGTGGAATATAGTGAAACACCTTTCAAGGAAGGTATGTTAAAAGTTACTCTTTTTTTTGGCTAAATAATTAGGTACTTATTTTTTTTATTTCATTTTCTAAGGGTGTTAGTGGAGGGCTGGTTGTGACGGAACCTCCGTCGTTCGTTGCCACTAAGTGAGACTGAATTTTGGGAGAAACCTTTTTTTCCTCCGTGGACCATTCTTTTTTCTATGGGTTGGACTTGGTTCACCGGCTGTCCCTGACGCCGCCGATTCTGGAGTTGCTTTCTACCTGGAACCAACCGACTCGCCAGGGCGTGTTCAGATGATTCGTCGGTTGTAGATCGAGTGCACTCCCATCGTTCAGATGCAAGGGCGCGCTAAAGTTACTAGCGTTCAGATGCTCGAAAAGACGACTGTCGGACTTACAACTATTTACCGTTGTCTGGCACATAGA
Organism: Rhamnusium bicolor; assembly: GCA_029963845.1. Taxonomy (NCBI): domain Eukaryota; kingdom Metazoa; phylum Arthropoda; class Insecta; order Coleoptera; family Cerambycidae; genus Rhamnusium; species Rhamnusium bicolor. The sequence goes on from JANEYF010003925.1 coordinate 55,368, forward strand.
TGTAAATGGTCGCGCATGTGCAGAAAGTGAGTAGACTTGTCATTCGTAGACCGCGAAATGTGAAGGTTATGAAGTTAACCAAAAAGATAACTGTTCAACATGTCAATGCAAGGGCCCTATCCTAAATTTAGCACACATTCGCATAATTTAGTTGTCGATAGTGATGGAAGTTTGATAATGAATGAAGAAGGAAAGTGCGTAGTATCGCGGATAAGCGGTAGGTGTTTATTTGCTATTTAATAAAGTTTAATTTGTTTAGAAAAATTCTTATGAACGAATTGCAATAATTACAATTTTATTTTAGATGGTCATCTGGAAATTGTGGAACCAAAGATAATCGAAGAAGTATTTGGAATATCATTTTCACCGGTCAAAGTAAGTAGTTTCTCTTAGGTAGTAATATTAACATAATGCCTTACTTTAACAGTGTACCTATTGTCATTTATTATCCACGATAACATAATATATCACATAAATTTATGACAAAAACCTTATTTCTTGAGGATATCTAAGACAAAAATCCATTTTAATCGAATGTCAACATTAAGTAGAGTATAAAAATAATATACCTATTCTATTATTTTTTAACAGATACTTATACTCTGTAGCCTTTTATGTTTTTATAACAGAGGGCTCTTAAGAGTTACAGCCAATCAGAATAAACCATCTATTTGACTAATATATTTGTAAACGACTAAGTTTTATCAATCTTGTTATAAATAAAGGATACAAAATACATCCGATGGAGAAATATATAGTATACTGAAACAGAATTCTTTTACAGGAGAATTACTTACCTTTGGCTAACACTGCTAATGCTATCTCTAGTAATGACAATGTAAATCATGCTGATTTAGAAAATGAGACAGAACTCTATAGGGAAGGTGATACAGACAGAAGTTGTTGGAATAGAAATAATATTTTACAGTTAATTAATCTGTATAAAGAACATAGTAACCTATTTAAGACCACGACCATCCGCAATGAAAAAGTTTGGGGTATGATTGCTAAGGAAATGGGAGTTTATACCTCTGAACAATGTAAAAATAAATTCAAGTATTTGAAATCAAAATATGTAAAAAAAGAAGGACAATATGTCTGTAAAAGCTACAGGTCAAAAGAGAATTAATTTTGAATATTTCGAGGAACTGGACGAAATTTTTGGAAATAACCCTAATATTTCTCCTCTATCTATCGCATCATCTTTAGGAGATGTAGATCAGGAAAATATTTCAGATAGTAACGAAGAAATTATTACAGATGATAGAGAAAACAAGAGCAAAAAAAAGGAAAGAAAATCAAGATAAGGAAAATATAGAACCCAAACTGAAATTAACTGTAGTTGGACAATTGAAAAAAATTGGAGAAGAAATTAAAGAAAGAGAGAAAAACAGAGAGAGACGACACAAGGAACTTCTCGCACAAAAAGAACGGGGAATATCTGCATTAAATAACTACTTATCCTATATTATGGAGAGGGATAAAAAGAACTAAAATTATGAATGTTTTTTGGTTTTGGTTTTTTGGTTATGAAGGTTTTGTTTAGATGATATAATATATATATATATATATATATATATATATATATATATATATATATATATATATATATATATATATATATATATATATATATATATATATATATATATATTTTGTTCTGTTGAAAGATAGGATTTATTTTGTTTGTTATTCAGACTAAATTAATAAGACAAATGTTTTTTAGGTTGCTTTCAAATGTTATTTTTTTTTATGAATATATTACATAGGTATATTAATTTTGTTATGTACAAAGAATGTGTTGAACAGGTGAATTTGTTTTTACTGTATTAAAAGACTTATGAAGATTAATGTGATTTTATTTTATGTTCTATTAAAACTAAAAATGTTTTCAGTTTTTGTCATCCTTTTCATTTATAATATTAACAGGTAATTTATTTTTAATTATGATATGCAGGATTCAATGTTTTGAAAATGGGATACATATTTGAATATATTCATTCAAATTCAAATGTGTTCGTTATGTTGCCATTACCAAATAAAACTAAAATACAGAATGTATTTATACATTGACACATAAAGTAGCTTAAGATGGGTGGAAAAAGCGTATATAACGTTGCGGAATCAACTTTGCTGTACAAGACTTTAAAAATATAGATTAGAGAAGATTAGAGATTAGTTCTTTTTTTGTATAAAAGTACAATATTTCCTCTATCTCCATAAGTTGTTTGCAGATCATTTAGTTAATTATAAACGATAATGTCTTCTCTACTGTATAATATTTTTAAAGACACGCACAACAAAATGAGTACATGTTTCTCCATCATTACATATACTTTTTCCGCCCGTCTTAAGCCAAATTCATTGGTATCAGTATTAGTAAGAGATGTTTAATTGGGTCCTTACCCAAATTATAGACAAATTTAATACCAACTCTAAATATAAAACTGTGGTGAACACTCCAGATAATAAAATTGATACGAACGACTAATGAGTATCATATAATTTTCCACTATATGTTTAATGAACACATATAGTTAGGCTCCACCCTATTGAATTTCCAGTTGTTCACAAAACACCAAAATGAATCTGACAGTCAATCTGTCGGTGAAGTTGTCAAGTTAGCTATACTTGTGATACGAGTTTTAAAAAATACGAGCAATAAAAAAATTCTATTCGACTTTGGCAGATATTTATGGGGCGGAGCCTAACTATATGTGTATAGTAACAGTATAGTAACATGTAAATGACAAAATTACACATTTATTGCCTAGCTAACTGCTCTCTAAATTCTCTTGCAATTCCTTCTACTCCTAACGCTTCCTCATTATCATCGTGATCATAGTTTTGAATATTTAAAAACTGTAAACCTTCCTCTTCATATTGTTCAAAGTTTCCTTGATGCATTAAACAAACATTATGTAATACACAAGCTGCTTGTACGGTTTGAGGTATAAACTCTGTTTTGGTCATATCAAGGTATTTGAGACGCCTAAAGCGGCCAAATAAAAGTGCAAAAGATCTCTCAATAACCTGCCTGGTTTGAGCATGTCTTTTATTAAAATGTAAATGGTGAGCTTGTAAATTGCCTCTGTCTATATATGGTGTTATGCAATACATACATAATGGATAGGCCTTATCCCCTATAATGAACTGATTTTCACTAAAAAAATCTAGCCCTATCCCTAATAATGTTTTTGAAAATGTCTGAATTTCTAAAAAATTCTATTGTCACTGACACTGCTAGGGTACCCACAAAAAATGTCTATAAATTTTCTATTATAGTCACAAATGGCTTGTAAAGTTATTCCATAAAAACATTTTCTATTAATATATACTTCTGGATTTTTAGTTGGAGCCTTTATAGGAATATATGTTCCATCTATTGCCCCCACACAGCCTGGTATTTGGCCACTAGAATAAAATTGCTGTTGTATTTCTTCTCTGTCATCAGCATTGGGCCATTTGATTATTTGAGGAGCAACGTTATTAAGTGCCTTAACTACTCTTTGAAAGGATATATGAAGGCTGGACTTGGAGATATTGAACCTTCCTGCAATAGATCTGAAAAATACAAATCATGTTTACTAGCACTTGAAGGAAATTAGAAACCACAAAGGGGTATTCAATGTATGCAAATTAATTACTGCACTTGCCTATAACTATCTGGGGTACTTAAAAATCCAAATTGCGGCTAACAGTTGCTTCTCCGAGGGTATATTTGCTTTATATTTAGAGTTGGTATCTAATTTATCTTTAATTTGGCTCTGAACCCAATTAAATGCTTCTCTTGTTAGTCTAAAATTGCGTTTGAATTCTTCATCACTAAAACTGTTTACAATTTCTTGCACAAAACTGTATTTTCTATTTATATTTGTTCTGCCTACACATCCAACTAACCAACATAAATCTTGTAATAATTCTTCATCATCATCATCATCATCAGATGAATCTTCCTCTAACAAATGACTAAATATCCACAAATGGTCTTCCATTACAGACAAAGCAGTCAAAACATAAATATAGGTTATACAGTTTCAGGGCACAGAGTAATTGCCCAGGGTTTATCCAAGTCGTTCAGATGATTTCGTCTCTGCATAAGAACAACCAAACGCCCCGTGTTCGGCGTTTATCCTTTACCGTGTAAATCATCTGAACACGACCCAGGAGAGGAAAACCAAGGAGTGCAGATAAGAGTTTTAATAAATTGAAAACTTCTTTAGTAATTTTTTTTAAACATAATTGTACGTATACTTATTGTGATCTAATAAGTTTAAATTGATTTACGTAAAGACACTACTCAACCAGGTATAGCCTGTCATATTCTACCTAATTTAGTTTAGAGCATAATTTCGTTAGAAATTCATAGTTTTCCATATTTTTTTTGTGCCTTTTTTTTTTAAGATAAAACATATTATTTAGATAAAAAGAATTATCAACAGTATTGTTAAGAAGAACATTGTTCTATTCTGCTTTTAAATTTACACTTTAAGGATTACTGATTTTATACAGGGTGGATCGGATCCATTCTTTGATTTATTTTTACTTAAATACAGCAACAAGGTAACTGATTATTTTTTTTTGTCTTTTAGAGACTTTATTCTGTCCCTTTTTTTTTAAAAAAAAAAACCGG